>PVJI01001338.1:0-186759 GCA_004026765.1 Micronycteris hirsuta
AACCAGGAACCGTTTGGTTTGCAGGCTAGCACTCAATCCACCGAGCCACACCAGCCAGGGCTCAGGCTATTTATCTTGAAAGTGAGGATTATACTCCCCTGTCTTTTACATAGACTTGAGAACCAAATAACAGTGCAGATATAAATGCTGTTTGAAAATCATAAATTGATATATAAAATGGCATGATCAGTATTATGGTACCTCATCTCTTTTCATAGCAAAACTAGGAGCAGCCACTTTTTGTTGATTATCTCAGTCCTGTTATTTCTCATTTTTAACTGCTGACTATTTCTTTTAGTGGGAATAACCTAGGGTCTATTACATAAATGGGAAGAGAAAGCAAAATTAAAATCATAGGGTAAATAGGGAGAGGAAGTAAGATTTAAAACAACTTATTGAACTATTGTTGACCCTCATATTAGCTCTTACAGAAGGTTTGAAAGTGAAAATTGAAGACAGATTTTTTTAAATGAGAACTTTATTTTAAAAAATAGTATACATTCCTTACTTTCAAAATGAAATCAGAACAGAATGTTACAAAGAGGAAAGTAAAAAACATACAAATATCTTACCACTCAGAATAGCCATTTTCAGTGTTTTACTGTACCCTTCCAGATTTCCTTTTCTTGTATGTGTGTAACTTTCTAAAGATACGGTTTGGGAACTTGCTGCGTTAGCCTGCCTTTTTAACTTAAAAATGCATTATTGAAAATTTTACATATTCTTAGGTGAACATCTACTTTAAAATATCTATAGGTTTCTAATTATAAAAGTAATACAAAGTTGCACAAAATTAAAAGTTCAAGCATTGCATATATATTGAATGTACCAAGAGAAATTCCCAGAGTTCACATCCCCCATGACATTACTGTTTGGTGTGTATTTCTTCTACTTTTATCCACACATACATATATATGTGTGTGTATTAATGTTACTTTAAATTTTACTTTTCTAAAAACTAGATTACACTGTATATACTCATCTTAAACTGGTTTTTTCACTTAGCAAGTTTTATACATTTATATATTATTTACTGTCCTTCCTACAGTAGGTTTTTTAATCAGTTTAATGGTGAGCTGATTTTAGTTTTCTGCCAATAAAGATATTGTGCTAATGAATATCTTTAGGGTGTGTGTGTATATAAAGTATATAGATATATATCTATATGTGTGTATAATATATAGAGATATATAATATATGTGTGTGTGTTAGTATAGATTCCTAGAAGTAAAATAGGGGGTCAAAGTGTGTGTATATTTAACTTTTCTATATTCGCTGCTAAAATTGCTCTGTAGCAAAGACAGTTACATTAATTCAACATAGCATGGAAGTGTCTTCAAAATTGGTATTGCCATATTCATTTAGGGAAAAGAAGTTTTATCGTTGTTAATGGACTTTCTTCATGTTAATCCTAGTTTGAAATTTTACTAGATGGTTTTATATGTGCACCATCCTTAGGGAATTGTAGGTCACACGTTTTGCCTGTAGTACCCGGATGGGACGTACTGCCCTGGCTTCGGTCTTGATTTCCATATCTGTAAACTGTTGGCTTGGCCAAAAAGCCCATACAGTTTTTTTCCATAAAATAAAAGACGCATTTTTCATTTTCACTGATAACTTCATTGATTTAGATGTTTTGAATATGTCAGCTATTTCCTGCATGGTATAACATTGATTGTTCTCAAATAACGTCTCGATTTGATCGCTATCAACCTCAACTGGTCTCCTCGACCATGGAGCATCGTCCAGGGAGAAATTTCCAGCATGAAACTTCACAAACCAGTTTTAACACGTTCGATCAGTCACAGCACATTCGCCATACACTGCACAAATCTTTTTTTGCATTTCAGTTGTGTTTTTACCTTTCTTGAAATCATAAAGCATAATATGCCAAAAATGTTGTGTCTTTCTTCCTTCTCCAACATTAAATTGGCTACAAAAATTCACTGATTTTGATAAGTTTTTTTAAGTGCATGCTGATATGACAGCTGTCAAAATACAATCTAACAAAATTGTTTTGAATGAAGTTAAAGACAACTAAAACTAAGCGTTACTAAAGCCACCTTATGGAAAAAGCCATACAAACTTTTGGACTAACCCAATACTTCTTTCTCCCTTAATTTCATTTCTTCTATTCCCCTAAAAGGTAGGGGAATAGAAAAGTTGGTGACTTTGGATTTCCTTGGCATAGAAAACATGATTTAGTGACTAAGAAACATAAGGCTGGTAGTCAGTGCTAAGTGTTCCGTTTGATTCATTCAACATTCCATTACTAATTTGGCAGGTTATTGTGCTGCTTTAAATACATTTTATATAAACACACTTTTCCATTTTCTGCTTCGTCCCAGGAGTTTGCTCTATATGGATACACAGTGTGGTGTATGAACTTTAGAATAAGAAGATGGTTATCTCCTTCTTTGGCTGGCTGAGTACTTCTGCCCTGGCCAGGTAACTCAGTTGATTAGAGTGTCGTCCCGGTAACACCCAGGTTGCAGATTTGATTCCCGGTCAGGGCACATATAAGAATCAATCAGTGAATACACAAATATGTGGAACAACAAATCGATGTTTTTCTCTTTCCCTCCTTTTCTGAATCAATTTTTTAAAAAAGTGTTTAACAAGGCAGGAACCTATTTGTATTTTTTTTTAAAGTATTTCTTAGGCTCCAACTATTCACACACACACACTTTTAATTGTATTTTTTCCACATCTTTTGGATTAAACATTGAGTTTAGGAAGGATTTCCGTCCTTAAAGAGAATTAGAAATAAAACAAATGATAATATGATCACGTGGAATAAAAGAAAATCGATGTATTGAAAGAAATAGTGATTTGGGTTAGGTAGAACCTTGGAGAGCTTCCTAGAAGAAACTGGACACTTATTTGAACTTTGAAGTTGGTGAGATTTTGCAGTCTGGGCACAGGAAGTGCATTCTAAGTGAGAGCGGGGGAGGGCACGTGAAACACCATGGGCAGAGGGTTGAGTGCCAGCAACATCTTGGAAATGGCATGCAGCTTGCTCTGATTGGAGTAGATCACCTGACCTGAGAAAAAATGCAGGTAATTTAGAGAGAGAGGGAGAAAGAGAGAAAGAGAAAAAAGAGAGAGATCCTCAAAGTATATAAGTCTAAAGACTTTGAGGAGTAATGAATATTTCTGACCATGAATAGTTTAGAAACACAATCAATTGAAGTGTTCTTGTCCACGGAGACACTATTGGGATTAACTGTCTCAGAAACCTTGCAGTCAGCTAAACTGATGGCAACTCAGCCTCTGTACTTGTGGTCGTCTCCCGAAATGTCGCCTGTATTCTTGTTTTCATGCTGCTTCCACCTTCTGACCCAGGACTGTTGACCCAAGCTCCATCGCACCTCCGTCTTTCTCAGCCTTTAACTGCATTGTCCCACTGTCCTTCAGGGACCTCACCTGACATAGCCCGGCCGTGGACCTATCAAATTGTCCTTTTTTATTTGCCTCTATAAATTCAATTCAGAGCTACTGAGACTTACTGGCAAGAAGTACTATACAGATAGGTATCGATAAATGTATACTGGTTGCTAACCTCACTCGGACCTTGAGACTACTGGCCGTTCCTCCTGTGCTTCCATAGGCTGCTCTCTCTTGTTTTGCATAGTATCTACAGTATTTCGTGTTCTTTCTACTAATCTCATATTTCTACATTGCCCCCTCTCTCCTGTATCACCTTCCTGCTCCTCAGAGGAACACTTCTTTAGACCTGACCTCCCATTCCTGCCAGCACATCTAAGCCCTGTGTCTTCACCCAGCCTCTCCTCCTTCCCTCCAGTCTCTGTAGATGTGCTTATCCTCCTCTGTTAGGCCAGTCCCCCCAACCCTCCCATGGATCCCATCTCTTCTGCCCTCACAGAAGCACTGCTCTCTCAATTACTGTTTTGTTCTTTGGAATCTTCATCCTTGCCCTCTGACCTGGGTCCTTCCCGGCAGCGTTCAGATCTTACTGTAGACGCCTGTCGTTTTATCTGACTCCCTCCCTCCCTCCGGTCTAGCCAAATGGTCACTCTGGGAGCCATGGTTTAAATACAGTATACTCCTCCTCTTTGGCCACTGTTGATTGGTCCAGGAGTGGTCACCTGACTTGAGCTGGAGCAGTCATAGTTCTTCACCAGGGTTTTGTATTTGAAAGGAAATCATTTTTCTATTTTGGTGGCTGAAATTCAGAATGTGTCTATTTTGGAACTATTGGGAGTCAAGGTCTGCATGAGGATTAAAGAGTAGGAAAAATAATAGAGAAGAATGAGGTTAATGAGAGCAAGAAAGAGAGAATGTAAATAAATGAACATGAACGAATTATGCAATAGTAGAGAGACAAAAACAGCATTTCCTGAGTTCTTTACAAGCACTGATTCCCATTCCTTTTCGTGTCATGACCCACTTAGGAAATGGTAATATCAATTGTACCCACTAGCTTATGGCTAGTAGACACATTTGTACTATGGGCATGGGTTAGGAAGCTGTGTTCTTCAGTGTTCTGGGAGAACACACCTGTAGTCCACACCCAGGTGGAGTAGCCCTGTTCCATTATCTGGTTCCAGTTCTTAGGTTGGATCCTGTGAGATACCCACATGCACTTCCCATAGAAGTCAGTTCCTCCAAGCTGCCTTCCTAAACTCCCAGATGGCTCTCCCATGTGCTCCAGGAACACCCGGGGCCCTGTCCTCTAATTGTCTAATTGTTTGTCTGTATGCCCTGTTGTGCTGTGCGTCCCAGGAGGAAGGGAAGCACATCTGTCTTCTCATCATTATAAACCCAGTCCTTTGTATGTGGTAAACACCTTCCAAATAAAGGAATTATGCTCTGCCCAGATAAAAAAGGTTAAGAAGATTAAGGCTGTGTGTCAGTATTCTTTTTGTCTAACAGAGACAACGTTGAATGGAAGCCCTGGAAAGGAAAGTGCACGAGAACTATGCCCTGTTGGCATTATCTGTCCAGCAGTTTTGTCAGACAGTGAAATCCTTCAGTTTCTCATATTTTGACTGGAAGGAAGTGCATGCCTCAGTATTCATCCTGGAAAATAAGACTCAAACCGTTTTCAGAATAACAAATCTCTTGTGGAAAAAAATGCCTTTAAAAAAACCCCTGAGAATAAATATGAGCCTAACAGTATGGGCAGTTTCTGTGTTGTCCACAGGCAGGATTATGTGTCCCTTCTTGTTTATCAATACTGAAGAATATAAGGAGGATTACTGTCTTCTAATAGGGTGAGCCTCCTTCCGTGGACTTCCCTTCGCTCTGGCCTTCTCCGGAGGTGGGCCCTCATCCCCGGTTCGCTGTCTGCCATGGCATTTCCAGGTTCCCCTGCTTCACTCGCTCGGGTGGGAGAGAATCCAGACTGTGGCTAAGCGAAGCCACGCCGCTGCTCGTCACTTGGCCTGGCCCAGTTTTAAAGCCTTTGGAGTCTCTCGTCGGCCTTTTGCGCTGCTTTGGTTCCTAGACCCTGCGACTGTGGCTTATACTTATTTTAGCAAGACTCCAGTTTGCTTCAGATTCTGGTTGAAGATTTTCATTTATTCACCTCTTGGCTTTTGGAAAAAATAACGTTCTTTCTTCGCGGGGACCTAGGCTTGCCCTGTTTAACGTTGAATTTAACAAACTGTCCATCTGACTCTCTCCAACAGCTTGGTCTGCCTTCTTGGCTTAGACCTTAGTCCTTTTTGCTTTTGCTTCCCCTCGGTTTTTTACATTTCCTGTACTTTTGGTCACAATTAAGACTCTCCTGTCCTGCCTTTTTCCCTTCTGTTTTTGTTTTGCTCACAACCATGTATTATCTTTGCCAAAATATATGTTAAAAGGAGAGATAGGGCTTAGCAGCAATTATTTAATAACCTAAGGGAATTCTTCATAAGTTAATATAAACATTTAAATCATTTCAGATGAAGTCACAATTGGGTTGGAATCTGGTCTGTAAGAAGAAGTTTGGCTAAATAATTTCAAGATTAATCTCAAAAAGTAAGTATGGGAGAGTAGCATAGAAAAGTTTGACAAAGAAGAGTTCCGAGACAGGATGTAATCTTACTCCTGGTACCCAAAGTGGGCTCCTTGGTTGTGCTCTTGACTTTCTCCATTAAGTTATTTTTCATCTTCTTACAGCCAAAGTGGTCTTTCAGAAATGCATATCTGAACACTTTGCTCCATGATTAAACTATTCAGTGGCTGACTTGGCCCCCGGGGTAAGGACAAACTCATTCTGAAGGTGCTCCGTGTTCTCACCGGTGAGACTTCTCCCGCCTCAGCTCTTGCCACACTCCTCTTCCCACTGTGTCCAGTCAGGCTGAAATGCTCCAGGCTCTTCTAGGGCTCCCTTTCCTCCTTCACTTCCACATCTTTCAGCGTGTGCTCAGCCATAGGACATCACGTCCTCCGAAAACTGTTTCCTCATTTCCAAGTTCAGGTTAGAGGACCCCTAGCTCCCTGTACATCTCCTGTGGTACGTACCACACTGTTTTGTCACTGCCTGGTGAATTCTCTCCATCTTCCCACCAGCCTGGCAGTGCCATAAGGACAGGACCCAGGTGTGTCTGGTGCATTCTTCTTACCCTAGGGTCTAACATGATGCAGGTGCCCAGTGAATGCTGGTCAAACGAAACAGTGGGAACAATATGATGGTGTTCTGCGAATAGACAAATTGATGGAATGGAGAAGACAGTTCAGAAGATTATTGCGTGTATAAAAATTAAGTAAGTAATGAAGTATGCGTCATAAATCCAAAGAGTAAAGGCACATTTATTTGATGATGGTATCATCTTTTCCAAAGCCTGTCAGTGAGCACATGGGGAGTGTGTATTCTCATGTGTGGTTGAGTACCAGTATGCGTTGATAGAATTCTTTCTGAAACAGGTTGGCTCTGTAGATATCAACATCAAGTGGTCACATATATTGACAGTAATTCTCCTTCTGTGAATCTAGGTTAAGGAACCTTTTTAGATAGAGATAAAGTTTAGAAGTTGGTCATCAAAGTGTTTAATTACAGCAAAAATTAAAAATAGTGTAAATATCCAGGAGTAGAAAAATAATTAAATGATGACATATCTAACAGGTAGAATAATACACAGCTATTAAAAGTGAATATGAACCACATCTGGAAAAGATTTTCACAATACTTATATCTACCAAAAGACTCATGGCCAGAATATATAAAGAATTACTACCTATCCCACCTACCCACCCCCCCAAAAGACAGCCCAATTGAAAAAAAAAAAAGGCAAGCACTTAAAAAAAAAGATAATTAGCCCTGGCTGGTGTAGCTCAGTGTATTGAGCGCGGGCTGGGAACCAAGCGGTCCCGGTTCGATTCCCAGTCAGGGCACATGCCTGGGTTGCAGGCCAGGTCCCCATGAGGGCCATGTGAGAGGCAACCATACATTGCTGTTTCTCTTCCTCTCTGTCTCCTTCCCTTCCCCTCTCTCTAAAAATAAATAAAAATTTTAAAAAAAAGATAATTAAATGATCAGTAAACATTTAAAAAGTCCACAATATCATTACACACCAAGGAAATGCAAGCTATAAACCACAAGATAGCTTTATACATTCATCAGAGTGGCCAAAATTTAAAAGGCTGAAAAAAATCAAATGTTGGTGAGGATATGAAATAACTGTAACAGTGACGTGTTGCTAGGCAGAGTATAAATTAATTCCATCCCTTTGGAAAACTCTGACAATGTTCTTTCAAGGCTAAATATACACCTGTCCTCTGACCCAGCACTTCTGATCCTAGGAATTTACTCAGGAGAAAGGAGTTCATACGTCCATCAAAAGACATATGCTAGGCTGTTCAAGCAGCTTTCTTCAGAGTAGCTGCAAACTGGAAACAACCCAAATGTCCATAAACAGGAGGATGGATTGATAAATTGTGATATATTCCATTTGGAATACTGTACAGAAATAGCCAAACAATGAATTAGTAAAACACACAACATGGATGAATCTCACCAACATTGTGTTTAACAACAAAAAGAAGACAGACCGAAGGAGTACAAACTAAATGATCCTATCCATAAGGTACAAGAACGGGCAAGTTAATTGACGGTGAGAGAACTCGGAATAATGGTTACCCCCGGGGAGGAGAATTGACTGGGAATGGGCACAAGAGAACCCTCTGGTGGGATGAAAATTCTCTGTATGTTAACCCATGTCAGGGTTCCACAGGTCTATACATACGTCCAGATTCCACAAACCGTATACTTCATGTGTATGTACTCATTTACATTTCTCACGAATTTTTAAAAATGGCACAAAAAATGACATGGCCTTAGACAAGTCACTTCATTTTCCTAAGCTTCAGTATTCTCAACTGTAAATCATAATGATGCTTAACATGCATGTTTGTTGTTGGAATAGTACAGGGTCAGTGTGCAGTGAATGGCAGTTTGTTATCAACCAGAAATATTTTTAAATGCTTGTGATATGTGAAATATTTATATATTGAATGTATGTGATTGGAGAACTATAAAACAAACAAAACTCCCTTATGCATTAAGAAAGTTAACTCACAAAATATATTCAATGCATTAGATGGCTTTAGTTGGTGAGATTTGTTTTTTCTTTCTCTTTTTAGCTTACAAAAATGTTTGATGAGCATTGCTTTCATAATGGAAACACTAATCTTACTTTAAACATTTAAAATTTTTCAGTCAATAGTAAGCTCAATAGGGACCAACAATTAGTGTGAACCTGCAAATATTAATTCTCTTTTAGGTTAGATTAATTGAAGAGTAGTAACTACAAGAAAGGCGGTGAGTGATACACATTCAGTTTTAGGTGCCACCATTCTAACGGGATATGAATAATCCAGAACGTGGTCAGAAGAAGCGTGGCCGGGATGCTAAAGAGACCTGGCTGTGATATAGGGAAGAAGGCTAAAAGCGCTGGTCATGGCTCTCTCAGAGAGAAGTACTCAGAAGGATCTGATGGCTGCTTCCAAGTTAGAAAGGCATCCAAGGGATAAGGAGTTTGGTCTGTTCTCTGCGCTCTCAAGCAGAACCAGTGTCAGAAGGTAGAAGCCATTCCAGGAAACCAATTTCAAGGCTGTGTGAGAAAACTCTCTGTGGCAATGCTAGTTGTTCATTTACTCGACATTAAGGACTTTTCTGTCATAGGCACCCTGGGAGCATAGGGTTCATAAAATAAGTAAGACATGGTCCTTTCAGTGAGCTTATATAGCGAGGAAGGGACCTATGAAAACAATAACAATGTTTCAAGGCTATGATACAAGTATGAATATAATGTTATAAGATCCCAGAAGAGGAAAGGTTCTCTTTTACAGGAAATTGGAGGAAGTAACATTTCCGTTGAATATTGAGTGATGGATTAATCAGTGTTTGCCAGGCAGCCAGGCAGGGAGTGGTATCGGGGCGGAGTTGGGGTTGGGTACAGAGCTGTGTTTAATGAACCTGTCAAGGTATGTTTGGGACATGAGTGTTCAGGACTTTGTATGTCCTTTTGTAAGCAATAGGAAGAAACTTTGGAAATGAAATAGTGGGTTTTTTTCCCTAAGGTGGGGGAGGTGGTGGTAACTGCAGCCACAGTGTATAAAACAGACTGGATGGGAAGAGACTGGTAGCAAGATGCTAGTTAGGGAATGCCCATCATTCTTTGGCAGCAGATGATGAAGGCTGAGGAATTGAGTGATGGTGGAGTTAGGAGATTTGACTGCCTGTGCCACATTCCTGAGGTCCACTCAGGAGGTCTTCAAGACAAATTGGTTCATTGTTTAAAAGGTAAGGGAGAAGAAAGAATTGAGGGTGATTCCCAGGTTGCTAACTTGATCAGCTGGGGGCCTGCTGATCCTGATCTTGCCCACAGGTACCTTTTGATCATGGCTGTGGGGGCAGGGAATGGACACCTTCCCTTGACTATGCATGAGGGCAGGTACCATCTTGGCTTGCTCACTGCCATTGTCCCAGTGACTGGGACAACGAATGAATGAACAATTTGCCATCCCTCCCAAAGGGTCCTACTGATTTGACAGCAATTCTTGGACTTCTGTTTTTAAATACTTAATACTATTAATACTAATCAGATTAAACCGTATATCAAATATTATTAAATTTGGGAGAAGTTCCACAAACACTTATCAAGTGCCTACGACGTGCCAGGCACCATTCCTGGCTCCAGAGAAAATAAACAAACAAAAAAAGACAAAAAGCAAACAAAAAAGATAATCCATTCCTTCATGGAGTTTCTATGCTAGTAAAGGGAGACAGACAATAAAAATAATAATAAAGCAGCCAATAACAGTGCATTAGATGGTGATAAGTGCCGTGGAAGACGAGCACAGGGTGTGGAGAGGGGGCGTGGTTTGTGGTTTGGTGTAGGGTGGTGAGGGAGAACCTCACTGAGAAGGCGACACCTGAAACAGGTGAGGAAGTAAGCCATGCAGTTGTATTAAACTGCTAATTAATCTAGAAAGAGAGAGTCCCAAGTGGGAGGGAGTGCAGATGCAAAGACCTGTCAGGTGGGAACTTGGCCCCGTGTGTTTAGAAGAGCAGTGAAGAAGCCAGTGAGGCTGGAGCAACATGAGTGAGGGGAGTAGAAAGACATGCTGTCAGAGCTGTGGGTGCATTGGAGTCAGGAAGACTGATGGAGCGATTTGGCATTTTTCTGAGTTGGAAAGCCTTGGAGAGCTTGAGCAGAGGAATGACGTCATCTGACTTACGTAGTAACAGCATCACTCTGGCTGCTATTTAGAGATTAAGCTGAAGAGGGAGCAAGGGCAGAGGCAGGGAAACTATATGGGAAGGAGGGGTACAGTAATCCAGGTGAGAGAGGTGATGGTAGCTAGGGTCAGGATGGCAGCAGCAGAGGTGGTGAGAAGTCAGGTTCTGGAAATAGTTTGGAGATAGGTGTTGCTGACAGGTGAGAGGTGGGGTGTAGAGAGCAAGTGGGACAGGCTTTGGAACAGTATCAGGAGCTCTGTTTGAACATGATACATTTGAAATGCCCAACAGACATCCAAGTGGGCAATTGGGTATACTATTCTTTTTTTTTAATTGTTGTTCATGTACAGTTTTCTGCCTTTTCCCCCCACCCTAGCCCAACCTCCCGGCCTTCCTCATGTCCCTCCTGTTTCCACCCCCCGGTTATTGTCCATGTGTCCTTTATAATTGTTCTTACAAACCCTTCACCCTTTTCCCCTGAAACTCCCTCCCCTCTCCCCTCTGGTCACTTTCAGCCTGTTCTCAATTTCAGTGTCTTTGGTTATATTTTACTTGTTTGTTTGTTTTGTTGATTAGGTGCCTGTTAAAGGTGAGATCATATGGTGTTTGTCTTTCACTGCCTGGTTTATTTCACTTAGCATAATGCTTTCCAGCTCCATCCATGCTGTTGCAAAGGGTAGGAGCCCCTTCTTTCTTTCTGCTGCATAGAATTCCATTGTGTAAATGTACCATAGTTTTTTGATCCATTCCTTTACTGATGGGCACCTAGGTTGCTTCTAGCACTTGGCTATTGTAATTTGTGCTGCTATGAACATTGGAGTGCATAGGTTCTTTTGGATTGGTGTTTCAGGGTTCTTAGGATATAATCCTAGCAGTGGAATTGCTGGGTCAAAAGGCAGTTCCATTTTTACTTTCCTGAGGAAATTCCATACTGTTTTCCATAATGGTTGCACCAGTCCGCATTCCCACCAACAGTGCACTAGGGTTCCCTTTTCTCCACAACCTCTCCAACACTTGTTGTTTGTTGCTTTGTTTATGATGGCTATTCTGACCGGTATGAGGCAGTATCTTGTGGTTTTAATTTGCATCTCTCTG
The DNA here is from genome assembly GCA_004026765.1 of Micronycteris hirsuta. Taxonomy (NCBI): domain Eukaryota; kingdom Metazoa; phylum Chordata; class Mammalia; order Chiroptera; family Phyllostomidae; genus Micronycteris; species Micronycteris hirsuta. The sequence goes on from PVJI01001338.1 coordinate 11,786, forward strand.
ATAGCTATCAATACTGAGCATCTTTTCATATGTCTCTGGACCCTCTGCATGTCCTCCTTGGAGAAGTGTCTGTTCAGGTCCTTTGCCCATTTTTTTAATTGGATTGTCTTCCTGGTGTGGAGCTGTGTGAGTTCCTTATGTATTTTGGAGATCAAACCCTCCTTCAAGGTATTATTGGCAAATATATTTTCCCTTACAGTTGGTTTCCTTTTTATTTTGCTGATGTTTTCTTTAGCCGTGCAGAAACTTTTTAATTTGATGTAGTCCCATTTGTTTATTTTTTCCTTCATAGCTCTTGCTCTAGGGGACATATCGGTGAAAACATTGCTGGGATATCTGAAATTTTCCTGCCTGCATTCTCCTATAGGACTTTTATGGTGTCACGATTTATATTTACATCTTTTATCCATCTTTAGTTTATTTTTGTGTATGTGGCCTAAATTGGTGTAAGTTGGTGATCTTGTTTCATTTTTTGCATGCACATATACAGATCTATGCCATTCTAAGGTCCGGGGAGAAGTCCAGTCTGGAGATAGAAGTTCAGTTCAGAGGGAACCTGTTATTGTGTGTAGTTTGTTATTTGAACACCCAAGACTCAGGGGAGTGCTATGCACAACTCCAGAACCACATGAAGGTCCCTTGGGGACATTTCAGGTTATGTTTTGGAGGCACGAAAACATTTTATAGATGGGATAAATTAAGCTGCTAATGTGTACCCAAGTTAAAAGTTATTTGCATTTTAAAAACAATGGATTCTTAAAGAATATAGAATAACTTCTGTTTTCTACATTCACTTTTTTAGTTCTACTTCCTGCTGTATCAGCGTGGGTTCTCCTAAGTAGTGTTCACAAATTAGAACAAAGGTGAAAGAAATTTTTTCTGGGAGGATTTATCCTGGTACCATTAGTAGAGGGTATTTTTCATAGGCTTCCTGCAGTTAAACCTCAGCGTGATCTAACACAGCAAAAATATCGAAAACCTATTTCTTTTTCCTCGAAGTGTATGTGCTTGGGGAAAAATGTCATGGTCTTTCTCAGCAGAAGTTTTAGAGCATTTTCTGATTAGATTTTTGCACTATCAAAATTGCTGCTTAGTACTGTTCTGAATTCTGTATTCTTTTTAATCTGAGACACTATTTCTTCTATTGATCACGTCAGTAATATATTTATAAAAATCTCATCTTTCCCTTTTTTTGCATTCGTGTATCTCATGTATCTTTTAAAATCTCTTAATTTTGTTGTAGAAGAATTAGATAGTGAGTGTTAGGAAAAGAAAAAACTTTTAGTGATAATCATTCTTAATATTTTGTATTTATCTGCCCAGACTGTTTTTCTATATATAGATTTGGATATATAGATAAGATAAATGCCTACATGATTTTTAAAAATAAAATGGGTTCATACCATAAATAGGTGTAAAGATTTCTTTCACTTACTGTTTTTGAAAACATTTTTTGATCGATTGATAATGTCTCTGTAGCATTTTTTTTTTTTATCAGCTTCATGCTGCGCTGTATTTCATGGCCATGTTTTCCCTCATCCCCACTTTGGCACCCCCAGTGATGGCAGCTCCTGGGGGTCCGAGGTGTTCTACATTTTCAGTTTTACATTTAATGACAATTGTGATCATGCTGTTCTCCATGGATGGGGGAACTTGCTTTGATGTAAATATTAATACTTTCTCTATTCACCCCACTTATTCAAAACAGTTGAGGCAAAAAAGTAAAGCTGATTTCATGCACAAGCTCAAACAGCTACCGTGAGTGACTCGCTTGAGGTGCAGGCGGCGGTCTCAGGCCTTTGCGGCGCTCTCTTTCCTTCTGTCTTTAGATACGACTATAGGGCTAACCCTCAAGTACCTGAAAAAAAGATGCTCTCTTAATTAAAATGACTAAACCCATTAAGTCAGCTCTTTTATTCTTGGAACAAATGTTTATTTGACTAATGGCAAGGGGGATGGAGAGACCCTTTATGATAGGTCCTGTGGTAGACACTTTTTATAGCCGCTTCATAGACACTCTACAAGGCGCATATTCCATTGTGTCTGTGCCTCTGTCTCTCTCCTTGTCCCCCCATTTGTTTAAGAAACAACGTGAGACTCAAGTTCCCACTCCTCGCAAGTGAGAGAACGGAGGTCCTACCTCCGGAATGACTGCAGAGCTCACGTTGCTAGGATTCATGCAGAGTTGTGTATGTAATTCAGAGTGGAAAAAATAACTTTGGATTTGGGCATGAGAGTGTATCCATTCATTTGAAAATGGGTGTTCTGATGTTTTGACAATACCTGCCCCCCAAAATGGAGTAGAAATGCCCTGAGAAGACCTTACTCAAAAATGCCAACTATATCTAATTTCCCGGTTCCAGTGCCCACTCAGCTTCTCCCTGTTATTCAGCTCTTATTTGCTACTATTTCAAGATCTCATCTTAAAAGTGAATGTTTTGCTGTTTATTTTGGCATCTGCCATAGCATTTTTCCCCTATCATTTCCATTTTTCTTCCTAACTTATTTTTTCCTGCCTTTGTGGGACTGAGGTGGTGTAGCTCTGGGGAGTTGGGGGTCCTGAGCACTGGAGGCAGACCCCCAGGGTATGTCCTGACCTTGTCATTTACTAAAAGCATGGCTTCTGGCAAGTTTACCCAACTGGTACATGCCTCACTTTCCACAGTATTAGAACAGAAACTAATAATGCAGAATCAACAGAACCAGTAATACAGAATACAGCCTCATAGGGTTGTTGTGAAGTTTACACAAGGAAAATGCGTAAAAAGTGGCACCTTACCTCTGAGCACAAAGCAAAAACTCAAAATTTAGCTCTTATACCCTTTTTATTGTTTTAAATACAAACTAACTGATTTTCCCCAGTGGCTTACACCGCATATTCTCTCCCCCCATCCCCACCCTCATCCTGCACTTGAATACAAAATTAAAGAGAATGTTGGAACACGGTATATCACTGCCAAGAGCCCTGTCATCCTCTGATTGACTCGTCCACATACACACCTGTTTCCTGCCTTTTCCTTCTGGTAACACAGAAGAGTAAACACAGTCTGATCTACGTAGTGAAGCAAGTGGCTCTTGTATGGAGCCTTCCTGGAAAATGGTTCCTGCCATTTGCATCACTGGCTTCCATGTCAGCTCAATCCACTGAGGCCTTAACTGAGAGTATTTTTCCATGTGTTTTTAGTCTCTCCCATGTTCTGAGTTTAGTTCTTTGCCTGGTATTTTGGGGTTAGTGGTCCTTTGCTTTTCACCAGTGATATGGTCCTGACTTGGTGAAAGTTAGTTCTTGATGCTGTGCAAAGTTATCCCTTTTTCCTTGGTAAAAACGTAGTTAATAAGCAAAGATAGACATCGTATTTTACTCGCAAACCAGATTTCTGAAAATAGTTTGAAAATATTTGTCTGCTAAAGTGAGAGTTGTTTTATTTTTAAGCTCGCTTTTCCCTCATTGTTTTGACATAAAAGACAATTCCTGTGTACATAGTCACTGACCATCTGTTTTGTGGGTTGTAGATTCTAGAGAGTTAGTCTTTAAATTTAATAATGTCTTTTTTCCCACTTTTTTGGGGTGTGTGTTAGTTAAATAGATTGAGGTTGGAAACACAAGTAAAAACTTTGTTAAGTATAATGAAGTACTTCCTACTAAATTGTCATTGTGGTAAAATAAACATAACATAAAATTTGCCATTTTAACCCTTTTTGAATGTACATTTTAGTCCACCATCACCACCATCCATCTCTGGAACTTTTTTATCATCCCAACCTGAAACTCAGCATCTATTAAACACTAGCATAACCCCCGCTCCGCTCTGCACCTCCGACCGTCCCTGGTAACCGTTAGGCTGCTTTCTGTTTCTGTGAATTTGACTATTCTAGGTAACTCGTAAATGTGACTGCACAATAGTTGTTCTTTTATTCCTGGCTTACTTCACTCAACATAATGTTTTCAAGGTGTATGCATGTCATAGCATGTATCAGAATATCACTTTTTTAAGGTTCAGTAATACTCCACTCTATGTATACACCACATTTTGTTTATCCACTCATCCATCGATGGGCATTTGGGTTGTTTCTACCTTTTGGCTATTGTGAATAATGCTGCTGTGAACACCGGTATGCAAATTTCTATTTGAGTCCCTGCTTTCAATTCCTTTGGGTATATACCTAGAGGTGGAATTGCTGTATCATATGGTAATTCTGTATTTAATTTTTTGAGAAACAACCATACCATCTTCTACAATGAGCTATATCATTTTACATTCCCATGCTTCCTAATAAATGTATATAGAATTTTGTTCAGATTTTATTTATTTATTTTTAGAGAGAGGGGAGGGAGGGAGAAAGAGGAGGAGAGAAACATTGACTGGTTGCCTTTTGCAGGCTCCCACCTGGGGACCTGGCCCGCAACCCAGGCATGTGCCCTGACAGGGAATCGAACCAGTGACCTTTTGGTTTGTCGAATGATGCCCAGTCCATTGAGCCACACCAGTCAGGGTTAAAAAATTTTTTTCTTTAAACATTTAAAAATATGTACCTTTTAAACTATGATTGTATCAGAATTTAGCAGAGAAACATGAAACAGCATGAGAAATATGTAAGGAAATATTGCACTTTTTCATGATTTCTCAAGATAATTTTATGACCATCAAATTAGTTTCTTATTAATTAGTATGAGTTGTCTCCTGTTCAAATAGAAATTCCCTACTATCACAAGTGTGTGGGACACATAGTGTCCACTGTGTTCTATCTCAGGACAGGATTTTTGGTGTGTGGTGTCACCTGTATAGATTATGTTATGTTTAGTTTTGCTGCATCTCAGATTTTGATAATAACAAATAGAAATTACTGAAGGGATGTAATTTTCTACAAATAATGTTTTAAGCCATAAATTTACTCATTTGCCACTAAATATTTAAGTGCCTGTTCTTTTTAAAGTAACAACCTGGTGTTAAGGGAAAAGTATTATGACACATGTTAAAGCTTGATAAGGAAGACTATTCAAGGATGGAGGCTCTCCTGAAAGGTGTGGGGACCACTGCAGTGGATTGCACAGTTGCGGGGAGAGATTGGGCTCGACTCCAAATACAAGTGCCAAGGAGCTGGGTGGTGGGCAGAGGACGGAAAATTACTAAAAGGAAACATCAGGAGTAATGGGGATTGTGGCCAAACCAACCTAACAGGATTCTTGCTGAAGACAGGCCAGGGTGATCAGATATCACCTGGGGGTTGGGGGTGCGGTGGGGCGGAGGGTGAGGAATCTGTTCAGATCTGAAAGATGATCAGATATTGTGACCTGGGGGTTAAACTGACTTAGAAGGGCCCTGGCTGGTGTGGCTCAGTGGATTGAGCACCAGACTGCAAAGCAAGGGGTCACCTGTTCGATTCCCAATCAGGTCACATGCCTGTTGCAAGCCAGGTCCCCAGTAGAGGCTATGCGAGGGGCAACTGCACATTGATGTTTCTCTCCCTCTCTCTCTCTCTCTCCTTTCCCCTCTCTATAAAAATAAATAAATAAATTTTTTAAAAAAGTGTTCTGGATAAAACTAGATTTTATAAGGAAGTAACAGTTGGGCCTAGGAGAAGGTTCAGGTGCCTGGCTAAAGTTTGGTCAAGCCAAGGACCTTTGTCACTGGCTGCTGTAAGTAATGTATCCCTATACAGTTTTTCCACATATGTCGAAAAGCATTTACTCATTCATGTCAACAAACTTATTGACTTCCTGTGTGCCAGGCTCTGTGCTCAACGGGTAGAGGTGGGGATGTTGATTGCAGACAAGTAAGCAGGCAAGTCCATTGAAGTAAGGTAAGTTCTGTGGAAGGTGGCGAAGAACAGTGTTTTGGGAGTAGGTAGGAAGGGGCATGCCAAGATTTGGACAGGAGAGGAGAAGGTATCATTGAGACCTCTAAAATACCCCCGAACTCTTCAGAAAATGTATACTCCCTAGCATAGTGGACTCCCAGGATAAAGTAATAAGAAAAATGGTATAGCATTTTAACATCATCTCTCATCTGGGAAATGAGTATTCTCTTAAGGAGGCAGCAGTTAACCTCCTTCATACCCAGGCAATTAAAAATGCCATTAGAGTTTCAAAACTCTATGAACAGAAGAGTTACCTTACTTAAAGAAAATTCAACCTGAAAGAAGAAATAGCTTGTATTATAAAATAATGTATCATGGAAAAAATGCCCCAGTTTTATTAAGATATAATTGACATAGATTATTATTAGCTAAAGTATACAACATAATAATTTGATATATGTATATATTGCAAAACAATTATCACAGTAAATTTACTTAACATCCATTGCCTCGCAGTTACAAATTATTTTTTTCTTCTTATGACAACTTTTAGTACACCCTTTAGTAACTTTTAAATATATAATACTTTATTGTTGACTATAGTCACCATACTGCACATTATATCCCCAGAACTTAGAACTGGAAGTTTGTACCTTTTGACCTCTTTCACCCATTTCACACCCCCCCCCACCAAACCCCCACCATGGCAACCACCACAGTGTTCTCTGTTTCTATGAGTTCAGTTTTTTAAGACTTTACATATAAGTGAGGTCATACAGTATTTGTCTCGCCATCTGATTTATTTCACTAGTACAGTACTCGCAAGATCCATCCATGTTGTCACAATGGCTGGATTTCCACCTTTTTTATGGTTGAATAACATCCCATTTTATATATCTGTATACCACATTTTCTTTATCCATTCACTCATTAGTGGATACCTGGGATGTTTTCATGTCTTGACTTTTATAAATAATGCTGTGATGAACATGAGAGCGCAGATACCGCTTCAAGATTCTGACTTCGTGTCATTTGGACATAAACACTGAAGTGGAATTGCTAGATCATATGGCAGTTCTATTTTTAATTTTTTGAGGAACCTCCATGTTTTTTTCCATAGTGGCTGCACCAATTTACATTTTCACCCACAGTGCACAAGGGTTCTCCTCCTTCCGCATCCTCCCTACACGTGTTCCCTCTTGTCTTTGTGATAGCCATTCTAACAGGCGGGAGGTGTTATCTCTTTGTGGTTCTGATTTGTATCTCCCCGAAGATGAGTGATGTTGAACGCCTTTTCATGTACCTTTTGGCCATTTTTGTTTTGGGGGAAATGTCTATGCAGGTCTACCCATTTTAAAATCAGAAATTTTTCTCTTGAGTTATATGAATTCTTTACATATTTTGTATATTAACCCCTTAAGAGATACATGATTTATTTTTTCATGACAAATATTTTCTCCCATTCCATAGGTTGTCTTTTCATTTTGATGATGGTTTTCTTTGCTGTGCATAAGCTATTTAATTTAACGTAGTCCCATTTGTTTATTTTTGCTTTAACAAGTTTTTGCTTTGCTGTCAAATTTTAAAAAATCACTGTTAAGACTTGTGTCAAAGAGCTTTTCCCTGTATTTTCTTCTAGGAGTTTTATGGTTTCAAGTCTTACATTAAAGTTTTTAATCCATTTTGAGTTGGTTTTGTATATGGTAATAGATAATGGTCCAGTATTATTCTTTTGCATGTGGCTGTCCTTTTTCCCCAGTACCATTCACTGAAAAAAACTATCTTTTTCCCATTGTATATTCTTGGCTACTTTGTTTTAAATTAATTGACTGTATAGGCATGGGTTTATTTCTGGGCTCTGTGTTCTGCTCCATTGATCTGTGTATCTGTTTCTATGCCATTATCACACTGTTTTGATTACTATAGCTTTGTAACATAGTAGTATTCTGTTAAGTAGTGGAATTCTGTTAAGGAAATAGCAATTAACTTCCATCGTACCCAGGCAATTAAAAATACCAGAAGCATTTCAAAACTCTGAATATGAATATGTTACCTTATTTAAAGAAAAGTCATCCTGAAATAAAAATAACCTGTGTTATAAAGTAATGTAGTATGGACATTTTTGTTTCACTGCTACTTATTTGGGTCTGAAAATGTTCCACACAAAGCTGAATAAGCTCAATGAGTGCTTCTGATGTCACGGTTTTCAAATAAGGCTCAGCTGTGACAACAATGATATGCTATTCTTTGGATAAAACCTTCTATTTTAATTCATCTTAGTTACTTTTTTTAAAAAATAATTACTTTATTGTTGTTCAGTTACAGTTATCTGCATCCGCTCCTCTCCCCTCCCCCTCCCCAGTTACTTTTAATATGATTTACTTTTTTATTCTTATTTTTTAATTATGAAAGAAAAACATGCTAGTAACAGTCAAACAATCCAAAGTAAATGAAGTAAAACGTGACATTCCTTCCCTCTCCTCTCCTCCCCTGTACTGTCCTATTCCCCAAAAGTAATTGCTAAAAGCTTCGTGTATCTCTTTCCAGAGCATGCAGGCATTTGGACAGCCAACTGGTTACACCAATAAGAGGGAGACAGTAAGGGAGGAAAAGAGGAGAGGGAGAGGGATCATGCGAGTGTGTCTGTGTGTACGTACACATGTATATACACATACAGTTTCAAATTAAAAATAAAAGGAACCATGCCTTAATAATGTTCTACAGTATGGGTTTAATAACGTTCTATACTATGGGTTCTTTTCCACTTACTACAGTATGACCTTCACCTCTGTCTAAGTCAGTATATTTAATGCTGTGGCAGTCTTTCCAATGCTGCATAATGTCATTGTTCGGATGTAATCATTTTCCTGCTCACAGACGTTGCTGCTGTTTGTAATGCTTTGGCCTTGCAAGCATATCGCAGTAAATAGCCTTACACACATGTTTTTGCACACGTGGGCTAGTGTTTCTGCAGGGTAGATGCCTAGAAATGTGATGCTGCACCATTTGCTCAGTCACATGTAATGAGCCCGCCTTGTCTGAGGGTCCCCCATCCCAGGAGTCAGCCAACCAGATCAAAAATAGTATTTTCAGTCCACCCTTGGGAATCTGATGCAGACAGCTAATTGCATGCATTATTCAATGCCATTTTTATGGAAAGGACTCGGATTTTGGTATCCAAAGTGGGCCCTGGAACCAATTCCCTTAAAATTACCTGAGGGATGACTATACTCATCATTTTAAGGCCCTTTCATACATTTTATGAAATTACTTTCTCAAATGCTTGTACCTCTTTACTCAAAACCAAAATTTTGCAATTATAAGCAGCTTTTGCCAATCTAATGGGTGAAAAATGGTATGTCATTATTTTATTGTACATTCCTGGACTGTTAGTGAGGTTGAATGTCTTTTCCTAGATGTATTAGTTTTAAATATGCTCCAGAGTGCCTATTTTTATGAGTATTTGTCAGATTCTTATTGATCTTAATAACTTTATAAATATCATGCCTCTCTACTGTCTAAATTATAAGTATTTTTTATTTTGTTCTTTTAACTTTATAGTAACTTGCCAAATAAAAGTTTTTAAATTTTCATATAGTCAAATCTGTCAACTTTTTCCTTTATGGCCTCTAGGTTCAGTATCATGATAATAAAGACCCTCCAAATCCAAGATTGTTAAAATATTTAGCTACTTTTGTAGTTTATAATGTTAAATTGTGATTGCGTTTGGATTTTATTTTTCTGTATGATACAGGGGTGCAGATCTAATTTTATTTGTCTCAGCACAGAGGGTCACTTGTCCCAAAGGAATACATTGAATGATCTGTCCTTTCCATGTGAATGGGCGTCCCTTCCGTTCTGTTCCACTGGGCTCTCATCTGTGTTGCTGAGAGGCAGTCTCGTATAGTGAGTTCACTGGACCCCGGACTGAAGGAAGAAGCCTTGGGTCAAACTGAGCCATCGCTTCCTAGCTGTGTGACCTCGGACAATGACACAGTGCTCCTCAACCCCAGTTTTGTCGTCTGTAAAGGAAGGTAGCGTACTGGCCACTTTGCCGGGCCGCGAGGGTCAGCGTGAGGTGACAGGCACACAGCCCTGGGGCAGCGGCTGGCGCGGGCCACGCACTGGACAAACAGGAAACTATTAGTGTTGCTGCGACCGCTGCAGCTACAGCTGCCGTTGTGATAACTGGCCCTTTATCTTGTATTTTGCTGTGTGAAAGGACAGAAGTACCTTTATTGTTCTTTACTTTGCTAAAGTTGAGCTTAACACAAGTGTCTCAGTTTCCAAAATGAAAGTTCCTTAAGGTTCTGAGTATGACTGCATTAAGTTTTATACATTCGATTTTGGGAGAATTGGTATCAGCATTCAGAGTGGCTTTGTTCCAAATGTCTCTCTTGTCCTCAGCATACAGTGTACTTTGCGGTCGTTCAGAGTCCTGTTTTAAGTGATTTTAAGTAACAATATTGATATGACTGATATGCTTCGTCTTCATTCTGTCTTACTTTGTGGAATTTTTATTGGGGGGCCTTTAATACTCCTTCATTTTTAGTCTATGGTCAGTTTTTGAATTGCTTTGCTTATTTGTATTTTCCTTCTGATAATTTGAACACTTACATTTAGTTTTTAGGTTTCCCCCCCAGCAGTTACCTTTATAACGACAACTTCTACATAACCGCTCTCCCTTTCATCACCCAGTTATGTTACTATTATTAATTTTTCTAGTGATATTTCGGTTAGGATTTTTTTAATGGAATAGAACTCCAGCATCAAGGGCTTAACCAGATAGGGAGTAATTTCTTCATACACGAAAAGGGCAGAGGTCAGCAGTCGGCTGGTTTCCTCGCCGCACAGTGTCATTGTGCCCCTGGCCCTTGGTGCCCTTCCACAGGGCCATCCTGGGCTTGTGACTTTGGAGCTCATGCTTGTCTTACGGTCATACGATGGTTGCTTCACCTCCAACCACTCATCTGCATTCTAGACAGGGAGAAAAAGAAAAAGGGTTGCCTATATCAGGGAAGCAAAACTTGCCTGTAGACCTTCAACTTACACCTCATTGACCAGAACTGTCACATCATCACCCCGGGCTGTTACCTCCGAGGGAAGGTATTTTAACCGCACACATTGCCTCCCTGTGGCAGGTAGGGTTCCTTCGTTCGTAAAGAAGAAATGTAAAAGGCTAGCTTTGTGTCTATATTTTGGGTATGCAGTTAGCTATTTTGGACGTGAATTTACTTTTATACCCTTAAGTAACACAGATTCATTCGTAACTTAGAATGTAAATTATAAACAGTATCTCCTGACCCTCATTATGGAAGATGAGGAATTCAGAACATTGAAAAATGAACTTCTACCTTTCTTCCTCCTCCTCTCCTGAATTTTGTTAATTATGCTGTTATTTCTAATATACATTGTTGCTTTTTTATAATATTTTTATTCTCTCCTTCAATGAGAGCAAATGCTCTCCAGCATTTTCCCCCAGTCCTTGTTTTGCTACAACTTTTCCCTTCATCCTTTGGTTGATCTTATTCATCCATAAATTTCTTCAGATGGACTCGTGAACCATGTCATTTCCATTCTTGCACATTTTCAAATCACTGCCCGATGCCTTTGTAATAAAGTGATAATTTGGGCATAAAATTCTCCAGTGGCACTTTTCCTTGTCATCGTTGCTGTGTGTTTCCTGAAGTTGAATGTCCCTGAAAGTCTAAAGCCAGCCTGATAATTCTCTTATAGGTGCCTGTGGCTTGATTTTTTTCCCCTTCTTTTTCTTAATGGTCATGGAATTTGTTTTTGGGGGGATTGTTGTTTTATTTTTGGAGCACAGTAACTTTAGTAGGCTATGTCTGGGTGTTAATTCATGTCTGTTAGTTTATCTTAGAATATATGTAGCCCTTCACTATGACCATTTAAAATGACTTCTTGACTTAAGTCTTGGTGTGTCTTCATCTCCCTGTGTTCTTGAAGGGTACCAATCAGGAATATGTTGATTCTCTTTCGTCTCGGCTACTGTATCTGTATCTGTTATTCTCCCTCTAATCCTTTTGTTTTCCATTTTATTTTCCTACTTTTCTCAAGCTTATCTTTTAGATGTGTTTTCAGGGGGGTCTTTGCTCTTTTTTGTTCCTTTCAGTGTGACCTCTTTTTATATTTTTATGTGATGACTTAATTTTACTCCTTTCTGACCTCCACTAACTTCCTTTTTTACCTTTAGTTATATCATTTTTCTTCCTTTTTTTTTTGAGCTGTTTTAATCTTTGTTTTAAGCTTTTGTTTCACAAGGTCTTTAAAAATTACCTGTAACGAGTTACCACAAATTAAATGGCTCAAAACAACACAAATATATTATCTTATCGTTCTGGAGGTCAGAAGTCTGCCAAGGGACTCTGGGCTGAAGCCAAGGTGATGGCAGGGCTGTGCTCCTCTCTGGAGGCTCTAGGAGAGAATTCCCACTTCCTCACTTTTCCAGCTTCTAGAGGCTGCCTGCACTCCTTGGCTCAGGGCCCCCTTCCTCCCTCTTCAAAGCCAGCAATGGCAGGTCAAGTCGTCACATTGCATAGCGCTGACCTTCTTTCCTAGTCACATCTCCTCTAACTCTGACTTCTCCTCTGTCTCCCTTTTTCATTGTTGAGGATGCTTGTGATTACATTGGATCCACCTAGGCAGTCTGGGAAATCTCCCTATTTTAAAGTTAGCTGATTAGCAACCTTAATTCTTTTTTTAAAATTGATTTTGGAAAAAGAGAGGAGAAATATAGACTTATTGTTTTACTCACTTGTTCATTTATTGGTTGATTCTTGTATGTATCCTGAGCAGGGATTGAACCTGCAACCTTAGCATATCAGGACAGCACTATAACCAACTGAGCTACCCGGCCAAGCCCAGCAACCTTAATTTTCTTTTGCCACATCAGGTAACAGATTCACAGGGATTAGAACTGGGACATCTTTGAGGGGAAGAGTGGGGCATAATTCTGCCTACCATGAAGATCACTTTAAAATTAATGTTTTTGGACCTGATTTTTTACCTGGTCTGGCAAAATTATCTTGTTACATATTCTTTTTTTCATTCTCCCTCCCTCCCTCCCTCCTTCTCTCCTTTCCTCTATCTCTCTGTGCAGTATTTTTTTTTTTTAGAAATAATCCTATGTTTGTTCATAAGAGGAGTTTTTCCCTAACAGGCTCTTAGTGTTGGGGAATGAGCTAACATGGCTGGTGATTGGAGTTTAGATCTGTCTATGAAAGTTCAGTTCTAAGCCAGGACTTGATCTCCCTGGATCCATAGGGAAGCCCCATGTCAATCAGGGGTGTCAGTTAGTTGTATGTGTATGCACGTGGGTGATTTAGTTTTATATCTCTTCAGCTGGCAGGTTCCTGGCCACCCCTTGTTTGTCTACCACAGCATTATTTGTACCTTGCTTGTATTTCTTAAAACATAATTAACTAAAATAACTAACTAAAACACAAATTTTAGTTAATTATTAGTTAGTTTGATGATTTTGAAATATACCTAGATGATAAACAATGAAAGTGATGGTGGTACTACACATAGGAATCATTAAGTATGCCTGCCCACAGCCTACACCCTTCTTAGGAGAAACCACTCTGCATGGCCTTGCTGAGAAGTGGCTGTGCTTTGAGCCATCTGATCCCCTAACCCCCTCCACCCTCACCCTGCCACAGTTGGGCTAGGACTTGATCCAAAGACATCCAACTGATAGTCTTACCAACAACCTGTGGCTTGATTCGGAAAGTTTAACTCAACCTGTTTTAACCACTATACATATTTTCTAGGTTTAAATTCAAGCTCAGGCCATCACTAGTTGTGTAACCTTAAGCAAGTTACTCAAGGCTCACTATGCCCCAGTTTCCTTTCTGTAAAATATTAGATCCTGTATAATGTTGTTTTGAGAGTTAATCCACTAAAGTCTTTACAACAGTGTCTGACTCACACTCAAAGCTTTATACATGGTAGCCATTATTGTTAGTATTTTATTAGGAATTTGGAGTTAGGAAACTGAATGACTGAGAGTTACCAGTAGAAAGTATAAAGCTGGAGTGTACCACGGTAGAATAGTAGTAGTTCTTACTCCTTTTTGGGGTCACTGCTTCCTTGAGGAATCTGATTTCAGAGAGAGAGAAAAGCATCGATTTGTTGTTCCACGTATTTATACATTCATTGGTTGACTCTCATATGTACCCTGACCGGGGATCAAACCCACAGCTTTGACATATTAGGATGATGCTCTAAACCAATTGTGCTATCCAGCCAGGGCCCCTTGAGGAATCTGATGAAAGTGTAGACAGTTCCCGGCAGAAAAATACATATACATTTGTAAACATGCACAAAATCAAGGTTGAAAGCCCTCATATAGAAAAAGAGGGGAGGGGCTATGAAAGTGTGTGCAAGTCAGATTTATGAAAGAACAGAAACTCACCAAAGCAGAGGGAGTCCTTTCATGAAGGGAGGAGAGTGGACTGAATAAGAAGAAGAAACAGAAGCCCTGAGCCAGGCCCTTCGTTCCAGGTCCAGCAATTTCTACCCCAGAATTCCTCTCAGATCCCTGCTTGTTTCCTCACTTCCCTAGGCATAACCAAGCAGAGCCCTCACATCTTGCAACCAAATCAGCTAGTCAAAATCAGTGATGAAGCTAACTTTTACATGATGAGGAATTATTGCTGTGTCATTTCAGATTTCTTTGAGCCAACATTATGAAGTTTTCCTGTGGTGTGATTGGATCAACAGCCCATGCTTTCAGAATAAAGTGAATAACCAGCTGCAGTGACTTTTCAACGGCTTCTAACTTCCTTTTTTGTTGTTTGAACACTTCCCAGGCCTATCCTATTTTTTTTTTAATATTCCAGTTTAAAGATGAAAACAACCTCTCTAGTAGAGTTCTTTTAAAATTTTGAACTGAAAATGAGGCAGAACTTTGCAAGATTTTATAGCTGGAAAGGATTTGAAATTTTTTCTTGTTCCACAACTTTTTATAGAAATAAAGGAAAGTGACCCCCTCCCCCTGTATCAATATTTCACACTGTCTCATTTAGTACTCACAACCACCTTTTGCAGTATAACATAACTTTACAGATGAGAAAACAGGCTGAGAGATTAACTCCTTACCCAAGATCAAAGATGCCGCATGTGGTGGAACTAGGATTTGAACCCAGGTCTTTCTGACTTCAAAGCATGTGTTACAATGCCTCCATGGCCTCTAAAATTAAGGCTAGAAAAGAGTGGGCATTTTATTTTATATTTCTTTCCCTCAACATAGTCTTTCTTTTAAAATGTTTTCTTGAGAAGAAGGCTGGAAGCATACAACTTCACTTTTTGATCCTTGAGACCTAAGAAAGGTCTTGAGTGCATCCATTTAACATCTGCCCTCATAGCAGTGTAACGTCAGCCAATTGCAAATCTTCCCACTGTGTTGGAGCCCGTGTTGGATATTCAGCCAGCCTTCTTTCCATACAGAGGCTTGCGCATGGAGCCACAAGCCCGTGCTGCTGGGGAGGATGGTCCCAGACTGCTGGGGCGGCAGCGCTCCACAGCATAAGTAGTATAAGTAGTATTTGTTTCAATCATATTTGCAGGATGGGGGAGTGGTTCAGAGCATTGGCTCTAGAAGTACATTGCGTGGGTGAACCTCAGCTGTTGCATTTAATACTTGAGTGACATTGGGCAAGAGCTCACTACCTCTTCAAGTCTTGGTTCCTTTATCTGTAGTGTAAGAAGTGTGTGACATATTGGATTGGTGTGAGGATTAAATGCAGTCACAGTGCCTGTGATAGTAATGCTCCATAAATGTTGGCTGTTACTGCACTACTTGAAAATGACTTAGAGAAACAGCAAGGAAGAAGTAATATCACTTTACTACTAGAATTCTTTTACTTTGGTTCATTTTTTTTTAAGTTTTCAAACTTAAAAAAATAAGTTGTAACTTTATAGGCTGTTATAGCTGAGAGGGCTTACTTTTTTTGAAAAGGGCAACTCCTGTGTTTAGATGACAAGGTCAATTTTTAAATCTGTAGTCATTTTATGAGTAAAACATTAGCTTCACAGTGCGTAAAATGTATATACCTGTTATGACTGTAATGATGGAGGTGGGAATGTGTCCTTATTCCAATTTGTTTAGTTGTGAAACAATTAAATAGTACAGCTATTTTCCTGTTCCTCAGCAGACTAAAGCAATCCCTGTATCTTTTAGGACTACAAAAGGGTTATAGATTTTTTTATGCACTCTTATAACATTACTATGAAGTAGTTAGCAGATGAATATGATTTTTATTTTATTTATAACAGTATGTCAATAATTAACTTTAAATAGTAAGTCAGAATTCTCTTCTGCTTCACACCTAGATGATAATTTTCAAATATCTGTGTTCTCATAGACCATATGATTTGTTTCAGGACTATGTTGATTTTTCCAGTTTCCTAGACATTTCCATGCACCATGGAAGTCTTGGTTTGCAGTGTATTGCTGATTACTATGTAAATTGTGCCAGTGTACACATTTTGCATATTTGTGTGTATGTATTGTATAAACTTACAAAATACAGTAATGTACAGTTTTTATTAGGTGATTTTTTAACAGAACTATGCATAAATTTGATAGGCTGGCATTTAGGGGTACAAAAAATACCACATGCATTTAGAATCCTAAGAGGTTGACCTGGAAGGGAATTCAGAGATTATCTAGACTAGTACCTTACTAAATAGGAAACTGAGGCACAAATAGTTACTTGCATAGGTTACATAGATGAATTATGATAATTTTTTCTAACCAAAAACTTTTTACGATGTGGCTTCTCTGGTCATTTGTCTTTTCTATTTTTGGCTAAAAAATGTAATTAAAAAATTATTTTTTAAAAATCCCCCCAAATGGGAGCAGATTGTGTTTGAAAACTGTTCGTCTTAAAAGAAAGACGAAATTCTTTTTTTATAATAAAGACAGAGTTTAGGGTTTTGATACTGATTTTTTTTTAAGATTATATTTATTTTTAGAGACAGGGTAAGGGAGACAAAAAAGAGAGGGAGAGAAACATCAATGTGTGGTTTCCTCTCATGCACCCCTCACTGGGAACCTGGCCCTCAATCCAGGCATGTGCCCCGACTGGGAATCAAACCGGCAACCTATTGGTTTGTAGGCCGGTGCTCAGTTCACTGAGCCACACCAGCCAGGGCTTGATACTGATTTTTAAACTTAATGTTACACACAGGAATTTTATGCAATATCTACAGTTGCACTGAGCATTCATTTATTCCATTCAGACCACTTTTTAAATTAAAAAAAATATATAAAATAATGAACTAACTCATGGTTCAGTAATTGCAAATAAATAGTATAACCGTTTTTCAAAGAAAAGTTGTATTCAGTTTTTCCCTCCCTTAATATTTGAAGATACTGTGAAAGAATTGCAATCTATTGCAAATTTGGTTAGGATCAAAATAAATTCTTTAAAATTCAGTTTTAATAGTGTTATAGCAGTCAAGTGGAGAGAAATCAAAGGAATTATTAGAAGTATTTCAAAGCTCAAGACCAGAAGTAATAGTTAACATTGGACTAAGTTTCCCATCCTTGTCACCACAGCCTGTCCTGTCCGCTTGGTCTGAAACGTTCTTAACGCCCCCCTTCACCTGTCTAACCCTTTCTCCATAACTTCAGGGCCCTGCTTCTGTGTCAGTGAAACCTTCCCTAAACTGGTTAGGTCTCATAGTGCTGTTAGCATTCTGCTTTTCTTCACAGCTCCACTTTATCTGGATTATAATAACATGGTTATAGGTAATTTTTGTTAAAAAATCGTGTCCCTCACTTGACTGTTAAGTGCTGTCAGGGCAGGAACCACCTGTGTCTTTTTCCCTGCTATATCCTTAGTGTCAAGCATCACGCTAGACACATAGACATTCTCAAAAAATATTTATGGATCAATGGATGAATGGATTCCTTGTTTGCATGTTGTAGCTAAGAGATGTTGAGAGGAATCAACCAGCTACTTCACATAGAGCTTCATACCATGTTCATTGCTAGTAAGTCACCATGGATAAAGGATTTGTTTAGGTTTCCAAGCCCAGAAATGTATGATTTTGATTATCAGATTCATTGGTGCGAGTAAACAGATTACAGGGATTTGTATGCCAGAATACAATTTTTCAATTTAGAGTAGGAAATGTACTTAAAAACGGGGTTTTGTGGTCTGTACAAATTAGGCCAAAACAATAATCATTGACTGATCTTGTACTTCTCTGCATTTCCTAGCCTAGCTTGCCAGTAGGTTGGGACCACATGACTAGTACTTACCAGTGAACTCTGAGCTAAAGTGGTACGTGTCACGTTGGGGCCGTGTAGTTTAGAGCTGATGGGCTCTCTTCATTTCTTCCTCCTTTGCCGGGGCACCTTGTGGGCCATTGTTTCACTTGGCAAATCCACAGGTTGGAGGAGCACTGCCTGAGCAGGACCGACTCTGTGTGTCAGCCATTGAGATCTCACTGGCTGATTTGTTAGTTACCACAGCATAACCTGGTGTTATCCTGATTAATAAACTGGGAACTTTCTCTTGGTTTATAGATTTCCACTGAGACCCAAATTACAAATATGGAGTTTGGTTCTAGGGAGAAACCCCCACATTTGGATCTTATTTGTTCCGCTGAGCTTGAACTGCCTAAATAATAACTATGCCTTATATAAAAATTATGAGAGTAAGAGCTAACAAATGAAAGTTTAAAACATTTGAGTAATTAACATCCACTAGCTGGTATTTTGTAGTACTTTAGAAATAGTATTCATGGTTCTTATTGAGCTTCAACTTTGAATGGTTTCTTCCTCCATGATATTTTTGGTATCTTCCTGGTGAATAAGGAAAATTCAGGTTGAAATGAACAACTTTTATAAATCAAGACTTTTGAAATCTTCTATTTTTCTGCATTCCTTGAGTTTATGTATTCTACAGTTAATCTTTTAGCAGTAGCTTACCCATAAAATAGATCTCTTTCAAGGTATTTTTTCATAAGGTTTTTTCCAACAGAATTATATTTGAGTATTTATTTTAATTCCTATTTTCTTTGAGAATGCAAAGATGAGTAAGTTATGTATGTTGTCCTTAGAATTCCCCATCTATAACAGAGATGGCTAACTATTCACCAAAACGTATTTCCTCTCCTTTTGTGGGCACACTCTTGAAGTTATATGTGTTGTATGACTGAGGACTTGCCAGTGGAAATTTTGAGGTCTAGCCACTTCCAGGTCTAGCTCATAAAAGCCTCCCACGTGTGATTCTCTATTCTCAGCCCCCTTTTGCTGGCTGGTTATCAATGGCCAAGGTAACCAGGAAGTCACGTGCTGAGATGGAAAAGTCTGTTAAAATGGTCACTAAATGCCTGCCTGGAACAAAGGCCCACTCCCTCCCCCGGAACTATTTGTCTTGGACACATGTGTGAGTAACAAGCAACACTTCTTGTGTCCAGCCACTGAAATTTTGGAGTTTGTTATTGCAACCAACATTACCCCAAGGCAACATTTAATAATAGCTAATATAGCGATTCCAGAGCAAATATTTAAATTTTCAAGAATGATTAACTTATGTCTTAATTTGTACTGTGTCCCGCTTAGAAGAAACAGTGATTTCATTGAAAATAGTCTGTTAATTCTTCGTCTTGGTTTCATTATTCCAAATTACTTGGCTCTTCCCGAAAGAGCCAAGTAATGGCTACTCTGATTAAGTAGGCCCTTTGTCCTTCCTCCCACACCATTTTATAAGGTCACATTCTGTGTTTACAAATCCAGAGAGCATTTACTCTTATTTATAAGTGCAGTAGGAGAAAGAGAAGGAATAAATTTAAAATGTCAACACAAAGGTATTTTTTTATGTGGCTGACTGAGACTCTGCCAGGTCACTTTTCTAAAAAGTGTTGCTGCCTTGAGAAATTTACCAACACGTGAAAGCCGCTCTGTGCTCAGCCTTCCACCCAGTGCTCAAGCCAGAAATCTGGTTGTTTTGGTTCAACTTTCTCTTCATCTCCAGCCCCATCCAGTCAGTCACTAGATGAGGTTCATTCAGTCTCCGTAACGGCTTTGGAATCTGTCACCATTTTCTAGCTTAGGTGTCTGTCAAGGGTCCCATGGATGCAACTGTCTCCTTACTGGTCTCCCTTGGGACAGTCTTAATACTTTCACGCTGTAGCCAGAATTCCTTTTATAAAATGCAAAACTAGCCCTGGCCGTGTGGTTCAGTTGGTTGGAGCGTCTTCTCTAACACTAAAAGGTTGTGGGTTCAATTTCTGGTCAGGGTGCATTTGGGAGGCAGCCAATCCATGTTTCTCTATCACATCGATGCTTCTCTCTCCCCCCCACCCCCTTTCCTTTCTCTGTAAAATCAATAAACATATCCTCAGTTGAGGATTAAAAAATAAATAAATAAAATGCAGAACTCAACACCTCATGCCTTTGCTTTGAAATCTTTCAGTGACTCTACCTTGCTTTTGGCACAAAGCCTAAACTTCCTCAAGTGACTTGTCAGGCCACTTATAATCCTGCATCATTGATGAGGATTTCTCCTATTTTCTATCTTTTCTACCCTTTCCCTGCGCGATCTTTTCTGTGCTCTGCACTGCAGCCTCACTCAACTTTCCTTTAACTCCACCTTACCCTTTCTTACGCTTCTCACCCTTTGTCCTGCTGCGACCTCTGTGTGGAACGCTGCTCTTTCCCACCTTCTCAGATCTTTGAGGTCCGGGTTAACTGCCCTTTATTGGCACCCAAGTATCACCCTGCATTTCCTCTGTCACAGAGGCTCTTGGGCTGTATCTGTCTGATAACTTGTCTGCTTCTCCTCCTCCTGGGCTGTCCGAAGGATCTCAGACCCTGATTATATTGATTACCATTATATCTAAGCCCTTAGGACAGCAATTTTCAACTGGTGCGCCGCAAGAATTTTTAAAACATGCAATACCTGGCAATTTAGTCGGGGGCACTGACCTCTTTTTCCTTAGATTGTCAAATTAAAAAAATGACCACAGCCAACACAACATTAGCCATACAGTGTGAATGACTCAAAATTATACCTATTTTTTGTCAGATCGACAAAAATATGTATGTTTTTTGGTGTGCCGCCGAACTTTAGCAATTCGTTTATGCGTGCCGTGAGATGAAAAAGGTTGAAAACCGCTGCCTTAGCACATTGTCTAGCTCAGTGAACACTTCTTGGGTAAATGAGTAGCGGTAGGATGTGTAAGAACGCAGTCTTTTACAAGTTGTCTATGAAGTGATATTTGAGGATGTACTAAGAAAGACTGAAGTCAGTGCCAGGATATCTTTCCAAATATTGAGAAATCATCAACACTGAAGACCATTTACAGGAGAAATGATTAAATTGTGGATATATTTTAAAGGTTGAACTAATAGAGTTTGTTGATGGATGTGAATGACTCCGTGCTTATAAATTATATTTGCTTGGTGAAATTGTTCATGAAAAGATAATGTCACAGTGATGGTTAAGGTCATTGTGAAGATTAAATGACATAATATACATATGAAGTACCTACCTAGCTTGGTGCTTGGCATTTTGTCGGTGCTCAATAAATAGGATTTTCCTATCTGTTGGTGCCTTAGCATATTGTTAAGACAAGAAAGCTGAACACACCAGAACATGCTGCTCCTAAGCAAAACTGCGCAGCAGGCGGAGTTGGTGTCCAGCCTCTGCCTGCACATCGGCAGTCCCTCCCTTGTCCTGTACAGAGCCTGCAGGCTGTCCTGGGGCCAGGACCTCTCCCCTGACTGGGGCCACCCTCTACTCGTCTCCCCAGCTCCCTGTGTTTCGGAGTTTGTTACTGTTATGCCTCGTTCTTTTCCTCCATTTGAAACTGTTCCTTTATTTTTTTCCCTTTAGAAATTGTGTGGTTTGTCTGTACTTCTCTGAATATTGCTATTCGTGGCCCCACTGTTTTCTCTACCTGTGATGTAAGCATCAGTTAATGTAACAGAACGAGTGTTTCCTCTGTTGTCAGCCCGCTGGGTTTGAACGGCGGCACTACCACCCCGACCGACCTTTGGAACCCTTGGCAAGTTACTGTACCTCCCTAGCCCTCATTTCTGCCGTACATAAAATGGGAATGGAGACTGTCAGGTTGTGAGGATAAAAGAGGTCATTCTTTCCGTACATTTGGAATGGTGCGTAGCATATAAAAGGCACCAAATAATTGTCAGCCGTCATTAGTCATGATCATACCTGGTGACTTCAGCTGCTCTTCTGTGACTCTGAACATCACCCCCTTACAGTTCTTGAATCCCTGCACTCCTCTCCTTGTTCTTTGATCCTGTTTCTATTTGGATGTCTCACTGTAAACTGTAACTCAGTGTTCAAAATAAGCTTATCAGCTCTTCTCTGTAGCAGTATGCTTTGGCTACAAGTCACAGAAAATCCAAATAAAAGTGGCTTAAAAAACAAGGGAAGTTCTCTCTCTGATAAACACGAAGTCTAGAGACAGGGTGGATCTGAGTTTGCATGATCCAGGTGCTCAGTTGTGTTCGAAAGGACTCAGCTAACTTCCGACCCAGCTCCTTCCCACCGCTCAGCATTTCCACTTGGCCTTTTAGGCCACCTCCCCTCACCTCAAGACGAAAATTAAGGCACCATGTGCATATGACAACATTTTTAAAGAATTTCCCCCTCGTGTTTACACAGACTGAGGAAACTTTCCTTATCTGATCAAGGGGATCAGAATTCCCAATTTTAGCTTAGACTAGCCAAGATCCATTCCTGAGCAGATGATTGTGTGTGTGTGTTTGGCGGGGGGAGAGTGGACAGAATTGGGGTTATGCTGGCCATCAGAAGGAGGATTGGGGGATGACTTTGGGTAGAAAAGCAACAGTGTCTGCAATATTTCACAACAGGTGGAAAAATACAAAACCAAAGAAGAGTTGGGAGTCACAGAGAAGTCAGGAAAACTAGGTAGTGGGTCTGGTACAAAATCGAATCAGACCAAGGAGTAAGGCCGAAGCAGAGGGGGTGGATTTGAGAGATGTGTCTGTGGCATCCTCCGTGACCGGGTGTGGGGGTTGGGAAGAAGGGCCCCATTTGGTTTCCAGTTTCTCCCTGGCTAAGTGTGTAGCCATTCGTGGAGGTGCAGATGACAGTAGGGTGAGTCGGTTCAATCAGTAGGGGTTTAATTGAGTTAAGTTATTACACAGATTGAGTCTGAAGTGCCCGCGAGACATCCCTAGTGGAAATGTTTGATAGGCAGTTGGAAGAAATGTCTGAACTGGAAACGTAGTCTTCAGAATGCTGCCCTTCTCCCCTCGAAAGCCGTGGCTTTCCCCATTTCTTCATTCCGATGCTCTTTTCTGGTCTCCTGTGGGCCCTCCTCTTCCTTTGTGGCCTGTCCCCTGTTCATAGCCTTCTCCCCTTCTTCTCAAGGAAACCACTCTTCGGTGAAGCCATCACTGTGTGCAAGATGACAGTGTAATGGTGTGAGTCAAGCAACCATTACCTATTAAAATGAATTCAGAATTTACAGAGCCAAATAGTTTCTTTAATGAGCCTTTACTTTTATAAAGGCCCATTAAATGACAAAAATAATTTAATTACAAAATTATGAAATTACAAAGCTCTCAAACCAAAATACTTCTACCCCCAAGCCCAGGCAATTGCCGTGAGTGGACAGAGTTATGTAAAGCCATATTAAAGGCACATATAAAGCCATATTAAAGGCGTATTTAAAGCTACATTAAAGGTTACAGACTTACCTTATAGTTCTCCAGAATTATAAACATAAAAAATAGTGATCATAAATATTCATTTTCAATCTGCAATTTAGACCTAAATTACTGGGGAAATCCCTAAGCACGTTCTGACACCAGCCACGCAACCATCTGCGTACCTTTACTGAATCAGCGAACACGGAACTTCATTCAGAGTTGCCCTTTCCAATTCTTGGTATCCTAACAGCTCCCAGCCCTCCCTTCTTCAGCCTTGCATCTGCTCTCTGGGCACTTTCTCTTTGCTTCCTTGCCTTACACACATAATCCAGTGGCACATTGGTCCCAGATGCTGGTCACCACTTTCCCCCTTCTGCTTCTCCGCAGTCTTTGCAAACCCTTGAAGCTGCGTCAGTCTCCGCCTTGTTTCCTGGTCGTCCTCTCTGCCCGCCAGCACACCGCTGCTCTCGCTCTGTCCTGGCTGGCCTTCACACCTTCACCCTTCACCCAGCCCATTTCTGCTGCTGTTAGGGGGACAGGAAGCGCTAGCTAGTTTTGGCCTGCCTTTGGGGCAGCTCGATCACTGTGCATTTGTTTGCAAATACTACAGGGATTATTATTTAATCGGACAGTTATAGTTGGACCTTTCTATTAAGATAATGCAAAAGGCCTGTCCAAATATTAGCAGTTGTTATTACTACCAAGCACAGAAACACAGCATGAATGCCTCTTATTTTAAAAACAGCCCTAGGAGGGTATGGGGAGGCAATTTAGAAATCTCTCTCACCTAAATATAATACTTATGTGCATGTGCATATATATGCATATACATACCCACATACATATACACAAAAAAGATATAAAAATTTGCATGTATACATTTAAATCTCTCAGGACACAGGAAATTGCTAGTGTATGTTATAGTCAGAGGAAAACACTGGAAGTTGTGGGATAGGCTGTGAGGGAGACTTTCATTGCATTCCTTGGTGTGCCTTTTGAATTTTGACCATTGACATACTACTTACTAATATACTATTCTGTACCCAACAATTCTACTTCAAGAAATTTATCCCGCAGAAATATTTGTATGTATATTAGCACAATTGCATGTATAATTATGTTAATGATAGCACTGCAGTAACAATGATAGCTTTGATAATAACAAAACTACAAGCAACCTAAAAGTTCATCAGTAGAGGCTAGTCCATCAATTATAACTCACCTGCGTTGTTTAGAAAAATGAGGTATGCAAATATGCTAATAGGGAAAGATTGCTGAATTAGGGTAGTGTAATTTATGCTGCAGTCACAAACAACTGTCAGGTCTCAGTGGCTTAATGTTACAAAGGTTTATTTCTCACTCACGTTAACTCTGTGAATCTGGGCAGCCCCTGAGCACTCGGACCGCTCCGATTGTGTGGTTCTGCCGTCTCAAACACAGAGCTTCCTCTGTCACCAGCGCTCTGTGCCCGCCAGCTTTTCTGTGCTTTGGCCAAGGAGTGTGTGTCCCATAGCCCATTATAACGTGGCCCTGATAACTAATAGCACGGCCCTGCCGAACTGCAAGAAGGGGTTGAAATGCGGGAGACCATATGGAACATTCAGGGTACAAACCCTCATTGCCATGTTAGTTAAAGTATTGAAAAAAGCGACGTGTATAGATCAGATTTACATGGTATATGTGTGTGTATATGTATGCATGTATGTGTATGTAATTTCATTATTTAAAACAAAGATACATGCATGGAGTTTAGGCACATAAAGTTTTCGGAAAGGATATAAGAAGTTATTAACAATCGGGACCTCTCGAGAGTGAGACTAAGCTACCCTGCTTGAATATTTTTACCATAATTTTTAATATTTTTGACCTAGCAATAAGTTGTTTACCTTAAACACTATAGTTTACTCTCTACCTTCTGTTAATGTGATTTAAAACAGAAGAATTGATGTATATTTTTGGGTTTTTTTCAATCTGGTTTAAATTGACTCCATGAAATTCTTCATGGAAAAATTCAATTTTGAGAAATCTGAATTGTGTAACTAACTCTTTTCCTTAAATGAAGTTAATTGATAGTTCTACTATGTATATGTATATGTAATAATGTATATGTAATATGTATAGAGTAGCGAGAATGGGAAAATCCACTGGTATTTATACTTCCTTATGTTATTTAGTTAAGCCTTACATGTTGCCAGTGTTATAAAATGGGAAATGCCATTCACCATTTACTCTGCACCACTCCTTTCCTGAATATGCTGGAACTAAAGGGCAGGCAGAGAAATAAGCAATTCATTCATAGTGAACAAGCAAGGAACTGACTCGTATCGCCTTGGAAAGCCAAACACCCAAGAGCTATAAAAATACAGTAACAGATGATATAATCCTTACTCCTAAGAGAAATATCTAAAAGTATATTAATCTCCTTAGGCATTCAAATACGAAGGTTCACTTTTACAAGTTAATGGACTCTTTTTACAAAGCCAGACATTCTCCTTTACAAATTGGATATATATTAAATATGCATTAAAAATACATTTAAACCCTAATCGAAAAACAAACTAATGGGTGTGGTGATACAAGGTTGCTTTTATGATCGCGTTCTTCTGTCCCTCATCCAGCGCTCAGAGGGTAAATGGAATCCCTGAAGTTGCATGGAGCCTGAAAAGAAGGATGTGGTTTGAGCTCTTATGTCTCTCTGGGAGAGTCTCTGGTACCCCAGGAGAGAGATGCAGCCTCAGAAATAGCTCTTCCAGGATCAGGTCCAAGGCCAAGGTTCTTTGGAGTGAGCCCAGCTCCGACCTTAATGTCCTCATGGGCTGCCTTGACCAGGGTTTGACTGTCCTGTAAATGTTGACTTTTTAAGTTAGTCTTTTTTCTCTGAAATAATTCTTTTGATTTTGAGGTTATCTCTTTGTATTTTGTATGTTAATGCTGTCTCATTTTGGTGGTTTAATTTTTTTTATTAGTCATCTCGGCCAATAACACACCTCATCATTAGTTTTAATTGTAAAACCAGGCTATTAACTGTAAAAACTGTAAATTCCCAATATATGAGGGAATCACACCTTCAAGTGAAACCTAGTACAAACTCTTTGGGTCTTTATTTCTCTGGACCTGCTTCCATCATCATAATTTGGTTCATGACAAGTGCTACCTTGAAAAAAACGTGTCTTTTCTGGACAAAAATATCTGTTAAGCTTGTTTGGGGAAGGACTGAGCATTAAGTTAAATTGGATTAAAAATAAATAATACAAATTTTACTTTACTAGCATAGCTAGGAGTTTTAAACTATAAATTTAAAAACAGGCCATATTGACATTTAAATTATTATAAACATAAGTAATAAAAATAAATGCTTATATTTTCTGCAATTTTCATGTACTTTTGAGTTAGAGCTGATAAACTATTCTTGATTATTACACATTGTAGCATGGTCCTACTGTGAGTGACTAACACCCAGTTTGTACCACACAGAACCTCACCATGAGAATTTAACAGTAACCGGAATGCTTTACACTTTGTTGAACGAAATGAGTTCACTGATCTCGCTCTTAGCTGTCACTGTAATGTCCAGTTGCCATGGAAACTTCTAAGTTTCTAAGTGCTATTTGCATACTCATCACGGCCAAGCAGCAAACAATTTGAGACTGGAACACTTGGAGTAACACTGTTCTAGGAACTACTGGAGAATATAAAGAAACGTGGAAGCCCTTGAAATGTTAAATAGCAGTAAAAGATGCAATCGCTTGAAGGGCAATAGAAGAGATACCCCAGTGCAGCGTCCTATTCATTGACAAGTTGTAGAGAGGTTAGCATCCTCAATGTCCAGTGTAGTGAGAGGCCATTTGGGCAAGATAGAGAGACGTGCCGTGGAGAGCCTCACAGAGAACTGAGAGTGGCATTTGAATGATCTCTTAAAGGGAGGTAGCTGTTTAAAAAGATAAATTGGATCCATTTTATTTTATAAATAACTGTAGTATCTTGATTAATTGATGAATTGTCCTGTAAGCCAAAAGTTAACAAACATTAGTCAACTGATTAGTAATATATACTGATTTTACTACATAAATCTTAAGGTCAACCTCTGACTACAAAGGGAACTTCTTTGCTTGTCTTTTTTTTTTTTTTTCTTATTTTTCAATTACAGTTTACATTCAGTATTATTTTGTATTAGTTTCAGGATACAGCATAGCAGTTAGACAGTCATATACCTTACGAAGTGTTCTCCTGCTGTTTCCAGTGCCCACCTGGTACTGCTTCTCTACTTTTAAACAAAATTAAATTCAAAAAATTAAAAAGAAAGTCTTTGTTCTTTTGAATCATTACCAGTTTCTTAGTAATTACTGTATTTGAACCAAATTCTTCATAAGTAGGAATATTCAGTAAGGTTCCTTTGAAAAGTTCTGTTTTACAGATGTTGCTTTGTAATAGGGGACCCGTCCTTGCCAGTTCCATCCTCCTTTCCCATGTGTACTGTGTAGTTCAGATCACTTCACTTCCTTTGCAAGAAAATGACGGGAGGCTCCTAGGGCTGGGTCATTGTTTTATAGTGTCTATTTCCTATTTAGGGCATTAGAACTTTCTGTGAGTCATCGCCAGATATTAAATGTGAATTACTATTGCACCAAATATTAAATGGGAAGTACTATTACTAGTGGTTGATGAGCTGTGTACAAGTTACAGATGAATACATATATTTTTGCCTAGTTTTATTTTTAAACAGTACCACTTTAAAATAGGATAGTATCTCTTAAGAATCCACTATTTCTAGCTTCTCTTGAAAAATCAGAAGTTCTGGCACCACTTGGTCCACATTCCAAAACAAGAATTATCTATTAGATACTTTAAACAAGCTACCCCTTTTACATAGGGCACACGCTTGTCCAGCCCCCACCATGTCCTAGGGACTTACTTCCTTTCTGCTTATCTCATCTGTCTTGCTGGCCTGGCCTCCGTAGCTAGCTTGGTTTGATTGCTGGACTTGTGGGTAATGGCATGTTTGACCCACCAAATCTAAAACCACGCCAAACCGAAACCTTCAGCTTTACCGGCACTATCAGTTACCTTCCTACCTCGAATTATGTATTATTTGAAGAACAAAATGATATATCATTCTGTGGCTGAAATAAATTGGTTGATCTCAGATTATTATAATCTGTATACATAAAATATTGTGTGTGTATACTTCTGTGTGCATATGCATACATTTATATGTGAGAATAAGACAAATATGTTCAAAATCATGTGAGTGAAGGCTACTTGGGAGTTTTTTTAATGCTCTTCTTGACTTTTTATGTTTGTAATTATTTCAATAGAAAAATATTTTTAAAAGTCAAAGCCAAATCTCAACCACAGATTGTCAAGAGTAAGAAAGATTTTTCTTCCCTAAATGATTAATCTTTTAGTCAGAATTTGAGGAAAGGGAACATTTAAAGCCAACCTAATTGATACCATGTCTTACAAATTGTTTTCCAGAAAAAAAATTTTCTAGCAGATATTAAGATTAAAACTTAGAAACCTATTTTTGTATGCATTTACAACCAAAACAATTGGTGTCTGCATCTGATCGTTACTGCCCTGGCACACGGAAGCTCTCAAAGCGAGTAGATGGATGTGTTCCTGCCGCCCCACAGCCGACGAGGGGCCTTATTAGCAGAGTGTGTACATATTTACTGACGTGTAGGCATCCACATATTAGATATTTTTACAAAGCAACCACATTGTCCTCAGATCTGACCTGTTTGTTCATTTGTGGTGATGAATTTATGTCAGTTTAGCCCCACACTTGGGTCTAGTCCAGGGTCTGCGTCTCCTAGAAGGCTGGAAGATAAAAGCTGTAGTCCACACACCGACAACGGACAGAGATAAATCCTAGCCAACAACAATGTTCATTCTCTTTATTCTCCCAAATAAACAAACGCACTGTCCCAGTTTGGGACAGTGGAAGCCCCTCTCATCCAGCTGCAGACCTTGGACACGTCCCTGTCATTCTTTGAGAACCTTCTTCTTTTCTGGCTCGGTACAGTTCCAGGCTCATCATCATATGCTTTCTCTGCCCCAGTGAGGAAATCAGCCATTTCTCCAAAAAGCCTTTTTTTAGCCTTGGTGGGGGATGTAGAAATCAAGATCTGGGTAATAGGTGTGGTGGTTGCTACTGGTGTGTCACTGCTTTTCGACTTCGTCAGCACAGTTGTGTGTGGTGGGGGGAAGGGGGAGAAATGCACACACACACACACACTTGGGTGTTTCTACTTCTTTGTCTATTTATAGTAAATATCATGAGTTCGTATTGATATCCCTCATTTCAGTCCAGCATCATAGGGTTTCTTTAGCCAACCCTTCTGTACTTGTCATTTCCTTGTGCTGTAGTGAGAAGCCTGGCTCCCATCATCCTCGACATACTTACTTATTTTCTTAATCCTTCTGTATGTAACTGATTCCTCCACCCTGTGGGCCACCTCCTCGAGCCCTACCCTGCTGGACACCCCGGCCACACCCGCAGAATCTTTACCCTGGCCCTGCCACACGAATGACCTGAGCCAGCTGGATCCTCTGCCAAATACACGGGTCATGCTGGCCGAATCCTTGGCTTGTTAAACTTAGACAAATTATAAGCAAAATTTTGAGACAAAGCATTTCCTGAAATTATAAAACAAGAATATTAATAGTTTTAGCTATTTAATTACATAGTTTAGTTTCAGTTCTTATTCAGCGAGGACAATGGAACCGATTTAAGTAAAAATTTGGAAATACTGGTATTTATAAGTAGGCTTACATTTTCTTTTACTTCCTGAAATGTAGTATTATCAGACATGCAGAGTGTAGAGAAACTGCTTACTGCTTAAATGAGCACGGCTGAACTCGAGGACAGCTGCCTTATGAGGGCAACCAAAGATTTTCTGAATGGCCGATGAAATTCGGAATTCCCAGTCACAGTTGGGGCAACACTTAAACAAAAATAAGTATCATAGTGTCTTATTAGATTGGGAGCCCACCCACTTACATAAATTCCTGTCTCAGTTTGATCTAGCCATAAAAATGATTTAATTTTTAGTTCCTGCTTTAGGAACTAAAAAAAAAAAAAAATAGGGAAAATTATTTGTTTTTTCCATTTCCTGGTGTATTTGATCTGTTTTTAGTTTTTGACTCTTTTCTTTGCCACCACATTCTTATTCTCTTAGTTCACTTCCTGATGTCTGGTATTCCTGAGTGTAGACAACACTTAGTTGTTTTCACAAGTGGAGAAGGACTGGCTGGATAAAGCAGAGTAGTGGATTATCATGTTTGTCTTTGGAATGTGTTGGTTTTTGAAATTGAATATGGGCCCATTTAATACTTTGAGATTTGGTTTTTAATGAATCTCTTAATGGTTCCAGGTCCCTCCTCCCTTAGTAAAAATTCCCGTGGATCCCACAGCACCAGGAATAAGTAATAATAAAAAAAATAAGTCTGGCTCACAGTTTCTTAGGAAACTCGATTACAATATAATAGGGATAAAATGAAAACTCTGCAGAGTGGTCTAGGTTGATGTCTTTCCCCTTTTTTTATCCCCTTTAAATCCCCCCAAATTCCACTGCCTTCTTTTCACCGTAACAGCTCTGTCCTACAATGAACAGCCATTATTGAGGGGACCCCAGGAGCAGTGGCAGCTGAGCTCAAAAGACTTAGGAGGCTTTGCTACAGTTGAAAATGGCAAAATTTTATTCAAGGGTCCTAGGGTTTGCAGACTGGAAACACTACGGGGTGTTCTGAAGAAAAAAGTTGAGAGTTCTTAGAGTAAAAAGTACATTTTTGAGAAGAAGCAGTCCTGCATTTTTCGCCTCTGCATTGGTCTGAGATGGTGATCTTCCAGATGACCAGCAGTCTGGATGATACCATCACGTGGTTGTGCATGCAAACCTTCTCTCCCGAGTTCTTCGCATGAACATTCTTTCCTAAAACATTCAGAGAGGCATCTATAGGATTTGCATATGTCTTCGGTCACGGATGCACTGAAAAGTCAAAAGTGTAAGTTCCCAGGCTAGTTAAAGCAAGAACAGAATCCTTTCCTCATGCCTCAACCTACTTGATTTTAGTTTAGCAGCGTGACTGTATCAATTCCATTTCATTTGTTCACCCTTTCCTAGCAGCTTTTGGTACGTCACCTGGGGGGCGGTTGGCATCAGAGGCATGGTAGCACCGCCAGATCAGCACCGCAGACACTCCCGGCATTGGACTCCCACGCGTGCCGGTGTAACCTTCCTCCTTCCCCCGGGGCTGCTGTCCACAGTCCCAAAAGCAAGGCCACCTGAATGACATGAACTCTACACCTCCGACGGGGGAAGAGAAGTTAACCCCTCACTTTACTTTAGACACAGGGAGGTTATTTTTTTTTTTAAAAAGCTTTGCATGAGGAAATGTGGCCTTAATGGGTATTACAGACTTCTGACAAGGAAAGCCAAAGAGAGCCAGCTGATAAGTTTCTGGCCATTCGGTGGTTCATTCTATAAATATTTTTGCTGCTCAATTCTATGGTGGCCCAACAGAAACAATAGCCAGACATGTAACTTAGGAGCATCTGGAAACTCTCCAGTTTTCCTTACCCTTACACAGTGCATTCTGTAGTAGAAATGGCTTTCCCTCTAAGGCCAGTGAAAGCTTTGCTTTGTAATTCAGATGCCTCCAAGCAGAGGCGATAATTAGGTGACTGGTTAAATGTACCGTGATAGTTTTCTTCTTACCTGTAACTGGGTGTGTGGTACCCACAAAAGAAGGTTTGGGAAGATTTTCTATTAATATTTCATAAATGTAGTTAGCAACACGCATGAAAAACATCTGAGGTAGTTCTTGGCATAGACATCGAACATCTTGGTAGTTCTTGGTAGTTCTGTACAGTAGGTACATAATAAATATCAGTTCAGTGTGACTTTGTTTATTGAACTTATAAACTGGTGTTGTCACAGTCACTGAAATGGAAATCATTCATTCACTTGACTGCTTAACCATTTATTTCTCTTCAGAGAATATGTGTCTCCTACAACAACTACTACTCAGCTTGTACCCAAAAGCTGCCTGTCTGGTTGCCCCAAGACTGAATAATACCTGGGAAAACCTTGCTTTAAATATATCAAAGCCTTTACATATTATGAAAATTTGGAAAAGGAACTACAGTTTTTAAAAAGTGATGTAGTGCACTGATTAGACTTTCTGTCATTTACTAAGTTAGGCATAGTTGTTTAAAAAAAGTGACAGTGTGTACCTGTTAGGTTACTGGTAAATGGGAGGGTGGGATGGGGTAAGAATCCTAAATTTATCCTATTGAGTTTCAGTCCTCAGAAAACCGTGGGATTATTTGTTTTTAAAAGTGTTCAATACAGTAGTGTAAGTGATTTATAGTATTATTTAAAAAGCATAATGGTTATAAATTCACATAATTGTGCATTCCTGTCAAAGGGTTTTCTGGTGCCAGTCCGGGTATCCTGCATTTTCCTGAGCAGTATTGATTTATAAACAGGATAAGTCCTAGGTTAGAGCAAAATGCAGTTAACTGCTTCCCTAGGCATGCCAAGTAGCCAAATGGTTACTGCAGTAGGAAACCATCTTTTCAATGAAATGGATGGAAAGGAATAAACATAGGAGTTGAGCCCTATGTTGGAGAAATTATAGATATTACTTGTTCATCAGAAGAGAAAATACAGCATCATGTTATTAATAGGAAAGTTTCATTCTTATGTTTTGGTCTGAATCCTCGTGCCTGTCATTATTAGGCGTTCAGCATTTCATCGATAAATAGCGCTATTGTGATGGACTCATAGACTGACATTGTAAAATATATAACATCTTCATTGTGGTTTGTTACTAATTTTAAATGCATGTGAATATTTAAACTCCATCTATTGGTCTGAGGGTCTATCATTTCTAAGGACTCTTACAGTCCCTTATAGTGATTTAACTGTGGTCCAGTTCATCAACCTCTGTATTTCCTCCATTAGAATTTTAGCAAAATCATTCAGTCAATTAAATGATTACATACTGTTTAAAAGCTATAGGGTGGCAAATAATGACCAAAACAATTCACATTCCATGTATGGTTTGGGTAAGCTATAAACCTTTTATAATCTCATGAAAAGGACAGCTTTTCTTGCAAGTTCAAAAGAGAACCATTTCAGGGTTCATTTGTTGAAGTTACAGGTGCTCTAACCTAACAATGATTCTCTACCTAATGTGGAAATATCCTGACACCAGCCTTGCAGAGACTCATCTGTTGTCAAGTGACTGGGTGACTGAGTGCCCTGTGAGTGCCCAACATCCTTCTCATAGTGACAAACTCGAAATTTGAATGAACCCTTTTCAGAAACCCCAGCAGACAAAACAGCGAAAACTGGAAAGCAGTCTATTTACAGATGTCAACTCAGCCTGCGGTATCTGTGGGCATGATTTGCTATTCCGTATTTGACAGATTATTTTCTATATGTTGAGACTTATCCTATTTTCATTGACATGGGCTGTGAAGCGTCCTGTGCCCTTTTGCCAAGTGAGTGAGTTGTGGTCATTGATAAAAGTAGCTTTCATAGTCAAGAGATTTATCTAGACAGTGTTCCAAGAGCCAACCCATTTAAATGTTTAAACCACATTGCCTGGGACCTTCGCATAGGGCCGTTATGGGGGAAGTGTTGTGTTTGTTTCTGCTGTTTCCTTATACCAGGAATGTGCGGTCGCTGAGTAACTTGACATGATCAAATTCAGTTACTAAAAAAATTTAAAATAGACCCCCGATCTATGTCCTATGTCTTTAAAATCTTTTTCTTGTGTTTCAATTCCCTGTGGTCTTCCTGCAGCATTTGCCCGCTTTGACGGGTACGGATTTCTGGTTGCCTTCTCTGTGTTTGCTATCCTGTGTTTTCCCTTTGTGTCCAAGGGATCAGGTGTAATTAGATGAGGAGAGAAAGAAAAGTCAAAGCCATCTTTACCTGGATAGCTCTCAGGTATTCGAGACTCAGCATAGCCTGTCTAAATCGCAGCTCGTCTTAGACCTTTCTACTGCAGTCCCTGTTCTCAGTGAACAGCTTCCTGGTCTGCTCCATTGCTCATGTGAGAAGCCCGACACCTCCCGCTTTCTCACCTCGCACATCCTGGAAGTTGCCCCGTCTCATCAGTGGTGCTTCATCTCTTAAAGCCTGTGTACTTCTCGGTCTCCGCGGCTTTCACCAGGCACTCAGTCCTTTCTACCCTGACATCAGAGAGGGCTTGCAAAAAAGCAAATGGGATCAATACTTAAAACCCTGCCCTTGAAATAAAGTCCAAAACCCCTGCAAGGCCTCCCGCACATTCTAGGGCCCCCCTCGCACCCTGTGCTGTCTGTGCTGTAGTGCAGTCCTGTCATTCCACTCTGGTTCCTCAAGCCCCTGCCCCCCCACCCCCCCCTCCACCCGTGCAGTGCACGCTCTGTCGCCCCCTCCTGGAGCCCCCACTGAGCGTCTGTCCTCATCACGCTGCATTATGGTGGAGACGGCTCTCTGCCTGTCCATTCCTCTACCCCGGGCTCCCAGCACAGGGCTTGGAACGTGGGCCCTGATAACTGTTTATTGAATGAATGAACCATGAACACAAATAAAATTAAAGACAACAGTAAGAACATTTCAAGTTAATGTGTTTCTATAACGGCATGCCGTACTAAATAGTAGCAATGTGTTTTGAGAAAGCGGTCATTATCTCAAAATGTATTTATCAAAAATAGATTTGTTTCCATTGCAAAAATCAACTTTAAAAAGAAAAGTAAATTTAGCCAGGCATCTGCTGACCACGCTTGCTGGTTCAGTACCTGTGTGCTGCTCGCGTGAAGAGATGTTGCTCTAGAGAAGAAAACCAAGACCTGAGCTCAGGGAGTCCACGAAGACGCCGCCATGCCCCTGCCTAGTTCCTGATGCCCTGCAGGAAGCCTAAACAGTGTTGTAGAGAGAGCGTGGGCTTTGGAGGATCCTTACGAACTACTAGAAGAACGCTCACCGGACAGGTGCCAAGCGGGATCACGATTCATCCCGCTAACAAAGCGACCCTTGCTGTGGAGACAGACAACACAGTACAGATGCCACACGCTGGAGCCTGGGACTCGAGTGGAGGAAGGGCGTTTCCTGCCGTTCAGACGGCCTGCAGTGTTGCTCATAATGAAAACAGGACCTCATGTCATGCACTGGCACCACGCACCAGCCGTGTGCCGGATGCTCCAAGGAGGGTGGTGTCTCGCTTCTTAGAACAGCCCTGTGAGGCAGATCCTTGTACTGTCCTCCTTTTCAGGTGGCGCGGGTAGGGCACAGAACGTTGTTCCCCTGACACTAATATAATACTGTATGCCAACTGTGATTGAAGAGTAAACTAAAAAAAAAAAAAGTGGGGCACAGAAAGGTTAAGTAGCTTACATATAATCATCAAGCTAATGAATGTTGCAGTCAAGTGTCGGGGTGCCCTTTCTGAAGGCACCCTTTTCTCTGCTGGGGCGGGACCGGGGACACCTGGGCACCACCCTGGTGGGCTGTGGTGGTGCTTTCCCAGCATTCTCTTCCAAGGGTGAGTACGTTAATAAAAGTTCAAAATAAAGCAGCCTCTTCCAGGTGCTCTTAAGGCAGCGTAAGCCTAGAGGTGCCCAGAGCTGCCTATATGGAGATTGTATAATCACATAAATAGCTCAGATGTCAAGTACCTTAGTTTCTGGGATGTCGCCTTTGTACCCTCCCATTTCTGAAGCCGGGTTGGGTATCATTTCTCTAAGCTTCCTTGGCATCCTTCTTATCTTTGTTACTGTCTTAAATCTTTTCTGAAACAGTATGATGGGGGGGTGTGTGTGTAAGAGATGGAGAGGGAGGGAGATATGAGGGAAAGGAAGGGAAAATGAGAGTAAGAGGGGAAAGACAAATAAAAATATGCAAATTTTAAACCATCTATCATAAATTATGGGAAATTTAAACTACATGGCGCTGTTTACGCAGACCTCTGAGCACAGTAACACCGTGCCTGACTCTTCCCCGTCACCCAGGCTCCTGTCCCAGTGCCTGGCCCGTACTAGTTACTCAGATGTCTGTGCATACACACAGTCAGTAACTGGCAGAGCCAGGACTCAAACCCAGCGCTGTGGGACTCTAAGGCTCATGTCATACTCTTTGGCACATAATCCCTGCCCATCTCAGGAACACACTGAGTAACAAAAGGGATAAAACAGATTGAGTGCATCACAGGGACACTGATTTTGCCAGAAGCAGCAGAAACAAGATGCCTTCAGCCTTGGGAGAGATTCACATCTAAGAACTGGGGAAGGTGAACTGAATCTTGTTGAAAGTTGGCAGCAAGCTAAGGAGCCCTGCAAAAGTTTAGTGCATCGGTAAAGAAAGGGGTCAAAGTTCTGTGTACTTTGAAAGTAAAACTGCCTTTCCACAGGGGCCAGCATGGTTGGTTAAAATACCCACACCCAGGAAACAGAAACTCGCACATCGGTGGAAGTGTCAATTGCTGCAACCTCTTTGGAGAATAATTTGACAATAATTCATAAGTGTAAATTACACATGTCCTTTGAACCAGCAACTTTAATTCTAGAAATGTATCCTACAGGTGTACATGCACACGCGCACAGAGAAATACACACCATTATATTTATAGTTGCATTGCTCATAGTTAACAAAATATTGGTCACAGCCTAACTGTCCATCCAATGAAGATTGGTTATATTACTGTATATTCACCCATGAAATTAAATACTCTGCAGGCATTTAAAAATGAGGTTATTCTCTATTCGCTTTCATGAAAGTATCTCAAGCTATCTACTTTAATTAGAGAAAAAGGCATTTATGTAAAAAAGTAGGTCTGCATATGCATGTGGATGAATAAACTATTTCTAGAAGTGTTCACAGGAAACGGATGAGGGCAGCTGTGGGGAAGATGAGAGAAGTCCTTGTCACCGACTGTCACGTATATCTTTGAACCTGTTAGTCTGTGTTGCCTGTTCAAAATTAATAAAACTTTAAACCTACTATATAAAGAAGCTTGGAAATTGGATGTTTAGTAACAACTTTTAATTTTGATATAATTCCAAACGTACGGAAGCATTGCAAGGACACTACAAGAAACTTCCTTGGAGCATGTGTTGCATTCAGTTGTTACAGCTCTGATTTCTTACAATCTGCAATGTTCCGTGCTGGAATAATATTTCTTATAACACGGAATATTAACAGC
This sequence comes from Micronycteris hirsuta, assembly GCA_004026765.1. Taxonomy (NCBI): domain Eukaryota; kingdom Metazoa; phylum Chordata; class Mammalia; order Chiroptera; family Phyllostomidae; genus Micronycteris; species Micronycteris hirsuta. The sequence goes on from PVJI01001338.1 coordinate 49,470, forward strand.
CTTTCTCTGATTTCTTGACTGCAAAATTTCCCAGTTATTTTGTTGACTGTTCTTCACTTTTGGTTTGCCTTACGTTTGCTCCAGACTGGACTCAGGCTCTGTGTTTCTGGCACACAGCGCAGCAGTGCCAGCTGTGCCATTCTCTCTGCCTCCTGCCGGAGGCCCTAGGTCTGTCCGTCTCAGCCCCGGGCTGTCGGACAGGAGCTCTTTCCTTCAGGGCACATGCAGAAGCTGTCAGGGCGTTTCGTGGCACTTGAGTTGGGAGTTTGAGTCCCTGAGCTCATCCTTTACATTCACCATGTTCTCCAGCAACATCAGGAGCTACCAGCCAACCTCCTGTATTTGTTAGTTTTCCAAAAATGTGCTAAAGTGTCATCCACACAGTCACCCAGCTCCTGGCTTCTGACACGAGGTTGATTAAGAGTGTCCACTGCAGATATTTCTCATGTCTGTGTTGCCAGATCACACCATGCATGGGCTCTACGTGCTCTCTCTACACCTGGGAATAGTCATTAGTTGTTGTGTTTTTTGAAAATAAATGTTTCAGAATTCCTGTACGAAAGACTGTTGTCCTCCAAAGGCATTTTTACATTTTCTCTATTGCTACTCATTAATTGAAAAAGTTTTTAGAACTTCATTCATTCAGAAGCCAGTAGAAAACATCTGGCTCATTTAATAAGTATTTTTTAACTTTTTAAAGAAATTAAGTGTTAAAAATCAATTGCTGTTGAGCTATTTTAACCATTTGGGGAGTTCAAAAGCAGCTGTCTGAACAAAGCAAATACGGTAAGACGGGCATTAGGGGTGGGGTGTCAAGAACGGCTCCCCGGAGGAGCTGATAGTTGGGCTTTGAAGCAGTGAGAACCTGCCGGCAGGTGCGGGGAAAAGAGGCCAGGTGGGGAAAGGTGTTCGAGGCAGAATGAACCCCATGAGCAAACCATAACGTCATGGTGCTCTTGGGAACTGCAAGTCGCTCACTAATGTGGACGTCAGAGTGACATACGGGGGGGGGGGGTGTTGGTGGGTGACTAGGAGAGTCAAGTGAACAGAACCTCAGGGCCAGAACCCAGTGACCTTGCGCCCTACTGTGCAGTTGGCATACTACTCTTTGGGGTTTCTCATCAAAGGGGTGTGTTGTGATGATCTTTGCCACCCCAGCACATGCTTTTATTATCTTACTTATTATACTGTATCGTTATTATTTATTTAGAGTACTTCCCTGTTTTTTTTCTTCCTTTGATTCCCAGAGTCAGGCCCACTGCCTGGCACAAAGTAGGTATTGAAGAAATATTTGAGGAATACATCATAAAAGTGTGTTATGAAAGGACTGCACACTGAGGTGGGGGTTGTACAAATTCCTTCTTTGGTCTCTTGTAAGAGATGGTATCATCCCATTTGTTTTCTAGGGTAATTATAGTAATTCCTCCTGCAGGCAAACCGAGCAGGTGACCCGACCACATTACCTCAGTGCTTGTTGCTTCATCCCCCGAGGCTTCCCAAGCAAACGGAAGTCTTAGGTTGGTGTTAACGCGTATACTGGCACCATCTAGTGGTGATTTTAAGCCTAACAATGAAAATTTCATCTTTGATAACCAGTTTCAAATAAGCTTCTAACGTTTTGTAAATTGTTGAAGCTTTGTATTTAATATTGTATTTTTTTGCACCTTTGCCGCTCTTTCCAAGCTAATAATGTCTTACAACCATGATGCCTAGAACTTGTGATAAACAAAATAATCCTATTTGAAATAAAATGGAATTTCAGAGAAAATACATGATTAGACAGACCTGGAATCTAGAACGACATTCTAATCTCCTATGTTATTTGCTGTTCTTCTTAGTCACCAAGTTCCAGACTTACGAGGTGATTTTTTTTCTAATATCCTCCTTTTCTTTTCCCCTATTTTTTTAAAGATTTTATTTATTTATTTTTAGAGAGAGGGGGAGGGAATGGAGAAAGAGAGGGAGAGAAACATCAATGTGTGGTTGCCTGTCACGTGGCCCCCCACTGGGGACCTGGCCTGCCACCCAGGCATGTGCCCTGACTGGGAATCGAACCGGCGACCCGTTGGTTCGAAGCCTGCGCTCAATCCACTGAGCTACACCAGCCAGGGCTTTTTCCCCCCTGTGTTTTGACAGTGTTTTTAAAAATAAAGACTGCTGTTCTTTTAATTTTTATCCTTGAAGACAGCTGTGGAGCAGGTCGTGCAAATTTGAAGGTTGAGCTAGAAAGGCTTGGGTAGTGAACCTTAGCTTTTTATTACTTTTGTGTGTCTTAGAACATGAATTGTGTACAACATGAGTTGTGTAGACATTTGCTTGTGACTGCCAGTTGATAGACAGCTGAGGCAGGGAAGCAGATTATAATCACTGAATGAATTCCTCATGTGTAGGGATTGCTGTGATTTAAGTAGCAATGTTAATAAAATAAAAGCATTTATTAAAAATCTCCTTCCTGCAGAACATAATTGGAAACATAAAATTAATTGCCTTTTTTTTAAAGTACTTACTCAATGCCGGGGGAAAGAGGGGTATGATAATTATCACCATCTCACAGATGAAGAAGCCAGAGCGCGTGGGAGGTTAAGTAGCTTTCACAAGGTCTCCCTGCTGTTAAGTTTGCAACGTGAGCAGGTGAGCGTTCAGAACCAGATGCAACCGACTCCAGCCGGTGCTTTCAGCGACCGCATGAGCTTGCTGTCTAACAGTAAGAGGATGCGTAGGGCCATCACCAAGGTAAAAAATGCACAGAAAAACAGAAAGTAGTTAATAACTCCTTTTAAGCATACACTACTTGATGAAAATCTTGGTTTTAATTTATTTTTGACATTATCAACATCTGTTTGTTGCCACTCCTAATTACAGCCACAGCCTTCACTCTAGCGTGAAGGAGGTTTAAGGGATTTTTTGCCTTAAGGCTCCAAATGCGTAGTTATCCCCGCTACGCCGGCCCCACAGGAGCGCTTAGGGACACGGCAGATGCTCACATACGCATCTGTCCACCCGGCACTGCCTGCGTTTGGCTCAGCAGTGACCCATCGGTGGCTCTGGGTGGGTGAGTTGTGATGGTGGTGACCACTTGTCCGTGTGGGTGTTGTTGGCCTAGCTCTGGTTCATATGTGTTTATATATGTGGGTTAATGTGTAAATAGTAAATATATAGGGGCTTTCTAAATTTAAACTTTTTTCTCTGTAAACAAAGACACAGGATTTTGTGCAATCCCAGTCATACCACATGTGCTGGGCGTCTTTTTCCCTTTGTTGCTATGGCCTCCTTCCAACTACCCACATGACCTTCCTCCTCCTTGCCCTGCTGTATGTAAAGGATACAGAAAGCATAGCATGTAGTCTTCCATATTCTCTCATGCTTGTGTAACCATGTATAAAATATATCTATGTACCATTGTGTATACTCATTATATATGGGGTGGCTTCTTAGCCTTTTATGGTAAAAAGGTGGGACCGTATTGTAAATACTTTTTTAAAATTCTTTATTTTTAGAGAGAGGGGAAGGGAAGGAGAAAGAGAAGGAGAGAAACATCAATGTGTGGTTTATTTATGTTTAGAGAGAGGGGAAGAGAAGAAGAAAGAGGAGAAGAGAAACATCACTGTGTGATTGCCTCTCATGTGTCCCTTACTGGGGACCTGGCCCACAACCCAGGCATGTGCCCTGACTGGGAATCGAACCAGAGCCCTCTGGTTCGCAGCCCCATGCTCAATCCACTGAGCCACACCAGCCAGGGCTATAAATACTTTTAAAAATACATATATCTTGCCCTGGCTGGTGTAGCTCAGTGGATTGAGCACGGGCTGGGAACCAAAGGGTCCCGGTTCGATTCCCAGTCAGGGCACATGCCTGGGTTGTGGGCCAGGTCCCCAGTGAGGGCCATGTGAGAGGCAACCATACATTGCTGTTTCTCCTTCTCTTTCTCCCTCCTTTCTCCTCTCTCTAAAAATAAATAAAATCTTAAAAAAAAATACATATATCTTGCAACCAGCTAACCCATTCCTGGCAGTGTACCCCGCAGAAATGAAGGCAGTGATTTGTAAGAATGTGCGTCAAGAGTGTTTTCTACAGTGTTACTCAGAACAGCAGAAGGAAGGGGGACGGTTCAGTAAATAATGACGCGTCCACACCTTGGAATTGTGGGCAGTCGTTTAAAAAATGAACTGCACTCATGCCAGAAGTGTTACCTCTCCACCCCTTCTGTTACGGATTTTACTGGTTTTATTCCTTTACTGACGTTTTAGTGGGGTTTCAAGAGGGAAAAGAAATAAATGTGTCTGGCCCTTTTTCTATACAATCGGAAGTCCGGCTAAGTAGATTCAAGACCTGTTTTGAGTTCTGTTTCTTTTCTTCCTCGAGCTCTTAGGTTGTCTCCAACTGTTGTGCCCACTTCTTACCCGTCTGTACTTTGAAATAGGAAATCCCCAGCCTCCAAAAAATTAAGTTCTTTCTTTCTTGACTTTTAACCCCTTCTGGCCTTTTCCAACAGCAGCATCTCAGCTCAGGCTCAAACATTGTCTCTAAACGTACCTCCGAACCAGTGAAATGTCAATTCAGAAATTGTTCCTGTGACATTTGGATTTTCTGGGGGATAAGAGACTCATAGAAAAGAAACAGCATTTCTGTATAACCCCAGCTACTTCTTCCCTTTCTTTTGCTTCTAAACAGGTTTGAAAAGGGGCGCATCTACACATTCATCGGAGAAGTGGTCGTTTCCGTGAATCCGTACAGGTTGCTGAACATCTATGGGAGGGAGACGATTGAGCAGTATAAGGGGCGCGAGCTGTACGAGAGGCCGCCTCATCTCTTCGCTGTCGCCGATGCTGCCTACAAAGCCATGAAGAGGCGGTCAAAGGACACTTGTATCGTGATATCAGGTATTGGGGGCAGGGGGCACGTCTCTGTCCCCTGTACTTCCAAGGGCAGGATGTATTTAACTTCCTAGGGATTTAAGGATCCAAATGTTTGATTACACCTTTTTTTGAAGTTAGAAACTTAAGCGATTTTTAGAAGAAAAAAACGTGATGAACATTAAGTACTAAATTATTTTTGTCATTCCTGACCGCTCTGTAGTTTTGGTTCATTTACAAATACATGTTCCATTTGGGTGGACTTCTAGTCACTTCTGTAAACTGAGCTGACATAGAAATGCCTTCCTTCCATCTCAAACACTTGAAGTACTGGATGAATTGTAACAAAAAATTATTTTAAATAATGACAGAATGAAACTGAGCAATGAAATCCTGAGGTACCGAAAGTGAAGAACGAACTCAAAGTGAGATTGGTGAATGGGAGCTCGTGTTGAGGGACATACTGGCTGGCGTGCAGGCCGAGATAGGCTTGTAGAGCTGGGGGTGCCCAACGGGGAGGGAGATGGACTATCTACGTAGAGCTGAGCTTTTTGAGGAAAACGGGGACAGGAAAAATGCCTGCCCACTGACCCCAGAGGCCCTTCCCCAAACTGTGGAAACTTCTTTTGGTGCTAATAACACCTTACATTTTGCATTAGTGGCTTTATACTTTTCAGAGCCCTTTTATGATCTTTATTCCATTTCGGTTATCAAAACTACTCTGAGTGGTAAGTAAAGCAGTTGTGTTTCTACTTTACAGATAAGAATGTTAAGGGTCAGAAAAGTTAACTCACTTAGTGTTAAGAGCTAGAGAATTATAGCCTAGGACTACATGTTGTGAAAACAAATTATGTTAAGCAATATTGCCTGATTGTAAAAAGAAAACACCCCCAAAATTATATAAGTATTAAGTAAACGCACAGAGTCCCCTCCCTCTGAGTACCTCGTTCCTGCCAGAATTCCACCAGTGACAGCTGTGGACAGAGTGTTTTATCCTTTCATACATTTTCTCTGCGTGTACAAATACATAGAGTCACACGTGCATGTATAATTATATTACAAATGCATAATTATAGAATTATAGCTGCTATTGTTTTTTTATTAGCCATATGTAATGGGCGTCTTTTCATTAGAGTACCAGAGAGGTAGTGCATTCTCTGACTTGTGTAGTATTCTGTTGAATCACGGAATCATCATTTATTTACCCAGCCCTCTACTGACGGGCATATTATTTTCAGATTTTAGTTGTGACACATAGTCTGCAGAAATACTTTTAAAACCCTGGATGGTTATTTTTATTTTATTATATTCGTGTTTTATTATTTCCGTAGTATAAATTTCTACAGGTAGAGTTTTGGGGTCAGAAGGCATAAACATTTCAAAATCAGGGTAGATAATTCTAAATTGATCTCTTTTCCCCCTTTTATTAGCTGTCATGCTTTTTCAGTGGCACCATGTGTTTGAAACCTGCTGCTTGATGTTTTGTTTTGTTTTTTTTTTACCAAAATTGCTCTCATTTTTATTTTCTGAAAGAATTATTTTGTCCCCATTAAGATTAAAAGAAATAGTGCTATAGAAAATAAGGTTACATTAATTTATCTGTGGCTGCTATTGGAACCACTAATTTGATTTTTTTCTACTAGACTTAAGTGTCACTGTGAAGTACTAAGACTTTAGTCTAAGGAGTTAGTTTATTACATTTTATCTCTTAATGTCTTTGCTAAGTAAATTGTGATTTGTCGTCTATTTGTTATTTTACTTCTACAGTAATTTAAGTTTTTCAACATGTTCAGAAGTAATACCACATCAAGACAGGATGAAATAACTCCAAAAAAGCAAACATTGAAGAAACATAGGGATTTTAAATAAATAACTAACATCATAAGTTCAAATGATTCCAGTAAAATTTAGCTTACTCTTGATTTCAGTTGTAATGTTAGGCCTTGCACAATTTCCCCAGGTGAAAGTGGAGCTGGTAAAACCGAAGCCAGTAAATACATCATGCAGTACATCGCGGCCATCACCAACCCCAGCCAGAGAGCCGAAATCGAAAGGTAGTGGGGAAATTCTGATTAGAGCTTTACTTTCTGTGTAGAATTGACTATACCTAACCTCTGATATGTGTCAGTCATTCATTGATGGTAAACTACTTCATTCTCTTACTGTATGCTGTCTCTACTTTTATTTATATCACTCCATTTCTAGATTTGTCTTTAATAGGAAAAAGCTGACTATTATGGTAAACTTTACGTAAAGATAAAGCAAAATAAAATTATTCTGAAACAGATGAAAGCGTCCCCTTTCTGCTTTATCATTGCTTCCTTAAATGTATGTGGTCAGTAAAGCCATTATAACCCACACTGGTAGGTTTTGTGATGCAAACCCTCACAGGTGGCTTGCTCTCTCTATTTCTGTCTTTTTAAAACTGTTGTCCTGAGGGGCCCTTGGTTCCGAGAGTGAAGGGGACTCTGGGAGGCAGACCATGCCATCGTCATTACGCCTGGAGTCCTGGTACTAGGAGTGCGGGCGCGACGCATTCCTAAGAGGGTTTCGGCCGCACCAGGCTGCCCCTCGCACGGGAGATGAGTGAGAAAGTTCCTGCGCACTGTCTGGGGCCCAGCATTTAGCACGGCGTCTGGCACGTAGTATTCGCTGAATAAATGTGTAAGGGATGAACAGAGAAGTTTTTTAAAAAGAAAGAAGAATATGTCTGTAAAGCAATATGACTCACCTTTCTTATGTGGTGTGGACTTTTTGAAGAGGAAAAAGATTTTTCAGAGCTGCTGCTTTGAAGCTCAGTATTCGTTCACTAAAGAGTGACACTCCCTATACACTTCTCCGACTTGAGTTTTATGAATAGGAAGAAGGGACACTGGCTTGCTGTGAGAGAAGAGAATTTAGAGTGCGCTCCCCCCGATGTGGGCTTTCTCCCTCTCATCCCAATTGGACTGGATGGTCAGGTCGAAAGATATTTTTATTCATTGTGACACATTTCCCACTTCTCATTCTGACTTTGCAATCTAATAAGACAAAAAATATGAGTAATTTTTTTAAATTTCCTTAAGAGGTCAGGAGAATAACAGGCTAAGAACTAAGCTGATTTTATTTCTAAACTTGGTGTAGTAAAGTAAGGCATACGAGCATTAGCCAGTCTTCCACAAGCATACCTTACCATAGTTTTATAGACAGTTTTGTTTGTTTACTGTAAGGAAGCAGCTTCCTCCCACATTTTAAAAGTTTACTTTCATTTCAGAGGAGGGAACTTGTCAGGCCACTTACAGTCATAGTGGAAAGAACAGTTGGTTTGCTACATCAGGTTAGTTCCGTGGCCAAAGTGACTTCTGCAGGTGCGTGCATATAAGAGGAATTGTGTCAGTGCGATAAAACAAAACAAAGACTTGAGGAGGATGAAGTTAAATATACCCACTGGGAGAGACTGCTCTGTAGAAGATTAGCAGTCATTAAATAAAGGGTGAATTAACTGATACAGAAGAGAGATTCCATACAGCTTCAAACAAAAATGGTGAGCAATTTCTAAACCAATGAAGACCACATTGATGACATATAGCTTAAGTACAATCGATTTTACAGTTCTAGGCTTTATAAGCAAGTACTTTAAAAAATCGTGTAATTTTCTGTTTCACCCATTCTTTCTTTTCAGAACATACTGTTTTAAGATTTTTCTCTATGTTAAAAAAAAAGTTTATTTAAAAGAAAAACTAAAAATTATAGCATTATGTCGAAGGTAAACGTTCCCTGAAATCCCAGCCTGCCTACCCCATCAGCTTAGGTAACCGTAGCGAGGTGTGCTATTCACTGCTGGTTTTTAAGCACTTACTAACACGTGTGCATAAGCACATACCCTCACATGTGTGCATGCACACACACACAAAGATCCTGCAATATGTATTATTTTGCAACTTAATTTTCATTCATTAATATATTCTGGACATCTTTCTATATCAGCACATATACTCGGAAACAAAAATTTATTCTTATTCATCCATGTTGGTGGACATTTGTGTGTGTGTGTGTGTGTGTGTGTGTGTGTGTGTAGAGTAGCAAACGATGCTTCAGTGAGCATCTTGGTATAAATATTTGCATGTCTTTTAATGAAATCTAGTTTTTTAAAGGTCCAGCCTTTTAAAAACTTTTTATAACGACTTTCATTTGTCTGTGTTCAAGAGTGAAGAATATGTTACTTAAGTCCAACTGTGTCCTGGAAGCTTTTGGAAATGCCAAAACCAACCGTAATGACAACTCAAGCAGGTTCGGAAAATACATGGATATCAACTTTGATTTCAAGGGGGACCCTATTGGTGGACATATCAATAACTACTTATTGGAGAAGGTAAAACTGCTTAATTTCTCGGGGTAATGTTTACAAGTGCTGAATATATATATATATATATCTTTCTTTCTTTTAATCTTAATTATATAATTTCTTTAATTGCTTCAAAGTAGCTTTTAATACTATTCTCCCTCCCTTTCAGCTCCTCAGTTAGCTTTCTGTGATAAGATATTCTCCTTTTGTGTTCTTTTATTAGCACTTACAATATCATGTTGGAAAAAGTCACAGGCTCTGTAGAGAAAGATTTAGGTATGGGGGTGGGGGGAGTGGTATGTGGCTGTGTAACTTCTGGGTAAGCTTTAAGCAAACAGCAGTCTGGGACTAGTCCTTTCTACCCTCTGTACACACCACCACCTCCCATATGCCTTGGGGATTTGGGTTTGTTTGTTTTTAATGCATTAGAGAAGAGCTATCACATTCATTACCTGAAATAACACTCTTTTCAAACAATCAGGAGCTACAACTCTTATTTTAATTGAGATATAATTGACATATAACATTGCGTAAGTTTAAGGTACATAGCATATTGATTTTGATACTTCCATGTGTTTTTATTCAAAGTAATTTGAAATCTCATTTTCTTCTAGTTTCTCTTTGTCTATGGCATCCTTTATGGCAGCATAAAGGATGTTTGTTAAATTGAAGTCAGACTACTAAGGAAATTAAGTGTTTCTATCAGAGTCGGTTAGAAAAGGACAGGAAATGCCAGGTATTATCACTGCTGTTTCCAGTTGTTCCATAGCTTCACTTTATGTGCAGATTCCCTGTGAATGAACATACGTTTCGCAACAGCGGTCTCGTGATAACAGTCCTTTGGGAACCACCTAAGGCAGGAGTCTCCAGAGACAGGTCTTGCTTAACTGATTTTATTGCAGGCTATAAGGCATTGCTCTTTGAAATGCCAGCAGACCCTGAGCAAGGGAATGTTGAGACTATTTGTCTCTAAATGATCCTTCCTATTCTCTCCACTTCCAATTTCTTCCTCCCTAAAAAAAATTCCATCTTTAGGGTCAAGGTCAAAAATATCAAAATAGCCTTATTTTGGGGGGAACTCTGTTTTAAGCAATAAAAAGAATTATCAAAAAATTGCACAGAGTCCTGGCTGGCGTAGCTCAGTGGATTGAGCGTGGGCTGCGAACCAAAGGGTCGCCAGTTCGATTCTTAGTCAGGGCACTTGCCTGGATTGCAGGCCAGGCCCCCAGGTGGGCCACATGAGATGCAACCACGCATTGATGTTTCTCTCCCTCTCTTTCTTTCTCCCTCCCTTCCCTTCTGTCTAAAAATAAATAAATAAAATCTTTTTTAAAAAATTGCACAGAAAACCACATGAAGGAGACCTCGTTTTAGACAGGTACTCTCCATTGGGGTCTTAGGACGTTTAGATGCACTGGTGATAGAGGCTCTCTGAGAAAGTGGATTCTGTTTTGTTTTAAGGGTACCTTCTCAGATTAACAATTTTACTTTTTTTTCCTTAGTCTCGAGTGATTGTGCAACAGCCAGGAGAAAGAAGCTTTCATTCTTTCTATCAGGTTAGTAATCTGCTGGAATGCAGATAATTGATCATTTACTCAGTTGTGCAGGAAATGAATGTATTTGTGTTGGGGTTTTCCCCTGCCCCGTGCCTCTGTTGGTCCATGACACATTATACACACGTGCACACACGCACTCAGCCTACCCACATGCTTCTTCAGAGATTTGATTGGCATGACTATCAGAAAGATCTAGGAGGTAACTAACCAACCACATGACTGCCTTGGTTGAGCACCACCTGCATTTCTTTGCAGCGTAGGTAACAGTTAAATGCCTTGTAAAAGCTTCTGAAATGGAAAATCCTGGATATGTTAACTTAATTTTGTTTTATTTTAAATGGAAACCGTTGTTCCCTCATTTGGGAGCTCCAGAGATGGGAACACAAACTCATTTTATTTTGCTCATGGAGACTGTAAAGCAGTATGCTTACTTCAAAAAAACAGATTTATGACTCAAAAGAATTGTCTTTTTTATCCCATCAAAGCTGTGATTGCTTTGAAAAAAACTTTTTAGAAAAAAATTTTGAACATCTCTTTTGGGAATGCTTTTAAAGACTAAGGAAAATCTTTTACGATGGCCTTCCTGTTAAGAAGTCTTTTTACTCAGGAAACAACTTTCATACATTATAATTTTTTAAAGCCCGACCTAATATAAACCAATGCTAATAAATAAAGTAGGTGACCCAATTAAACCATACTCTCTTGGATTTTTATAAAATAAAATTACAAAATCAGTAAGATTTATTTCCATGTGTGAACTATCATGGTTACCCAATTGTCCTCCTTTCCTGAGATACAGAGATTGATGAGGAAAAGCTATTTTTTTCCAGTGTGACTCAGCCTACGACTGTCTGCTGATAACCTCTCACTTCCGTGGCAATATTGACTTATTTGAATTCTGAAACACAGCTCTATCCTGTCTGATAACGAGGCTGCTAGGCAAGTGACCAGCACAGAGCCTAGGCTTCTGTTTCACAAACAACCATAGTAAAAATAACCACCTTTTATGCCAGTTATGTTATGGAAGAGCTAAGACTTTTAAAGTGATTTCCTTCATGATTATATAACATTCTCCATGACTGATAACTACTGGAGCTGTTTAACTTCAAGGTAGAAAACAAAACAAAACTTCAAAGCCAGAAACAGGAGGTCGTAAGTAAATTAAGCCCAGAAAATGAATAAAAGCTAGCTTGCTTTTGTTAGACCATCTGGTATATTTGGCTTAGTGTGTATTTTGCCAATTTATGTTATATTATTTTTTAGCTACTCCAGGGAGGTTCAGAACAGATACTACGCTCTCTACATCTGCAAAAATCCCTTTCAGCCTACAACTACATCCATGTAGGAGCTCAATTAAAGGTGAGTGTTTCCTCTTTGAAATCGCTCAGATGGAGAATCAGAGAAAGCATCAGAGGGGACATTAAATAATTATCTGGTCCAGCCTGCTGCCTTAGGCAAATGAATGACTGTTTTATTATTAAAATACCCAGGGGCAGAGATTCAATACATGATTGACTCAACAACTTTGCTTAATAACCCATTACCATATATTATCACCATCTGACGGGGAAGAAGTTTCTCTCTTGTGATCTTTGTTTTCTTTTCATTTTTAATTCTGTTCTCTTTGACACTAAAAAATATTGATATGACTAGCAAATCCATTCGAAAGAAGATACCATAGGATTTGGCCAAAGGCAGGTTGTTAAGACAAAAGAAAATGTAAAAGAGTTTTGGTTGAAATGACTATCAGAGTTCTCCATTCACTATTTTTTTCAACTATCCATGTGTCCTGGAAGTAGATCTGTGACCCTTGGAACATTTCTGTTTAGCTTCAAAATTTTACCTTTTTTCTTCCCTTGCGTGTGAGTCCTTGCACACATACGCAGGTACTTTTTGCTCCTTTTTTTTTTTTTTCTAATTAGACTTCTGCTAGTCATTTTTCAGCTAACCCTAATAATAGTTTGTTGATGGTAGACTGTAAAACAATATTCAAAGTATTATCCTAGTTTGTTGAGAGAAGGTACTATATTAAAATACATAAAATTACATATAGAGGGAAATAGACCAACATTTTGTTTATTCTAGATTGATGAGATTACAGATACGTATTTGCGTTCTGCTTTTTCATATTTTAAATGTTTTCTATGATTAAAAATGCATTGCATTGTTGAGGGGAAAATAAAAGAATTTGTGAAAGGAAAGGATCTAAGATGTGGGCAGTGTTCTTTTTACTTTTAAATTTTTATTATTCATCTTGAGCTACTTATACCTGCATTACTGGTTTACCTGTATTTTTATTGCTGTGCATAGAAATAAATTACATTTAGAGTTTTGCATTAATTTTCCATTGTTTGACATTTATGTTGCATGATATTTTTACTTTCATAATCATCTGAAAGCAGGATATTTGGCCAAAATTAATTGAAAACAAACAAAACATTAGAGGGCAGTGCTTCGACCTTCTGAAATAGGCCAGCGGTACTAAAGATGTGTGATATACAAAGGATCGTAAAGGCCAGTGACAGGAAATACTGCTTTTTATCAAATTGTATTGGCCAAATTACTTTTGGCCAGGTCACACAGACCCTCCCCCAGAGAGAGCAAGAATGGAATGACCACTTTGCCTTCTGAGCTAAATTTAGCTTAGATTCCCTTTTCTTCAGATTTTTCCATTTCTATCCCTCTCCCCCTCTTTTTCTTCCTCTCTAATAAAAACAAAGAAGTATTACATGATCATAGTCTATACTTGAAGTAAAAATTAACCTAAAGGGCTCTGACTGGTGTGGCTCAGTGGATTGAGCGCGGGCTGGGAACCAAGCGGTCCCGGTTCGATTCCCGGTCAGGGCATATGCCTGGGTTGCAGGCCATGTGAGAGGCAACCATACATTGCTGTTTCTCTCCCTCTCTTTCTCCCTCCCTTCTCCTCTCTCTCTAAAAATAAATAAAAATAAAATCTTAAAAAAAAAATATTAAAAAAAAAAAATTAACCTAAAGGAAACAAAAATAGCCAAAGCTTCCTGTGCAGAAATAATTACTGATAACAGTTTGTGTATATATTTATAAATGGATTTATTAATAAAGCCTGATTAAATAAAGCTGCTTTTACTATATTACAATACAATTATTAATATTTCCATGTTAACAAATATAAATTAAATTACTTTAATAACTATAAAGCATCACACTTTATGTATTATAATTTTACTTAACTATCCTAAATTATAGGGGTCATATACAATTTAGATATGTTGGGTTACAGGTAAGATAAGACTCAAAAGTCTCCAAAAACAATAAGGAAGTTATTATCTCACATAAGAAGCCCTAAGCTGGAGCCATTTCAGAGTTGGTTAATTCAAAGCCTTAACAGTGTTGATAGCGACCCAGATGTTGTTTGCTTCTCCAACTTACAACTCCACTATCCTCACTGGAGCTGGCTTGTCTGCTTAGGCTACTTTTCCTCATGGTCCCAAAATAGCAGCAGCAGTTCTAGGACTCACAGGCTGAGGAAGTGTTCCTGGTTCATATCCCTTCATAAGCTAGGGTAACTGCGTGTCTTATTGGCCAGAATGGAATCGCATTGCCATGGCCGACCAATCACTTGGTGAGGGGAATAAAATCACTGAGATTACTGTAGACTAATGAAGATTTTCCTCTTGAGGCTGGGGGACACCCATCCTGATGGGCACGTGTAATTGGAGAGGGGTAAGCAAATATTTTAAGGATTCTATCAGGAAGAAAGAAATGGGGGTGGGGAGTGGCTGGTAGCTAAGCAGCCAGCAAGTTCCCCACGGGAGGATATTTAGATTTTTTTTGTCTCGTTTCTTTGCAATTTCAACACAGTTGCAGCTTATAGTAATAGTAATATCTGATACTTGGTGAGTGCCTTTTATGTGCTAAAAACTAAGGAGGTGCTTTATGTGCATTCTCCTTCAGTTCTCACAACAGTCCTGCAAGAAGTGTGTTGTTACGTCCATTTTACCTAAGAGGAAATAGAGACTCAGTGAGGTTAAGTATCTTGCCCAAGGTCAAAGAACAGGGAGGTGGAGGAGCTTGTGTGGTTGTGTCCCGGACACTAGAGGACCCCTTCTTGTGCCCTTCCTCAAAAGGTGAGAAACTCACTAAGGAAAGGGTCAGCCAGGCCCTCTGGAGCTGCTGCTCTGGGAAAACGTCTAAGGTAGGCAGTCACCATTGCTTCATTGTGAATTTCTGTCAATATATTTCCAACCTGAAGGCTTTAGTTCCTCAAGGCAGGTGATTCTTTTTGGACCCTGTTTTGTCCAGTTGGCTGCTACAACAAAAATACGATGCACTGGATGGCTTATTATACACAACAGATGTTTATTTCTCACACTTCTGGAGGCTGGGAAGTCCAAAATCCAGGCACCTGCAGATTCAGTGACTGGTGAGGGCCCACTTCTGGTTTATAGATGTGCCTTTTCACTGTGTCCTCACAGGGTAGAAGGGACAGAGGCTCCCTGGGGCCTTTTTTGTAAGGGCGCTAATCCCATCACGAGGGCTCCACCCTCATGGCCTTATCATCTCCCGAAGGCCCCACTTCCTAATATCATCACTTTTGGGGTTAGGATGTCAACTGATGAATTTTGGGGAAACAAACATTTAATCTATAGCAAACCCTCTGAACCAGAGCATCTGATGCACTGAGTGTTTGTGAAATTATAGTCCCAAACTATTTACCGGTTTGCTGAATGGTTGAGTCAGGTTGCTTGCTTTGAGGGTCATCTTTTCGTCACCTGTGAGATACGAAGCCTGACTGTACAAGAAAGGGAGTGTTGTTTCCAGCCTGCACGAGATGGATTGTGGAATAAAAGGCCACAGGCGACGACAGGCGGGCATGTGTCTTGTAGGCTCCCACAGTCCATGTTTCCCTTTGTGTTCCTGCGCATCCTGTGCTGTTTCCTTCATTCATCACAGGGGGGCTCTCAGCTTCTCCAGGTCAGCTCGGGACTTGCTCCCTCACTGAGGGTTCCAGAAAAGTACGGGACGTTTATTTTGGGTGATAGCAGCTCTCACACACAAGTGGGCATTGTGTGTGCTGAAAGACGTCTCTACGCTGGAAATCATTTTTATTTTCTCTGCATGCTCAATGGCTTACTACAAAAGCCTCAAGACCCTGACTAAATTTGTATTTAGTCTCCTAATTATTGAATTCTAATGCTCATTTGAAATGTCTGTAACTTAATGTTTCCATTTCCTTCCTAGTCTTCTATCAACGATGCTGCAGAATTCAAAGTCGTAGCTGATGCCATGAAAGTAATCGGCTTCAAACCTGAGGAGATTCAGACAGTGTATAAAATTTTGGCTACTATTCTTCACTTGGTGAGTAGAGATGCCTCGTAGCATCCACTGCCTCCCTGTGGAGACAGGATGCTCTTTCTGATTTTGGACTTTTTCCTTACAGATTTAAGAAGTAACTCAGGTAGAGAAATTTTTTCTTGTGTTTTGAAAAAATTACTGCATCAGTAATTCTCTCTCATAGTATCGTATTAGGAGGGATTTCCCAAGCCGTGATAGATTTTGAGACTGTGGCTTTACTGAATTATCTTACTGGTTTATTTCAGGAATAAGAGAATTCAGCATTTAGCAAGGATGTGACTACCACCAGTATAAACTAAAATCCTCTGAACAGAATAAATTTCTAATAGCATTTGAAACATTGGAGTCATAGGTTATTAGAACTGGAATTTTGATAATCTCATTTTACAGGTTGGGAAATGAGCCCTATGGGGGGGCATGACTGGCTGAAAGGTACAGGGTTCGTGGCAGCCAGTACCATGGACCCAGCTGGCTGGATGATGGTCCGGTTGTTTTCTAGTACACCACACCCAACCCAGAGGAAGGGGAGAACCATGCGTCAGACTTCTTTCATGACTATTTATATAATTGGAGGTGTTTAAAATATAATGAACATGCCCTGGCTGGTGTGTCTCAGTGGATTGAGTGCCAGCCTGCAAACCTAAAGGTCGCAGGTTCGATTCCCAGTCAGGGCACATGCCTGGGTTGTGGGCCAGATCCCCAGTGGGGGGTGCGCCAGAGGCAACCAATCAATGTTTCTCTCTCTCTCTTTCTTCCTGCCTTCCCATCTGTCTATAAATAAATAAATAAAATCTTTAAAAAAATTTTAAATATAATGAACGTGTAACCTCACAACAAATGAGTGACAACATGAATTCAAATGTGGAATAAAGATTATCTTCCACTTCATTGTAGCAAGATTTAACTCTGAATGAATCAGGACCTATGTAAAAATAGTATATAGCAATATAAATGATATGTTCCTGACTAGGAAGACTTTAATATTATAAATTGTCTCATTCTTGGAACTAGTTTATAAATACAGTATAACAATGTCCTTCAGAATCCAAATAGAAATTTTTTTTTTTTTTTTTTTTTTTTTTTAGAGAGAGAGGGGAAGGGAGGGAGAAAGAGAGGAAGAGAAACAGCAATGTATGGTTGCCTCTCACATGGCCCTCACGGGGACCAGGCCCGCAACCCAGGCATGTGCCCTGACTGGGAATCGAACCGGGACCGCTTGGTTCCCAGCCCATGCTCAATCCACTGAGCTACACCAGCCAGGGCTAGAAATTTTGTTTTTAAGTTGACATAATGATTCTCGAATTTACCTGGAACAGCAAATGTGTAGGGAGAGCAAATAAAAAGAATAGTAGGGTGGGGGAAAGGGGGGGAGACATGACTAATTTTTACCAGATTTTACACAATACCTTAAAACTTGTTGCAAAATTCAGCACTGGATTAATCGACAGATTAGCAGATTTGCTTGATGGTTCGTATTTATTGAATGAATGGACTATAAAAAGACTCAGAAACTTGGGGAATTTCATATATAATAGAGGTAACATTTCAAATCAAGACGAAAAGCTAAACTATTCACATAATAGTGTTGGAGCAACTAACTAACCGTCAGAAGGAATAAGGCTAGATTCTTATTTTACACTGCATACAAACAAATCTTAGGTGGACTAAAAGCTCGCGTGTAAGAAAAAAATGGTACAACTATTAGAAGAAAATATGAAATATTTATAAAACCATTGGACTGCAGATGGTCTAAGTACGACACCAATGAAAGATTCATAGATTTGACTGCATTCAGGTATAAAACATGTACCCATTTAAAACATTAATAAAAATGGAAAGAGATGGGTGTCTGGAGAAGAGGAAAAAATGGATAAAACACTAGGTTTTTATGCGTAATATATTTAGGAAAATAGGTGCTGGAAAGAGAGTCACTTTGAATTATGTCTTAAGTTGGCAGAGGTGTCCCTGACGTAATGTTACAGAATCTCATCGGCAGTGGCGTGTCCTGTTTCTTCCCTTTTGGCGTAGGGAAATTTAAAATTTGCGGTGGACGGCGACACGCCTCTCATTGAAAACGGCAAGGTCGTGTCCGTCGTCGCAGAGCTGCTGTCCACCAGGACGGACCTGGTGGAGAAAGCCCTCCTCTACCGGACGGTGGCCACGGGGCGCGACGTCATCGACAAGCAGCACACGGAGCAGGAAGCCAGCTACGGCAGGGACGCCTTCGCTAAGGTGGGGCTTGCGCGCACGTTCTCTGGGCCTGCCGTGGCTCTCCGTTGCAGTGTCGGTGAATTTCCGTGGGGACGTGTTCACATGTTCCTGGAAAGGCTTTCAGAAACCGGAATGATACTTTTCGGCCATCACAGTCTCCATAAAAACCCCGACTGTGAGCATCACTACTAGAACACGGTCTGAGAAAAGCAGAGCCGGCTGACCGGCAAGCTGACGATGCCTGCTTCGCGGGGCCCCTCACTGCACGGGCCCCTCTCGTGGCTCTCCGTTTCTGCCCTCTCACTCAACAGTGCTTCGTGGAAGTCCCCTGAGGGAGCTCCACCCATTCTGTTTGTCCGTGTACCAGCATGTGGTGGCGGTTCCATCACGTATTAACCAGCCTCCTTCTAAGCCGTTCGCCTCCTGGCCATTTTTGCACTACAGACAGCGCTGCAGATGGGCCCCGGCCCTCGCTGGGCACACAGGCAGGTGCTTTCGTGTCAGTTGGAGGGACCCCCAGGAACGAGCTTGCCCAGTCACAGGACACACTGGTTGTAAACTTGACCTGTATTGATTTTATGGGCACACAGTAGTATCTCATCGTTCTCACTTTCATTTCCATTACTAGTGTATTTAAGCATCTCATTGTAGGAGGTATTTAAATATGTTCTGAGAATTGCCTGAGTATATTTTTTGTACATATTTCTTTGGGGCTATTATCTTTTTATTATCCATTTGTAAAAGTTAATAACTTTAACCCTTTGCCTATTTTCTGTGGGGCAATTGTTTTATTTTTTCAAGTCTAAGATTTTTCTTTTCTTTTTAGCTGGCTGATTAGGTTGCTTTCTATTCCATTTTTTATTCTTGTAAGTCCTAGGCTTGGTTTTTAGTCGTGGGAAGAAATTGAATTTATCTCAGTGCAGTGGAGAGTGGAGGATTTGAAGGTGGGATAATGACGTGCTTTGAATTTTTAAAATGATTACTCCGGCTCAGTATGGAGAGTCTTATGGGGGGGCGGGGGGGGAGGTGGGTAAGGCAAAAATGGAAGCAAAGAGGCCAATTAAGGGGATATTTCAGAAATCCAGGAGAAAGACTATGGTAGCTTGGACTAGGAAGGCAGCGAAGGCAGTGGGGAGAAGAGGGTGAGTTGAGACCAACTGCGTTTGGCAAATAAAATCCACAGGACCTACTATCTGGGGAATGATGGAATCAAGGAAATTCCTTAACATGGTCCGGCTCCCACCTACCTCTTCTGCCTCATTTCCTGCCAGATTGCAGCCTCCTTTTTTTCACTGCAGCACATTAGTCTCCTCTCAGGCCGTTCAAGCTCTCTTCATCCGTCTCTCCTTCTGGCCACAGGGCCTCTGCACATGCTGGTTCCTGTGCTCGGATTGCTCTGCGCTCCCTTCTCGCTGGGGTAACTCCTACTCATCCTGACCTCAGCCCACTTTCTCAGAAAAGCCTCCCCTGGCCTCCGTGAACGCTGAGGTTAAATTCTCCTCAGAACCCATGCACCAGTCCTTGAGTATGTGTGTGTACGTGTGTGTAAGTGTGTGGTGTTCCCTTCACCTTACTCCCTAAGCTCCTTGGAGGCCATGTTGATGTTTGCCTAGCACTGTATCGCCAGCAAACTGCACATAGCAAGTACTCGGCAAATACTTGTTGAATGAAGGAATAAATGCCTAAGTTTCTCTTGCCATTAGTCATAGTTTAAAGTAGGGTAGGAACAGTTTTGGGGGATGGGAAGACAAGAGTCCTGACAGGACCTAAGTTTTGGTGGCTGGGAGACATCTGGGAGAGCCGTCAGGGAGGCAGCCAAGCCGAGGGATCTGGAGCAGGGAGGAGAGGTCCGCCCTGGGATCTCACGCTGGGGAGGAGTCATGTGTCACTGCCGTTTCATATTGGGTGACGCAGCTGAGAGAGGCGTCGGTGAAGAGAGAGGACTAGGAGTACCTCCAGCTTCCAGAGGTCATGTAGGGAGGTCCTGCCGAAGGTCGCCTAGAAGGAGCAGCCAGTGAAATAAACAGAAAATTGGGAAAATGTGGTATCCTGAGTCCCAGAGAGGGGAAGTTTCACGAAGTGAGTGGGACATTTCAGCTGAGGTGTGCTGAGTGTCTGAATAAGATGTCCTTACAGCGAGACAAGAAGGCGTCTCTGTAGTGATGCTCAGGGTCCTTGATGAGCCGTTTCAGTCGGGAGCTAAGCGAAGACTGGAGTGGGTTGAAGAGTAAGGGGAGGTGAAGAGCGGAGGCAGTGTATATAGATGCGTGTCAGTAAAGCAGTGGGTGGCTGGGGGGAGATATTAAGGAATGATTTCCTAAAGATATGACATTGCAGGGCATGTTTGTACCAGGACGTGACTGTGTGTTCGCGTGTGGTGCTTTTGTCTGCGTGTGACATAGCATGCGTGTCTTTGTATATTGGATACATGTTTGATCCTCAAGGCATTTCAGACTGTGGCCTTTGGCCCACATCTTTATTTAGCATTATAAATCAATATTTCTATTTTTCAAATTTATAGAGCTTTAGTGGAATGCAGTTATTAACTGATTGGCTTCCCACTTTTTTATAGTTGATGAGATTAACAACAAAGCAACAAAGTGACTTATATGGGAGAGCAGGCAAATTATTGAAATGGCTGGGCACAGAAACATACCTGGGGAGTATCCTTGGAGTACAGTACATGTAGTAACTGATAATAATCTCAGAAATCCAAAGTATTTAGTTTTGCATACACTGTGTTGTGTTGGTTTTTTTTTTTTTTAATTTTTTTATTAAACAATCTGCCTTTTTATTGTTCTGCTTCGGGTAATAACCGCTGTGCTAACCAGTAAGGAGAAGGACAGTAAGAACTTAAAACTTTTCACAAACGGGCAAGAATTTACGATGCTGTTTTCCTCACAGGCAATGTATGAGCGCCTCTTTTGCTGGATCGTGACTCGCATCAACGATATTATTGAGGTCAAGAACTATGACACCACAGTCCACGGGAAAAACACCGTCATCGGCGTCTTGGATATCTATGGCTTTGAAATCTTTGACAACAACAGGTAAACTGGATTATACTTTAAAAAGTAGGGTTTACTTTTAATTTGTTTGAAGTTAATGTATTCTTTTCTTGCAGCTTTGAGCAGTTCTGCATCAATTATTGCAATGAGAAACTGCAGCAGCTATTTATTCAGCTGGTTCTAAAGCAAGAGCAGGAGGAGTACCAGCGGGAAGGGATCCCCTGGAAGCATGTGAGTAGACCTGTGTGGAAAATGTCTCCATGCCTTTCACAGATTATTGGTAATGTCAGATCTTATCCTTTTTAAAGGTATTTTTAAAAAATCTTTTGGGTACATGGGACACCAAAATTGTAGCTTTTCTTTTGGGGGATGTGTAAATGCAATTTATTTTCAAAGTTGGTAGGTGGGATTTCTCTAATTTAAAGACTCCCTTGGCCCTGGTCAGTGTGGCTCAGTTGGTTGGAGTATCATCTGATAGACCAAAAGGTCACAGGCTCAATCCCAGCCCGGGCAGGTACCCAGGTTGCAGGTTCGATCCTTGGTCGGGGCACATATGAGAGGGCAACCAATCAGTGTTTCCTTCTCATATCAATGTCTCTCTCTTTGTCTCTCTCCCCACCCTTCTCTCTAAAAAGCAATGAAAAAAATGTCCTTGGGTGAGAATTAAAAAAAAAAAGATTCCCTCGTTGGTGCACAGAAAATGCTGAGTTATGATCAGTAAACTTAACATTTCCACTTCATGGCTGATACCAAAAAGATTTTCTGGCTCATATCTGTCTATTAAGAGTTTAGCATAATTTATAAGTTATCAGAGCAACAACTTTTGCCTTAAACTGGTTGAACTTTGCTTTCAGATTTAGTTTCTCCTCCTCCTTCGTTTTCTTTCTTTTTCTCCTCTTACTCCTTTTTACCTCCTTCTCTACTTCATAAACTAAATGACATTGTATTGTCTTCAGTTGATGTTATTCCTGCTCTATGAAATCCTTGCATGAAAACACATTAATTTTATTTCCATTTATTTCCTGTGTGTCACATTTCAGTCATCACCTCTCTTTTCATGGCTCCTTCTAAACAATATTTGTCAGAGTCAAACTAACTGGTAATGTATAGCCAGAGTCTATGACTGGTCTGGAGTGAAAACCCCGATACCAGCTAATAAGCATGATAATTAGACCTGCTCATGATGGAAAAGAGACCTAGTAGTTTTTCTTTTAAATGTATACTTTAAACAGTTTCAAGAACAAACTTGAACAATGCAAAAATTTCTGAGCTTCCATTAAGTGTCTATGTTTATCCTCTTGTTAAATGGTATAGATAATAAAAATAAAGTCAGTATTTGTTTTGTGATATTCAACATTATAGCAGTGAAAAACTATTTGAAAACCTGTGTTTAAATTGCTCATATATTTCTTTCCACCCTCCTGTTCTATCTCCTCTCATTCAGAAAAAACAAGGCCATGGTAGCTTTCCTGCTTCAAATGGCATCTTTGCCTTTCATCATGCGGTAAACATTAGAATACCATAAAATTTTTGTTTAGGTACACCATGATCAAGTGGGATTCATCCCAGGGATGCAAGGATGGTACAATATTTGCAAGTCAATAAACATAATATATCACATAAATAAAACAAAAGACAAAAATCACTTGATCATATCAATAGATACTGAAAAAGCATTTGATAAGATACAGCACCCATTTATGATAAAAACACTCAGCAAAGTGGGAATAGAAGGAGCATTCCTCAACATAATAAAGGCCATATATGAGAGACCTACAGCCAACATCATACTCAATGGCCAAAAACTTAGAGCTTTCCCATTAAGATCAGGAACAAGACAGGGATATCCGCTTTCACCACTCCTATTCAACATAGTATTGGAAGTCTTTGCTGCAGCAGTCAGACAAGAAAAAGAAATAAAAGGCATCCAAACTGGAAAGGAGGAAGCAAAACTGTCATTGTTTTCAGATGACATGATAGTGTACATAGAAAATTCTATTAGCTCCACAAAAAACTACTCAAACTAATAAGTGAATTTGGCAAAACAGCAAGGTACAAAGTCAATATTCAGAGATCAAAGGCATTTTTGTACACCAACAGTGAAATATCAGAAACAGAAATCAGGAAAAAAATCTTATTTGATATAGCAGCAAGAAAAATAAAGTACCTAGGAATAAACCTAGTCAAGGAGGTAAAAGACCTGTATTCAGAAAACTACACAACACTGAAGAAAGAAATTAAGAAAGACACAAACAAATGGAAGCATGTACCATGCTCATGGATCGGAAGAATTAACATCATCAAAATGTCCACACTACCCAAAGCAATTTATAGGTTCAACACAATCCCTATTAAAGTACCAATGACATATTTCACAGATATAGAACAAACATTTCAGAAATTTAAATGGAACCATAAGCAACCCTGAATAGCTGCAGCAATTTTGAGAAGGAACAAAGTAGGAGGGATCACAATACCTGATATCAAACTGTATTACAGGAGAACCTGGTACTGGCATAAGAACAGGCCCATAGACCAATGGAACAGAACAGAGAGCCCAGAAATAAACCCAAGTCTCTGTGGTCAATTAATATTTGACAAAGGGGAAAGAAGCATAAAATGGAGTAAAAATGTCCTCTTCAGCAAATGGTGTTGGGAGACCTGGACAGCTACATGCAAAACAATGAAACTTGATAACCAGCTTACACTATACACAAAAATAAATTCAAGGTGGATGAAAGACTTAAATAAAAATTGTGACACCATGAAAGTACTAGAGGAAAACGGCGGCAGAAAGTCTCAGACATTCCACGCAACAACATCTTCACTGATACATCCCCTAAAGCAAAGGACATCAAGGAAAGAATAAACAAATAGGACCTTATCAAATTAAAAAGCTTCTGACAGCTAAAGAAAACAGCATTAAAATGAAAAAAGAATCAACTATATGGGAAAACATATTTGCCAGTGATACCTCAGACAAGGGTTTGATCTCTAAAATATATAAAGAACTCACACGACTCCACTCCAGGAAGACAAAAAAAAAAGCAATTAAAGAATGGGCAAAAGACTTGAACAGACACTTCTCCAAGGAAGACATGCAGAGGGTCCAGAGACATGAAAAGATGCTCAGCATCACTAGCCATCAGAGAGATGCAAACTAAAACCACAATGAGATACCACCTCATACTGGTCAGAATGGCCATCATAAACAAATCAACAAACAAGTGTTAGAGAGGATGTGGAGAAAAGGGAACCCTAGTGCACTGTTGGTGGGAATGCAGACTAGTGCAGCCACTGTGGAAAACAGTATGGAATTTCCTTAGAAAACTAAAAATGGAACTGCGTTTTGACCCAGCAATTCCACTGCTGGGATTATATCCTGAGAGCCCTGAAATACCAATCCAAAAGAACGTATGCACCCCAATGTTCATAGCAGCACAATTTACAATAGCCAAGTGCTGGAAGCAACCTAAGTGCCCATCAGTAAATGAGTGGATCAAAAAACTGTGGTACATTTACACAGTGGAATACTATGCAGCAGAGAGAAAGAAGGAGCTCCTACCCTTTGCAACAGCTCCTACCCTTTGGAACTGGAGAGCATTATGCTAAGTGAAATAAGCCAGGAGGTGAGGGACAAACACCGTATGATCTCACCTTTAACTGGAACATAATCAATAAAAGAAAAAAGCAAACAAAATATAACCAGAGACATTGAAATTAAGAACAACCTAACAATAACCAGAGGAGAGGGTGGAGGTGACAATGGGGGAAAGGATTTTCAGGAACTACTGTAAAGGACACATGGACAAAACCAAGGGGGAGGGTGGAAGCAAGGGAAGGAGGTGGGTTTGGCTGGGGTGGGGGTTAGTGGTGGGGGAAAATGCAGACAACTGTAATTGAACAACAATAAAATAATTTTTAAAAATTTTTGTTCAAGTATATTAGTATAAATCTTACCTATTTACAAATAAGCCAAAGTGTGCTGTTACTTTGTAATGGGATTACCTGCAATTCTGATTTTAGGCGTGAACTCTTATAGCACATTTAAAATGCAATTCAATTCAATAAAGTTTATGAGGTCTGTCCAGAAGGTATCCAGTCATGTAGTATGAAAAGTAGAGACATTCGTTAAAGAAGATACAAAATATAAGAAACAAGAAATATTGTACATAGGATAATGACACCTCAATCCCCTTCAAAGTAGACACCTTGGGACTTAACACAGTTCTCCCTATCGCCATCTACTGCCCTGTCATATTTTCTTGACTCTTGTGAGGGTCTGAAATCTCTTCCATTTCAAAGACAATTTTAGTTTTGGAAAAGCTAGGCATCTCAGGGCACCAAATCTGGGGTGTAGAGGGGCTGAGTCACCTGGGTGATTTGATGTTTTTCAAAAAACTGCACAAGACGTGATGCATGAGAGGGCGCGTTGTCATGATGAAGCTGCCAATCACCAATTGCCCATAGCTGCGACCTTCTGAATCATCTGAATAGTTTCCACAGAGGAATGGTCAAGCTTAACGCAAAATTTGATGCAGATTTGTTGCTCTTCTCACTCAGTTGTTTTGAATGCAACGACCACACAGTACACATGCTCACTCAATGGTGTCTCCTGCCTCCTCCAACTAGTACAGTGAACTCATCATTGTTCTTGCACATGCATTCCAGTCTGCTCTCCCTGGCTGCCAGGTTACATTGATGTCGCACAAACCGTCCTTGTTATATTAACAATGGCTGGACTTTTACCAGACAGACCTCGTTGTATATGCAGCTTTCTTAGAATGAATATGTTATGTAATATAGTACACAATTATAACTGAGGCTTAGATTTTTCTAGCAAATTTAATCATAAAACTTGTTATTCATATGTGATTCAGAGTTACTGGTCAAAAATATCCTTTAATAATCAGAATAATCAGAAAAATATCCTTTAATAATCAGAATATCAACTATGTCCACAGACATAGTTGATAAATGCAGAAGTCAACTATTGCATTAGGCTATTTCAAACATCTGAAAAAGGAACAAAAGCACTAAACATGCGAAAAAAAAATTTTTTTAAGATTTTATTTATTTATTTTTAGAGAGAGAAGGGAGGGAGAAAGAGAGGGAGAAATAGCAATGTATGGTTGCCTCTCACATGGCCCTCACTGGGGACCTGGCCTGCAACCCAAGCATGTGCCCCGACTAGGAATCGAACCGGGACCCCTTGGTTCCCAGCCCGCACTCAATCCACTGAGCTACACCAGCCGGGCTAAACATGCGAAAGTTTTTAGCAAATTAAACCAAGATATATGTGTCCTAGAGGGAACAGAAGGCTAACTCCAAGGTAACAGTCACTGCTCCCCCGAAATTAGAATCACTATTCTGGGCAAGTATTTCCTTTAAAAATTTCAGAATTTTGAACATAGTGATTCTTTTTTATTGGAAATCTCAAATACATAAGAGCAGAGATCATAATGTAATAAACTCAGTGTACCCATCGCCAGCTTTAACAGTTGTCAGAGGGTTGCCAGTCTTGTGCCACCTGCGCCCCACCCCGGGAGTGTTTTGAGCCAAATCCCACACTCCGATGTGACAGTCATGTGATGCATTTCATATGTAAATATTTCAGTGTGTTTCTCTAAAAGTTAAACGCCTTTACAAAAACCATAACCACAATGCCACTATCACACCTAAAAATGAGCAGTAATTCCTTAATATAAAATATCCAGTCGTTGTTCACGTTACATTTTCTTAATTGTCTTAGAGGTGTTTTGTTTTGTTTTCACAGTCTGTTTGAATTTGGATCCAAATGAGGTTCTGCCATGATTCGTTCATAGTTCTCTCATATATGTATAGATTCTCTCTCTCTCTCTCTCTCTCTCTCTCTCTCTTCCTTTCTCTCTTTCTCTCTCTTCCTTGTAATCTTTTGTTGAAAAGAATGGGTCATTTCTTCTGTCATGTTTCCCATAGTCTGTATTTTGCTAATCAGATTCCTGAGGTGTCATTGAATATGTTTCTCTAGTTTATTGTTTGCCCTTGGTCGTTAGATCTAGAATCTCGACTGGTTTCAGGACCAGCGTTTCTCTTCCAATGGTGTGTGAACTTTCTTCAGGAGGCCTTTATGTCTGGTTGTCTCACTGATTCAGTTTTAAAAGCTTTTGGTGCTGTAGTGTGCGAGTCATTTTCAGCTGTTGAGAACTTGACTGCCGGGCCCAAACCTCTTGATTTGGAGTGGGCCTGGGAGGTCCGGAGCCCGCCCCATCACATCTTCGCTTGCCCCTTTGGTCCCCTAAGAAGCTTCCTGGAGATGTCAGGCTGCTGGAGGAAACTGGCTTGGAAACCGCTACTTTAAACAGCATAAAACTTACGAACTAAGATCAATCACTTTGGGTTTATATAAACTGCCGTTTTAGGGAACTTAATTTCTTTGTCCCTAGGACAAAAGACTTAGCCTCTAATGCCATAGTCCCAAAGTTTAAAATTTCAGCTATTAATTAATATAGAGTTCTTGTTTTTTTAAGTATTTTAAGGATATTTTTTCCAAAGATGGAAGAAATTTTTCCCCCTAATTAGAAATGGAATAGATGCCACAGTGAAGACGAATACTTAGACCAGGGCCTCTCCATCTCTGTCCTGCTGACACTGTGGACCAGAGAAATCTCTGTTGTGAACCTGTCCTGTGCTCTGTAGGATGTTCAGCAGCAGCCCTAGCCTCTTCCCACTGGATGCCAGTAAGACTCTCCTAGTCGGGACCATTAAAGGTGGCAGCAGACATTGCCGAAGGTCCCCTGCAGGGCTAAGGCATCGAGAACCACTGACTTAGACAAACCAGGAAAGTATAAAAAGGAGAGTAAAAGCCACCCAGTTTGAGATTTTCAGTCCACGGGATACAGAAGAGAACTTGGAAGACTAGGAATGGAACTGAAAACTACGGACAAATAACCGGCATGAGTCCTTGATTTTAAATAGCACAGAGCAGGGATGCATGAGATACTTTAACAGGCTCTTATGAGTTTATAGATCTTATAGAAGGTAAGAGAGACAACTCTCGGTTTAGGGACCTCCTAAATGACAGGGGACACATCAACACACAAGATGAAAATGCACAATAATAAGCTGCCCAACTTCAGGTGAAGTTCGGCTTGCCTGAGCCAGGCTCGTGTGTGCTCTGCGTCGGGTGTGCCCTGAAGGACATCAGGATAAACAGGCGTCAAAGAGCATTTCTGTATAAACCTTGTGCATATTGAAGTTGCCAAAAAGCCAGAAGTTATCCTTAATTACATTCAGCTCATGGAAGTACATGAAAAACTTATTCTTAACTTTTATCGATACTTACATCTCAGAATTAAATTTTTTACGGTATACCCTGAAAAAACATCAATACTCTCCTAAGCCCTTATATGCTTATTAACTTTGGGAAACGGAAAGAGATTTGGATTTTAGTACAGGCCCGTATAACTGAAAATGCACGTTCTGCATAATACCTTCACTTCCTCACATTATACATCAAATACAACTTGAAGATTATTTGCTGGTATCTGGTGTAATCGGGGTCTTGTGGTTAATGGCAAACAGACTGAGGGGCTGAGAGTAAGGAGGAGGGTAGATACGTGTGGAGGCGCTGCTGTTTGGTGCGTCCAGGTCTCTGCTCCCTTTGGAACTGCTTCCTCGCTGTGTCCTGCAGATCGATTACTTCAACAATCAGATCATCGTGGACCTTGTGGAGCAGCAGCACAAAGGGATCATTGCGATCCTCGATGACGCCTGCATGAACGTCGGCAAGGTCACCGACGAAATGTTCCTCGAAGCGCTTAACAGTAAATTGGGCAAACACGGGCACTTTTCCAGCCGAAAGGTAATGTGTGCAATGAGATCTTCCTTTCATTTTCATCCGTAAGATTTTCCTCATTGGTTGTCAGATCTCGATGACTCTGTATGTTAGGTTACAAGAATGTCCACTTAACTAAGAAAAACGGCCATAAATATCCATTCAGTGATTTATTGCTCTGGATAAATTCTGCCTTCTCTGGTTTATAGGGTGACAAGATTGATACAAACTCATAATATCCAGGAGAGGGAGCTCCAGGCTATGCAATTTACTGGAAATAGGAAAAAAACGAACTAGATTCTTTGAAAAGCATGATGTCATTTATAACCAATAGGTACAAAGTCCTTCTTCACGTGCTAGAATTTTGCTCCTGCATCTGATAATTCTGGCGCTGGAAATAGCTTTCGTCCTTGACTTTTTACTGTAGCCCTCAGTTATAATGGTGTATGTGCTTTGCCAGACTGTGTGACTTTCTTAAAAACAGAGAAATTCTAGCTATAATTCTGGTTGTTACACGGAAACTCATTCTTTAAACACATGGGTATCCTTTTAACTCCCCATTTTTCATGCTGTAAAAACGTTGTCAGCAGATCGCATCTCTGAATAATTGGCGGCAGGTGTGGTTCTCAGACCTTTGTACGGTGCCTTGCATGTAAGCATGCTATTGACCATTGTCCCCGAGTGTTCTTACAAATACAGGCTTGTCTAGCAACCATAAGCTGAAGTGAAAACAGTCCCCATACTTCTTCACTTCCACGAAAAAGGAGCGAACACTTTTGCTCCTCCATAATTCCATGCAAATCTATGATGCACTGCCATTTTCAGCACGGATAAATCTATTCTCTGACTTTGTCCCCTTTGAAATTACGTCATCAGAATAGGAAGATTCCACAGTTAACTAGGTAAAGCACAACCATCAGATATAAATTACTGGCTGATACTTATTTTAGGACAGTTTATTTCTAAAACAGTCTCCTTGGGCTGTAACTGCGGATTGACTTGTAGCCCTACTACGAGTTGGCTTTGAGAGACTACAGTCTGATCTTGGACTTTAGGGTCCTGGTGAGAGGTACCCCTTCGGTTATTCCCCATTTAAAATGCAAATACTTAGGAAGTGCCTCTCATTTTTCAGGCCCAATCCTGGGTGCTGGGGGAAAGAGCAGTGAGCAAAATTAGAAGCCACCTAAATAATTTAGAATGATGCTTTTAGAGATGGCATGATTACATGGGCAGCTGTCCTGTTTTTGCGAGATAGGTTAAAAATGTCCTTTGCGATCATAATTCAGGTTTTGGAGGCTTGCCTAGAATTGTGCCTACCAGATGATCAGTGTTCGTCAGATCTGAATTGAATTGGTCATGATCATACCGAATAAACCTTACACAATATTGCATTTTAAATGAAAACGTGCAAGACTCATTTAGATAAATGACTGACTCTCACATGAGAAATCACCTCATTTTGATATGTTTCACCTTGGCTGTTTATACACCTGAATTACATTTGTCAACCAAGTATTTGGAAATATCTCATTCTCAACGTAGCAACTGTGCATAGTACGTTTAAGCAGTTGCTATTGATTTCATAAGAAATACTGAGCAGTAATTAATCTGTAGAGATTGGATTTTCTTTTTTCTTTTTTTTTTTCTTTAAATGTGGGAGCCCAGGTTTTGCTGACTCTCAGACCAGGTGGCTCCTTCCTCCAGCATCGCCCCCCGAGACAAGCACTAAGATGGGGGGTTTTAAAGTGTGTTCTTTCCTGGGATTTTTGCCTAATGAAGGAAAGACATGAAAAAACCAAGCTGTCAGGAAATTTTCATTGCTATGAATCTTTCTGTTACATGATGCTATTATTCTGTATGTTAAGCCAGGTCTTGCCATTTGCTACCGGTTACTGATTAGCTGGAGTTATTGGCATGTTAAATAACAGGTTTCTGGCTTGCAACGTTTATGTAGGCGCTAAATTGTTTCTTATGCTTCAAAGTTATGAAGAGGGAGGAAAATGATCTAATAAACCATGAAATTACTATTTAAAGAATTATTAACATATGAAGTTAAATGATAAATGCATAAAAATTATTATTTTTTTAAACTAAAGCCTAACACCTTCTGTGTTCAGATCAAAGTTAAGACTGTGGTATGCAAATGTAAGAATATTTAATTTGTATAGACATGTCTTGGGTCCTTCTCCTTTGGGGGTTTTATAAATAAATAGGTTTTATAGAAGTGGTTAATAAGAGAGGAAAAGAGGAATCAAATATTTTGGAGAAACCCTGTATGTTACTGGGTCTCCATAGTTTGTTTAACCTTGAAAACGACTCCCTGAGATGTGTTTATTAAGGGAGACAGAGCCAGTAGATGGCAGAGCCCAGAATGGAGCCTTGGATGTCTGACTTCTAATTTCCTGTCTGACTGTACGCACTTGCTGGGTAAATAGACTAATTATTCCTTTAACAATCTAGATATCGGCATAGACCCCTCCGTCCTGGTTAGGATGGTTGGTTATCTAACACTACAACCTAAGTGGTTTTTGTGCATAACTGCACTCAATGTTATATGGATTCTTAGACATCTGCCTTAGAACTTAAAGGCTATCAAGTGATTTTCACAGGGCAGACGAAGTCTAGGTGCCACTGTAACAAGCAGAATTGCAGAAAGTTACGGAGACCACCAGGGCTATATAGAAACTGCCTTTCCATAAAGCATTCCTCTTCAGTGAGAAGGAGTTCCCGAAGGATGATCTCTGTGAAATGATAGACCTGAACTGGAGTCCCAGCTTAGCAAAAGGCAGGTGAGCCACGCTCTTGTGTGTGCAGGAAGCACAGACATTACATTCAGTCCCGATAATCCTTCCCAGAGCTACTACCACCTACTAGTCACATGGCCTTCTGCCAGTTGCCTAACCATGTTGAGCCTTAGTTTCCGTGTGTGAAAGGGGAGCGCATTATACTGAACCAACTACCAGTTGTGAGGATTGAATGAGACGTGCGCGCCTGCCAACCGGCAAGCCCTCAGTGTGGCCCTCCTGAAGTGAGCGTTGGGAAGGAAGCCGTGGCCGTCGGGGCAGGCTGGAAGGCTTTACGACTGCAGCCAAGGTTAAGTGTCCTAGACAGTAGAAGCCCACTTCTTCTCAGGAACCCAGACTTCTTTCATCTTCTGGCTCTCCTGTCCCCTAGGCTCTGCCCTTCTCTGCATCCAGCTAGCGGAAGGAGAAAAGAAAGTGCAGAGGGGGGTTGCCCCCTTCTCACCAGCTTGGTCCTGGAACAGCCTCACTTCACTTCCACGCACCTTCTATTGTCCAGAACTTGGTCGTTCGGCCACACTCAGCTGCAGGGCTGCTGTGTGGGTTTCTGCTGAAAGCTCGCAGTCTTGACCACACAAGCAAAATATTTAAGTCAAGCCCCACATGGTGTGATTTCATTCATAATGACATTATGATTTGTAACATTTTGTCATCTCATATAAAATAGGAATATATTTTTAGGAAAGTGAAAAAGGCTATTTTCAAAATAATCTCCTTCTTGATTTCTTAGCTCTGTGCCTCAGACAAAATCCTGGAGTTTGATCGAGATTTTCGAATTCGACATTACGCAGGTGATGTAGTGTGAGTATCTTCCTTTGGTACCTCATGTGATGGTTTGCATGCAACCTCCCTTCAGAACATATAACCAGAGGAAAATATAAGTTGTTTTCCTGTTCACTTTATATACCTCTTTTAATCTTCCACTTTAAAAAGAAGTTGGCATAGCTTCATTCATTCCTTGCCTTGCAAACATTTACTGAGCACACGCTATGTGGCTTTGCACAGTTCGTGGCACAGCTGGCAGTCAGTCAAAATCAACTGATGGATAAATACATCATGGACCTTATTAAAAACTGGGATGGAACAATAGATGAGAGGGGCCTTTCCTTGAAGACACTACGAGTTAAGTGCAGGATGTAAGCAGACACATGATAAGTCATTCTAAAGAAGAACGAATGGAAGGTTTAAACTACAGATGCACAAATAAGATGGAAAGTATAGAGAAGTCTTGCTGGAGGAAGTGATACCCAAACTGAGTTCTAAAAGTAAAAGAGGCTTTGTCAGAGCAAAGAGCTAGGAAGAGAGGAGGGAGAAGAGGCAGCAGACATATAGACCCTGAGATGAAAGTCATCACTGTATTTGAAGAACTGTAAATAGTTGGGTAACTTTATGAGCAAAAGCCAGTTTGCCGCATTATTTTTCAAATATGATTTGAAAAGTAAAACTTGCATGAGCCACATTTGCTGATTATAATAAAAGTAGAAATTGATAAGAAAGCATAACTGAAAAATATAACTGTCATAGTGTTTTAGTTTCTAAGAGCTGCTGTAACAAATTACCTTAAATTGATGGCTTAGAACAAGAGAAATTGATTCTTTCACAGTTCAGGGGGCCAGAAGTTTTAAATCTCGACGTCACGAGGCTACACTCTGATGGCCCTAGAGAAGAGCCTTTTCCAGCTTCTGGAAGCCACAGGCACTCCTTGGCTTGTGGCTCCATCACTCCAATCTCTGCCTCTGTGGTCACATCGCCTCCTTCTCTTGGGTGTGTCTGTGTTAAATCTCCTCTGCCTCTATCCTAAAACTACACCGGTGACGGCATTTAGGGCCCGCCTGGATAATGCAGTTCAAGCTTCTCCTCTCATGAGCCTTCATACAATCACATCTTTTACTAGATAAGGCTAATGTTCACAGGACCAAGGGAATTTGATGTGGATGTTTTTCAGGAGGGCATTTTTTTCAGTCTACTGTTTTTTAGTATGCTTTGACTGTCCATTGAACACTGCTCCTTGTCTTAGTGTTTAAAGAGCCCGCCTGTTCTTTCTCCTTATTTTTTACATTGGAATTCTGTTGATATTCATAAAACCCATTATAGGGAGAGATGAAGCAATAACAAAAAAGCAAATGATGATCTCTAAATGCTGAAAAGACATTTGGAGAAATTTTAATAGCTGTTCCTGATTTAAATTAAAACTCTAGATTCATAAAATAATATGGCTCAAAATTATCACCCCATCTGCCAAACTAGCCATTAGTGCTGGTATGGCACCATTTCCCACTTTTCCTGGTCCTGTTCCCGGGTTCCAGAATACTAAAGAGGGCAGACCCGGCACTGCACAGATATCTCCCACCACAAACCCAAGCCTCACCTACAGGGTGCTTCCATCTAGCTTGAAATGGCAGAGCTGAAGGAGCCCCCAGAAACCACCTAGGCCAGCCCTTTTGTTTTATAGATGAAGAAACGTACACAGAGTATGAAAAAATCATACCCAAGATCACACAGCATATTTATGGAAGAGCGGAGACAATAGCTAGGTTTCCTGACTCCCAGAACTCTAGCCAACCTCTCTGAGTGTATCCAGTGCCTCAGGCTTGCCCTGCTCTCCCTGAGCCCTCCAACTGGTCTAGATTTTTACTGGACATCTTCTGTGTGCACAATACTTTATAAAGTGTGGTCCCTGCCCATAGAGAGCTATCCATGTAAGACACATACATGTGTATGTGGTTGTGTGTATTTGTTTACACACATAAGTTTGTAGATCATCTGTATAAATAATTACACATATACATATACACACATTTATATACATACACTGATATAATAAAAGGTGGTCTAAAATAATCACCATATGAATTGTTGTTAGAATTCAAAATAAGGAAATGATATAATACTTCTAGCTGTGTGATAACCCAGGAAGGCTGATGCTGCCTTGGGTCTTTGGATGCTAGGGATTATTTTTATAGGAACAAGTGGGAAGAGTGCTAAAAAGTATTCAGGAAATAGCAACTAGGACCATTTGACTGGAGGGTATCTTTTTTTGTAGCATAGACAAGTAGATATGCCTGGGAAAATAGGTTGAGATCAAATCATAGTAAGTCTTGAAGGCCAAAAATAAGGACTTTCAAGTTTGAATTTTATGGGTTAGACAACAGATTGAGTCAGGTGACTTCAAGGGTTCAGTCAAAAATGACTTTAAGGTATTAAGAAGACTACTAGGGTCGGGGAGGCAAGGACATAGTTTTGGACTGGTGACCTTAAAGGGCCTGTAGGCAGCGTAGCCTGAAGGAACTTTCTTCTGGGATTAAATGTGTGAGGATGAAACATTGGCAAGGGGTCATGGTTAGAGACCTGAGAATTGTGTACATTGCTGTAATTGTCAGCAAGGATGTATAGACAGGTAAGAAAACAGCTGTAAGGAGCAGTTACATCTAGAGTTACTGTTGGCTCAGCCAACTAACCTCTGTCCTCATCACCCAGAATCCTCTATTCCTCTTATACCCCCAACCCTGAGTTTACTCCACCT
The DNA here is from genome assembly GCA_004026765.1 of Micronycteris hirsuta. Lineage (NCBI taxonomy): Eukaryota > Metazoa > Chordata > Mammalia > Chiroptera > Phyllostomidae > Micronycteris > Micronycteris hirsuta. The sequence continues at coordinate 84,896 of PVJI01001338.1, forward strand.
AGAGGCCATGCCAGTCACTGCAGCAGAGCGGCTCCCATTCATTCCTTCCCTTCTCACCAAGTGCTGGATCTCAAGACCTTACTCATCGCCCTTCCTCCAAACCATGACTACTTGCCTCCTTATTTTATCTCAAGAAAACCGTGCATGTGCCTGCTTCCGCCCCTTCCTTTAATCTGTTTCCCTGTGCGATCTACCTTCCTCTTTCTCCTCTGCTTATCCAACTCTTACCATCCTTTGCAGTTCTCCTCGGATTCTTTTATCCCACCCTGAACGCACTGAGCGAACGTTAGGCAAGGCACTTGACCTCCGTACGGATGAGACTCTTAGCTCCTGTGTGTCGCTGTTTTGCTTTTATCTTAGGAATGTTGGATGATAAATACAGCTGTCTGTATTTTAAAAGTCATCTTTTCGAGGTAAGCAGTAAACCAGTAGAAAATGATTTTAATTGTAACATTGGTAATGATGTTTGCCCTCTCTTTAAGGAATACAAACAGTAGCCCCTCTATTTAGTAGGTAAATTTGATATCCCATAACACAGAACGTGGAGAACAGAATCAGTCTTATACCGTAGATTGATTGCATAATTAATAGCAGAAGGGCATGTAGGCTTCTAGAAAAGCTTAAATGTGGCTCTTGTTTGGTAAGTAATGCACGTTTTTCTGTGTTTTTTCCTCTATTAGCTATTCTGTCGTTGGTTTTATTGACAAAAATAAAGACACTTTATTTCAAGATTTCAAGCGCCTCATGTATAACAGGTAGGATTAAATTTTATTATCTTTATATTAAACTCTTTGACATATATTGCACAGTATATATGCACATGATTATTTTTATGTGACAATTTTAAGATTTTCTGGTAAATTTTCTAGTCCTGCTTGATCACACTTAAGGAATAAGATTTACTTTATGATTATAAAAATCTATAAACATAGGACAGGGACCTACTATTAATATGATTTTCCTTGATTTCCCTTGGGTTGCCTCCATTTCTCTGGTCACTGCTGCCATCCTTCTGGCAGTGTAGGCAGGAGTCCCCGGCTAGGCCAGTGGCAAAGGGAGGGTGTCACATCACCTCTGGCACAGCTGAAACCTGTACACACTCAGACTCCCACTGTGGTGTCTTAGCCTCTGACTAAGAGAACCCTCGGACGTCAGAGTGGCATCTCGCATCAGTGATGATGTATCCTGCTTGGACAGAATCTTCTCACAATCCAAGAAAACATGAAAAAGCTATGGCGAAATAAAATGAAGCAAAGCATCAAACCCAGCTTGATACTTTGGAGAGAAGGCCCATGAAGAAAAACAGATTCTTAGCCAGCTTCTTCTCTTAGATTAGAGAACTGTGGTCACTCATTTATCCAGTCTCCTCCGTCAGTGGGTCAGTGGGTCATCAGCTGGCCATTGAGCACCTCCGAGCCACACATTCTGCCTTGCTCTGCGATGCAGCTGTGGAAAAAATTCGGACAAAGTCCCTGCCCTCTTGGAACGTATATTCTAGTGGAGATTACAGTCCATAACTAAGAAAACAACTAACTTCCAGGTAGCGACAGTGCTGTGAGGAAAAATGAAGTAGATGAAAGATTGAAGGGTGCAGGCAGGGAAGGGCAGGGGAGGCGTCATAGATAGGATAGTCAGAAAACACTTCTTAAAAGAGGTGACATTTGAGCAGAGACCTGAATGAAGTGAGGTCGTGAGCCAGGTTCAGTTCGGGGAAGAGCACCTCAGGTAGAGATTACTGTAGTACCAAGGTGCTAAGCTAAGAGTGAGTTTGGGAGTATTGCAGGCCGCAAGAAGGTCATGGTGGCTTTAAAAGAAAAAAAAAGAGGGATGGGGACAGTGATAAGGAATGAATTTAAAGAGGTCAGTAGGGCCTGGGTTCTAAAGAGCCCGCGAGCCAAGGTCAGGAGGAGGCATGAAGGGAAGCCATCGGAATCAATGGCATGTGATTTGTATGTTGAAGAAATCACTCGGCTGCCTTGTAAAGCACATACTGTTAAGGGTAAGAGTAGACTGGGGAGACCAGTAGGAGGCCAGCTGAGTCATCCAGGCCGAGACTTGGATGGTAGTGACAGAGATGATAAAAAGTGGTCGGAGTGGGTGGTATTTGGTAAGTAGAGCCAACAAGATTTCCTGATGGGTAGGATGTGTAATGTGAGAGAAAAAAAGAAATCGAAGACAATGCCTGAGCAATGGGAAGGGATGCTTGGTGAGGGGAAGACAAGAGGAGGAGCTGATTGGTGGGGGTTGGGAATCAAGAGTTTTGTTTTGGATATTTTATGCCAGAGGTGCATATTGGACATCCAGTTGAAAATGCCAAACAGACAATTACATGTATGCATCTGGAACTCGGGATAAAGGTGGGACTGGAGATATAAATTCATTGATAGTATTTAATGCCATAAGACTGGATGAGATTTAGAGTGACTATAGATTTAAAAATAAAAGAGAAAGAAGGTCCAAAGAAGAATCCCTGACGCAGTCCAACATTTAGAGTCAAGAAAGAAAGGAGGAAGTAGCAGAGGAAACTGAAAGCATGCCAGTGAGGGAGGAAGAAAACCTGGAATCTGGCGTCAGCGAGCGCAAGCCAAGAAAAAAAGTGCTTTAAGAAGAAAAAATTATAAACTGTCTCAAAAGTCTGTCAAAAGCAAGTGATGTGAAGACCAAGACTATCCATGGGACTTGCTAACATGAAGGTCGGTGGGACTCTCAACAACACTGGACTCAGGAGAGTTGAGAAGGCTAATGTGTGATTAAAGCGGGCTCGGGGGAACACAGAAAATTCGACTGTGGAAACACTGTGCGTAAGCAGTTCTTTCAAGAAGTTTTGCCGTAAAATGGTTCATCTGTGTGGATGCCACCAAGAATGATGATGGAGCTGTCATCACTAGAAGTAGTTACAGAGATCCCTGGCCAGGTGGCTCAGTTGGTTGGAGCATTGTCCCATACACCAGAAGGTTGCGGGTTCAATTCCCAGTCAGGCCACATACCTAGGGTGTGGGTTCAATCCTTGATCAGGGTGCATACGGTAGGCCGCCAATTGATGTTTTTCTCTGTCTCTCTCCCCCACCCCCCAACTTCTCTCTCTCTCAAGTCAATAAACATATCCTCAAGTGAGGATTAAAAGAAGAAAGAAAGTTACAGAGACAGTGAATGTGAGAGAGGGTCCATGTAAGCTGCTTGTGGGGGAAAGGGACTTCCAGAAAGGGGTTTCAGCGGGACAAATGACACAGTCTGGCATTGCTCTGTGTAGAAAATGTCAAAAACTCAAATTGGAAAAATGGCTTTAGCTGGCCAATAGCAATGTCAGGGTTTGTTGCTAGGGAAGAAGGCAGCCAGGCTGTGTACCAAGAGCCTGCCCCAGGTGGTATTTGTTACCTTTGTGAGTTTGTCATGGTCCAGAGGGTCAGCTCACTGAGAATAGCCTCGCCTTCCGGTGGTGGATTCATGTAACCCCAAGCTAACAGGACAAATGGAGAAGCAAAGCAGCCTGTGGGTTTATTTCCGGAGAGTTACAGTCACATGGAATGGAATACTTGCCTTGGTATGACAGGCTATTTTTTCCTACTGGAAACCCTACCAGGGAAGTCAAATGGCAGTGAGAATACTAGTTTATTGACAGTGAAAAATATTACCCATAAAAATCCAGAATGCTTAATTGCTTGGTAAGCATCAGAACAAAGGAACCTAGATAAATCCAACAATTAAAGGCATCAAGCTAAGATGAATTCATTTCACAATAGAGATGATCTTGCCAAAGGTGTAAAAAGATTAAAAATCTGTTGACTGTAACATACTGTATTTATCTCCATAACAGGAAAGGCCTAGCCAGTGGGGTGGGAAGTCTTGAAATTGGGCCAAAACCATCCTCCTAGATGGCGTTTGAAGAGCTGCCTTTGCCTCTGAACACTTCAGTGTTCCCATGGCTAAATAGCCTCCCAAATTTCTTAACGATTTTATTTATTTATTCATTTTTTAGAGAGAGGGGAAGGGAAGTAAGAAGAGAGGGAGAGAAACATCGATCGGTTGCCTCTTGCATGCCCTCAGCTGGGGCCCTGGCCTGCACCCCAAGCATGTGCCCTGACCAGGAACCAGACCAGTGAACTTGCGATTCATAGTCGGGGCTCAATCCTTTGAGCCCACCAGGCAGGGCGCCTCCCAAATTTCAGTCCTTTCTTCCTTTGTGTGTATTTAAAGAGTAACTCTCCAATCTCTGGTTCTGGAGACCTTAGAGGATACGTGCCTGTCAGTGTGAGGATGTGTGTGTGTGTCCATGAGAGGAGGAAGAAAGCAAGCAGGTGGCAGGCCAGGTGCACAGACTCTATTCATCAGTACTGTCTTGTTAGCCAGCTAAGTTCTGTCTTGTCTACCGTACATACTGGCTTTCTGGACAGCTAAGTCTTCCTTTTAAGGAAGGGGTTCGTTTATTTTATCTATTTATTCTTTGAGCTGTCAGTAGCAGTGCTTTTATTTTAGTTTTTAATTTTATTTTTCAATTACAGTTTACATGCAGTATTATTTTGTATTGTTTCAAGTGTACAGCCTAGTGGTTAGACAATCATATGCTTTACAAAGCATTCCCCCTGAAATTCCCACCCGGCACCATGCATAGCTGTTACAATGTGATTGACTGTATTCCCTCTGCTGTACTTTACATCCCCATGACTATTTGTAACTACCAATCTGTACTTCTTAGTCCCTTCATCTCTTTCACCCAGCCCTCCATTGCTCCTCCCCCTCCAGCAACTGTCATCTGTTCTCTGTGTCTGAGTTTGTTTCTATTTTGCTTGTTCATTTGTTTTGTTCTTTAGATTCTCCATGTAAGTGAAATCATATATTTTTGTCTTTCTCTGACTTATTTCACTTAGCATAACACCCTCTGGGTCCATCCATGCAAGTGGTAAGATTTCATTCACTTTTATAGCTGAGTAATATCCATTACGTACGTGCACCACATCTTTTTTATCAGTTCATCTAGTGACGGGCACTTGAGTGTTTCCATCTCTTGGCTATTGTAAATAATGCTGCAGTGGACATCGGGTTGCATACAGTTTTTGGAATTAGTATTTGGAGTTTCTTCGGATATATACCCAGAAGTAGAATCACTGGGTCATAAAGCATTTCCATCTTCGATTTTTTGAGGACCCTCCATGCTGTTTTCCACAGTGGCTGTACCAATCTGCATTCCCACGAACAGTGCACAGGGGTTTCCAGAAATGGGTTCCTTTAAATGTTTGAAAACTATTTTGTTAATATTACATTCACGACTTACTGGCTTAAAAGTTATTTCTCTTTAAAATGATTGTATGTGCCTATTTTGATTCGCTATGTATCACTTCTACTGTTTTAATAGTATAATAATAATAATAAACGTCTTAACTTCCTTCATTTTCAAACCCCTCCCCCTTCCATTTACAAGGTTATACAGGAATAGTCTCTAAAAATGGGCAACAGTGAGTAAGGTAGTATTTGGGGCAGAAATCGTACAGACCAAAAGCCCGTGATTTTGCATCAGATTTTTCAAAGTACATGCACTCTGCTTTCAGGAAATTGTGTTCAGTAGGTGTCAGAAAGGTGTCCCAGCACTCTGTGCATTAAAAGTTGGGAACCACTACCTTATATTCTCTCTCTGCTAAGGATTAGAAAGGAAAAGTTAAGGGAAAATGATATATATTTACATTGTTATTTTTATTGATATGTGTATCGTTAGAAAATTATGGAATAAAACTAGAAAGTAAAACAACTGGGTCCATGAGCCACAGATCGCTGCATTACTTTAGAGTCACTTCCGGTGGTGGCTGGCACTGCTTGCCAGCAGCGGTGAGGGTTAGGGGCCTGGCTCTGTCTTCATTCAGAGACCCAGGAAATCTTCACCTCACCATTTATCTCCTTTGCTCTTTTGGCATCGATTCTGGCACTTTGTGGCAATAATTCTGAGCCTCTACATACAGAAATATACTGGGTATTTGGGAAACCAGTTCAATTTTCTCAATTTTATACCAGGGGAAGAAAAGTGAACAGAACGATGGCAGTAGTAAACACAATTAGCAAAAACTGTCCTTGTTAATTCTTTTCTCTTCTCAACCTTCAATTAAAAAAAAAAAATCTACAAGAGAGAAGTTTCTAGCAAGCCAGCAACATTTCAAGTTATAATTTCTTTAAAATCAAAAGCTCCCAAAATGAAACAGGAAGAAAATCAGTTGAGACCACCACACGTTCTTAAAAATATCCCCACAGAGCCAAATAACAAACAGATAATCTTTGGCATGAAAACTGGCCTGAAGCGCACTGCAGGAATTGGATTGCAGCGGCCTGAGTGTCACGTCAGTAACGTGTTATAACTGCCCGTGCCCCCTGTAAATGTGTTCACAAATGCAACTGCAGGCAAGGGGATCACTAGGAGACACCGTGAAAATGATTATTCCTAACTGTGTCTTTAGAGAGGCCCGGCTTTTCGTAGTGTTACCTGTTCTGTGTGAATATGTGTTTCAGTCAGAAGATACTCCATGTTCATGTTTTCTGCCATAGCAGTGAGGATCGTTTTCCTGCTGGTGGTTTGCCCTCGTTCTTACGACTACCACCAAAACCATTTCGTTTCATGTATGTGTTGTAAGGCCCATGTTAACTATTCGAGGGTCCTAGGTCAAAATAATAATAATACAGTTGTCACTTTAAAGAAGTTTAAAGAGTTTTTTAAATGTAGTATAGTATAGTTTGGACGTATCTTTCAGTGTAATTTTCTGGATGGAATTGTTTTCTCAACTATGCCTTATGAGTTCGGCCTGCGGTCCAGTAGTGCCTTCCAGGATACACAGTTCAGCAAGATTGCTTAGCAGTTCTTTTTCACTCTGTTTGAATTGCTCTTTCTGTGCTTCTCAGTTCAAATCCTGTGCTGAAGAACATGTGGCCCGAAGGCAAACTGAGCATTACAGAGGTGACCAAGCGACCTCTGACTGCCGCCACCTTATTTAAGAGTTCTATGATTGCTTTAGTAGACAACCTTGCATCAAAGGTAATTATTTTCTTTTCTAAATCTCCATGTTAATTCCTAGATTCCCTTTTAATACATGTTCTAGAGAATGTATATATGGTTTGCTCTTTAGGTAATTATAGTAAATCAAATTGAAAAATATGTATTTAAAATGAATGTTATGATAGAATTTTTATTCCTTTTTTGTTGTTGTTAACATGGCTGGGTGAAACTGTTGTTGTGTCCCAGATTAAAAAAATCTTTTTTAAGTCTTAGTAAGGTCTTTAAAACATAGACGATAGATAGATAGATAGATAGATAGATAGATAGATAGATAGATAGATAGATAGGTAGATAGAATGAGCATATGCCTTACAAAAATAAACTCCAGCCCTGTGCTGACGACAAGGGCTGGCTTAAAAAAAATCTTGGCTGTAATACACCATCTGTATATTGCATCTGAATATAAAATGATCAGCTAGAGTTTTAAGATAAAGTTTGGTTCGTAAGTATTGCCCTTGGGCTGTTTTATTTTTTATTTTTGTTTTTTTTCCTTAGGCTGTTTTAAATAGTTGAAATCAAAAGATATAGTGTTGACAATTACTTCTTTTTATTGTTCCTTTGAGATCTAATATTGTTTGATAACTTTAGTCTGTTTTTATTTTCTTTTCTTAAAGAGCAGATTTTTACTCCTAACTGCTGCTGCTGACAAGCTTGATAAATTAGACAGCATTCTGGGGCTTTTTATTTTTAGTTCCTTCATTTTTATTTTTCTCTTCTAGTGCTTTTCCTGTGTATTTTCTTCTTCATTATTATCTTCTTTTTTTTAAGTCAACGTCCTTTCTAAGAATTTCAATCTCTCACATTTCTGGTTACTTCAGTGTGGATAAATGAGGCAAAGAACATGTCTGTTCAGTAGCTTTCTTTTTCTTTTCATCAAGGTTCTTTGGCCTCAAGTAACAACAAATAAGCGCAGTGTCCAGAAAGGGAGGGGAAAGGACACAGATACCAAAGACTAGAATTCATTAGGACCCACCCTCTTGTCTCTCAGCTTCTGTCTGCATGTCAGCTTCACCCTGCCTCATCCAGCTAGGAGGAATAGAGTACAACACAAAATTTTATAAAGTATATATTTATAAAATATGTTATTTGTAAATATAGTGTTTATAGAATTTATTATTTATAAATTTATTATTTATAAAATAGATTTCTTTAATTAGCTAGAAAAGAACCACTTTTCTAAAATGTACTTTTTTAAAAAAGATTTTTTTAATTTATTTTTTAGAGAGAGGGGTAGGGAGGAAGAAAGAGAGGGAGAGAAACAGCAACGTGTGGTTGCCTCTTGTGCGGCCCCTGCTGGGTACCTGGCCCGCAGCCCAAGCTTGTGCCCTGACTGGGAACTGAACCAGCGACCCTTTAGTTCGCAGACCAGTATTCAATCTACTGAGCCACACCAGCCAGGGCTAAAATGTACATTTTTTAAAAATAAAAAAACTATAATCATCTGTGGTTTCTGTATCGGGAATTAGATTTGCTGCTAGTAAAAGAGACCCCAAATTAGTAGCTTAAATTTGAGAGACGTTTATTTCTCTGTGATGTAGTGAAGCACAGAAGAAAGTATTGCAGGATTGGTATAGCAGCTCTGTGGTGATCGGGGACCTGGGTTCCATCTGTCTTTCTGCTCTACCATCTCAGGGCTTGTCACGCATCCTCCTGGTCCAAAGTGGCACCTGGGGCTTCTTCCCTTCTAAAGAGACTTCCTTGAAGCCTCTCACAGCACTTCAGGTACATCTCGTGTGCTATACCTAGTTGCCAGGGAAGCTGGGAAGTGCATTTTTATTCTGGTCAGCTGTATACCCAGCTAGAAATAAGTATTCTGTTTCAAAGTAGGAAAAAGATACTGGATATGAGGTAGGTAACTAGCCTAACAGTCCTTGCTACAGCTTCCGAATCTGTACATTTACAGAGGTGGGGGAATGAGGGCAAGAGCAGGGATAAGCAAAAGAATATAGACAATAGACAATAAGAAGATGGGTGGGGCAGAAACAAAGGAAAAATGTCAATTACATTTAGAAAATACAAAATAAGGTGATAGAAATAAATCTAAATAATCGCTACTCACTGTAACTGTAGATAGGCTAAACAGACTAGATAGGTGGAAAATCCACCTTACCTATAGGAGATACCAAATTAATGCTAGGCAGAAAGATTATAAACAAAGAGGTAAATAAAGACATATCAAACCCCCACCCCTCCCCCCCAAAAAATAAACTGGTTGAAAGCAATATTAATGTGAGAGAACATAGAATTTAAGAAAAAAAGTGTTAACACAGATAAAGAGACTAATAATAAAGTGGAAATACCCAGGACAATAAAGCTATTTTGAGCTAGGTACCTAATAACATACCCATGATTATATGTGGTCTCTGTGAAGAAAAAGGAGGTGGCCCTGACTGGTGTGGCTCAGTGAATTGAGCACCTGCCTGTGAACCAGAGGGCCAGTCAGGACACATGCCTGGGATGCGGACCAGGTTCCACAGTAGGGGGCGCAAGAGGCAACCACACATTGATATTTCCCTCTCCCTCCCTTCCCCTCTGACTACAAATAAATAAATAAAATCTTTAAAAAGAAAAAACTGAAAAATTTTAAAGGAAAAATTGACAAGTATACAATCCTAGTGGGAGATTTTAAACCAAAGCTACCAGAAACTGGTAGATCAGACAAAAACCTTAGTAAGAATGCAGAAGCTTTGAAAAACGGATGTAAACTTTTATCTAACAGATCAGAAGAACTCTGTACCCAGGGCATAGGAAATATATTCCTTTCAAGTATACATGGGACATTCACAAGATTGACCACATGCTAGATCACAAAGGAAGTTTCAACCATGTTAAGAAATGTATATACAAATACACTCTCTATCCTCATAGCAAGTAAAATAAAATTCAGCATTAAAATTTTTAATGTGTTTAGGAACTGTAAAAAGTTACTCTCTTAAGTAACTTAAGTTGAAGAAGAAATCACAATGGAAATCACAAAATATTTAGAACTGCATGATAAAGAATTTGTAGGAAAGTGCCAAAGTGGCCCCCTTGTTAGGCCTGTAAAAAACGAGGAAGACTGCAAGTAAATGAGTTAAGTTCTCAAGAAGCCTGAAAAGGAACTCCAAAGAAAATATGAAGAAGAAAATAATTTTAATAGAAAATTTGATGAAATAGACAAACCTTGAATAAAACCAATTTTAAAAAGAGAAAACCATATTATGAATGAGAAAAAAATACAACTTCATCTATTACAGAGATTTTAAAAAGCATCAGAATATTATGAACAGTTATATGCCACTACCTGACTCATTTTATGAGATTAATATTGCCTTAGTACAGGTTAGTATTAGAAAATAAAATTAGAGATCAGTTTTACCTATATACATAAACAAAAAGATTTTAAAAATGCATGAGTATTGCATTTTCTGGCAACATGGTGAACAAAATGCCCACTAAAACCAACTGAAAACAACTAAAATGTTAGGTCAGTTATAAAAAACCAACTTCTTGAATGCAGCCATGAACTAACAAGAAAGCAAGGAATATGCAGGTCAGGGGCTGCAGAAGCAGGAGTTAACTGAGTGAAAGGGAAAATAAGCAGAGCACTAAGCTGCCTTGTGGGGATTTGTTGAAGTAGGTACCGTTGAGTATAGCAGTTCAAAGCCAGGTCCTGGAAGTAAAGCCCAGGGCCTGCCCCAACTAGGGTGTCTAATAGATTACACACACACGCTCACACACGTGCCCACACCATGGTGGGTCTCCAGGGGGCTGCCTCCTCAAAGGGTTACATCCTCAGTGAATTAGAAGTAATCCCTCATTAGCTTAAAAGAAAACTGCCTCTCTTGACCCTTAGCAGTGAGCCAAGAGGGGGTGCTTGAACATCCCTTGAAATTTTATAAGTTACCTGGGGAGCCTGAAAAAGTTAAGCCAATAATTTAGTTTAAAGTGGTCCAGGTCTGATGTTGCCCCCAGGCTTCTGATAGAAACTGAGAAACCTTCATACCAGACCTTAAAGAATTTCCAAATACAAAGTTCCAAGGAAAATAAGGTGCTCCCAGTAAAGAATCACCACACACACGAAATAAGACAACATATGTGAGAATCAGACAAAACAACAGATTTAGACTCATGGGAACTACTTACATTGGAATTAGAAATCAGAAACAATATAAGAATGCTTAATATGTTTCAAGAAATGAAAGGTCTAAAAATATGAGAAAGAGCAAGTAACTAGGCAGTTGATAGAAATAAAAGCTAAATAAAGTTAAAAACTCAGTGGATAGGTTTAACATATTGTGTTGACCAAAAAGTCTGTTACATTTTTTTTGTAAAATAAAAGATACATTTTTTATTGTCACCAATAACTGTATTGATTTGGATATTTTGAGTATGTCGGCTGTCTCCCCTAGTGGGTAGAGGCCAGGGGTGCTGCTAAACATATTCCAATGCATAAGACAGCCCCAGAACAAAGAATTATTTGGCCAAAATGTCGATAGTACCAAGAAACTTCGCAAACCATTTTGACATGTTCAACCCATCACAGCACCTTCTCCGTTCACTGCACAAATCTTTTTTTGCATTTCAGTTGCATTTTTGCCTTTCTTGAAATAATAAAGCATAATATGCCAAAAATGTTGCATATTTCCTTCCATCTCCAATATTAAAATGGCTGCACAAAAATTCACCAATTTTGATGTTTTTTTAAAATGCACATATGACTGCTGTCACTATACAATCTAACAAAATTGTTCGAATGAAGTTAAAGACAGCTAAGTGCTACTAGAGCCATCATACAGAAAAAACTAAACAAAGTTTTGACCAACCCAATATTAGACAAAGCTGAAGAGAGAATAGAGGAATTAAAGAAAGAATTGAAGAAACTGTCCAGGACTCTACTTAGAGAGACCAAGAAATGAAACACGAAGAGACTTGGAAGATAAGATGAAAAGATCTAATGTGCTTCTTCTAATCAGGGTTATACTGGAGAGGAGAAAGTAGACAGGGCAGTGTTTGAAGTATTGCTGAGAATTTCAACAATGATGAAAGACACCGCACTGCAGAGTCAGGAAGTGCGCTGCATCCCAGGCTCGAAGAATTAAAAGAAATCTGCATCTAGGCACCTCGTGAAACCCTAAAACATCAAAGAAAATATCTTTAAAGCAGTAACAGGCTGAGAGAAAATAACTGTGAGCCAAATTTCTATACCAAGAGAATATATTTTTTAAGAACAAAGATAAAATAAAGAATGTGTCTGAAAAATAGAAACAGGACCACACTGAAGGAAATTCTGAGGGATCTACATCAAGCAAGAGCAAGAATATATAACATGAAAGTCTGAAATGCAAAAAAGAAGAGCAAAGAAATAGGTAAAAGTGTGGGTATATATAAATAAACTGACTGTAAACTAAAATTGTATCCGATTAAAAATACACACTAGAATTAAATAGCACAATGATACTACATAAATAGGAAGGATGAATGACTATAATTCAAGTATTTAATGTCCTTGGTTGCTCAGGAAAAGGATAAAAATATTGCTTGCATTACAACTAATATTACAAATGTATTTTAAATTTTCTAGTGTAGTCATTAAAAGAATAGTAATGAGATTATAACTTCCAAGCTGGGGGCAGGCGGGGGCAGGGATGGGAAGCCAAACTGAGGAAAAATAATCCGTCCTAAAAAACATAGGAGAGAGGAGATAAAAGAACGTAAGAAAACTAAGACAGGTAAAATGATAGAAATAAGTCTGAATATATTAGTAATTACACTGAATATAAATGGATAAAAATTATCAAATCAAATTTAAAAGAATATTGATGTATTGCCATTTATTAATGATACCTTAACATAACAAAGTTGAAATTTTAAGTTTAAAAACAGATATCAGAGAAATTCTGACAATCTGGGATCACTTTAATCCAAGTTCAAGGCCTGAAGTGGTTCAGCAATGGGCTGCCATCCCTGAAAGGGCCAAGTTGTTTTCCATTGACGTTTAACTCCCAGGTTTAGCGATTCAGGACTCCAGACCATTGCTCAGGCCCACGTGCGGGGTCTCCTTTCCCAGCTTCCCTCCTCCCGGCCCCACAGGGCCGTCAGCGGTTCCGGTTCCGCTCAGCCTCCTGGCCGCCACTCCCACAGAGACAGCAGCGCTTAGGATGAAAGCAGCCTTGTGGGTATGCACTGATTGGTATGCTTTGACAAATGATATTTTTCACACAAAATACAGGGAGAAGCAGGCTAAAAAGTGCAAGAAAGTAGGATCACTATTTTTGTGATTTAACCTTCATAAGACACAGAATTTGTCAAATTTAGGATTTATTAGGCGAAGTCAGTTTGGATATTTATAAACGAGAGAGGAGGTGGCACTTATAAATTAAGACAGAATACTGATTAAATATAGAGAAAGTATTTCCACTAAATTCCTTATCTGAAGATTTTTATATTACTAAACAGGATGAAAGATCCTTAAATGACCCTTAGTTGGTCATTTATGTTTAATTCAATCTTACCACTTCCTGTGCATAATCAGCCAACACTAGTAAAATTCCATTCAACTGGTTTCTTTATTTAGTAAAGTTGCTTATGCTACTCAAATGATACCTTATATTACATTGTTTTGCCCACATGATTATATAAATTATTGAGTTAAAAATGTTTTCTGTTTCACACTGTAATTTTCTTTTTGACCCAAGGGTCATTTAGAAGTATATATCTTAATTCCCAAACATATAAGATTTTCTGGTTATCTCTTTGCTCTTGATTTCTAGCTTGATCTCATTTAGTCCAGAGAAACATCCTGTATGACATCAATCCTTAAAAAATGCTTAAGTTTTCTTTATATCTTTTAATATAAAAATTGGTACTTGATATCCTGTGCATGGTCATTAGGTCAGATTTGCTAAGCATTATTGTTTAATTTTGCACTCTTACTGATTTCTTTTGTTAATGTGGAAATGATGAAATCTGTAACTCTGAATTTGTCTTCTCCTTGTACCTTCAATTTTTGCTCTAAATATTTTGAGAATCTATTAGGCTTATTTAATTTAGAACTGTTATTTCTTCCTACTGTTTGAGTCATTTATCATTATGAAATGTCTCTCTATTTCTGTATTGCTTTTTTTGCCTTAAAGTCAGCTTTGCATGAATAAAACAGGTTTGCATGGTATATATTTTCCATCCTTTTACTATGGAGAGTACATCTGTGTGTCTGACAGGTAATAGATTCAGAGAAGGGAAAGTAACTCTTTACACCGATAAGTAGGATATATGTGACCTTATTATTCATCCAGTGATAATTTGTTATCTTCAGTGTGCCAAGATCTACGCCAAACATAGTTTTATATTTAAAAGGAGTTATGCTCTAATGCAGGGTACAAAATGGAATTGGCACAGAAGGATTTTTTGCTAAGCTCTTTCATAGAGTCACTGATGCCTACAGGTGGTTTTATAACTTCTCTACTTATAGACACATAAGTTTTGAATGTCAAATATAGTCAAATGTTAATTTTTTTCAAAAGCACAAACTAATGTAATAATAATAACAATGGCTGACACTTATGGAGCATTACTATGTACCAGGGCTGTTCTTAATTTTTTTTTATTATTATTCTATTACAGTTGTCCCAATTTTCCTCTGTTGCTCTCCCCTGCCCCCGCCCACCCACCTCCACTCCCACAGTCAATCTCCACCCTGTTGTCCAGGTTCATGGGTCATTTATACTTGTTCATTGATTAGACCCTTCCCCTTCTTTCCCTTCTTATCCCCTTCTCCCCTCCTCTCAGGTTGTTGTCAGTCTGTTCCTTGTTTCCATGCCTCTGGTTCTATTTTGCATGTTTCTTTGTTTTGTTCATTAGATTCGTCTTATAGGTGAGATTATATGGTATTTGTCTTTCACCATCTGGCTTATTTCACTTAGCACAATACTCTCCAGTTCTATCTGTGCAGTTGTGAAAGGTAGGAGTTCCTTCTTTCTTTCTGCTACATAGCATTCCACTGTGTAAATGTATCACAGTTTTTTGATCCACTCATTTACTGATGGGCACTTAGGCTGTTTCCAGCTCTTGGCTATAAATTGTGCTGCTATGAACATAGGGTGCATAGGTTCCTTTGAATTGATGTTTCAGGATTCTTAGGGTATAATCCCAGCAGTGGAATTGCTGGGTCAAAAGGCAGTTCCATTTTTACTTTTTTGAGGAAATTCCATACTGTTTTCCACAATGGCTGCACCAGTCTACATTCCCACCAACAGTGCACTAGGGTTCCCCTTTTCTCCACAACCTCGCCAGCACCTGTTTGTTGATTTGTTTATGATGGCCATTCTGACCGCTGTGAAGTCGTATCTCACTGTGGTTTTAATTTCCATCTCTCTGATGGTTAGTGATGTTGAGCATCCTTCCATATGCCTATGGACCCTCTCCTCTGTATGTCCTCCTTGGAGAAGTGTCTGTTCAGGTCCTTTGCCCCTCTTTTAATTGGACTGTTTGACTTCCCGATGTTGAGTTGTATGAGTTCTTTATATATTTTGGAGATCAAACCCTTGTCCAAAATATCCTTGGCACATATATTTTCACATATGATTGGTTCTCTTTTCAATTTGCTGATGTTTTCTTTAGCCATGCAGAAGCTTTTTAATTTAATGCAGTCCCATTTGTTTAGTCTTTCCTTTAGTTCCCTTGCCCTATAGGACATATAGACAAAAATATTGGTGAATGGGATATCTGAAATTTTACTGCCTATGTTTTCTTCTAGGACTTTTATGGTGTCATAGCTTATGTTTAATTCTTTTATCCATTTTGAGTTTTTTCTGGTATATTGTATAAGTTCAAGGTCTAGTTTCATTTTTTGCATGTACTATTCCAGTTCTCCTAACACCATTTGTTGAAGAGGCTTTTTTTTACCCCGTTGTATGCTCATGCCCCCTTTGTCAAATACTAGTTGACCATAGAGACATGGGTTTATTTCTGGGTTCTCTATTCTATTCCATTGATCTGTGTGTCTGTTCTTATGCCAATACCAGACTGTTTTGATTACAGTAGCCTTGTAATATAGTTTGATACCAGATATTGTGATCCCTCCTACTTTGTTCTTCTTTCTCAAGATCGCTGAGGCTATTTGGGGTCGTTTTTGGTTCCATATAAATTTTTGAAATATTTGTTCTAAATCTGTGAAGTATGTCATTGGTATTTTAATAGGGATTGCATTGAATCTCTTGATTGCTTTGGGTAGTATTGATATATTAATGATGTTAATTCTTCCAAATCATGAACATGGTATATACTTTCATTTATTTGTATCTTTCTCAATTTCTTTCTTCAGTGTTCTGTAGTTTTCAAGGTGCAGGTCTTTTACCTCCTTGGTTAAGTTTATTCCTAGGTACTTTATTTTTCTTGTTGTTATAGTAAATGGGATTTTTTTCCTAGTTCCTCTTTCTGATATTCCATTGTTGGTATACAAAAATACCTTCAATTTCTGAAAATTGACTTTGTATCCTGCTATTTTGCCAAATTCACTTATTAAGTCAAATAGTTTTTTTGGTGGAGCCTATAAGGTTTTCTAAGTACACTATCATGTCATCTGCAAATGATGACAGTTTTACTTCCTCCTTTCCAATTTGGATGTCTTTTATTTCTTTTTCTTGTCCGATTGCTGTGGCTAGAACTTACAACACTATGTTGAATAAAAGTGGTGAAAGCGGATACCTTTGTATTGTTCCTGATCTTAGGGGGAAAGCTGTGCTTAATATTTCATATCTTCACCACAATTAATCTTACCACAGCCCCTACCTTTTTCTATTATCCCTCTTGTTACTTTTAACCATGTTTCCATAAATACACAAAAAGCCAGTATTTACTCCCTAGTTTTATCCCTATTCCTGATGAGCCCTAAAATATAATAAAACAAAATTTTAGCTAAATACATAAACATTTCCAACCTTGAATTGAAGAAGGAAGAATAACTACTTATTCATAGTTACTTTTGAATAAAAGTGTATGCCTGAGAAGTTAGGCATATGCCTGAGAAGTTAGGCATATGCCTGAGAAGTTAGAAGTACAGAGCTTAGTTTGGCACAGTCACCACCAAATGCACGTTACTGTCCTTAGTCTGCAATTTTTCTGAAACTTAACCATTTGCTAATTTCTTTCTTTAGGAACCATATTACGTACGTTGCATCAAACCCAATGACAAGAAATCCCCACAGATATTTGATGACGAACGCTGCCGGCATCAAGTCGAGTATCTTGGACTACTGGAAAACGTGAGGGTGCGACGGGCAGGATTTGCCTTCCGCCAGACATACGAGAAGTTTCTTCACAGGTGAGAATAGATTCAAAGAAACCTGATAGCACACCGAGAATTACAGAGTCTTCCCCATGTATGACACTGCAAAACATCTGAATATTTGGTGAGTGAACAAAAGAGGAAACGGCAGATATGAAAAACATTCCTGGAATCAGCAGAAGGAGTCTTCTTGAGTTTGTGGGTTATGGTCCCTGGGAAAAAGTTTATCCTTTGTGAGGAGATGTGGGCATCATAATATAGTAGGAAACACAATGATTTGGAGTGACAGGTAGGTTGGAATCCTGGCTGTGCCACTCACTTACTGCATAATCTTGGGCCAGAAATGTCATTTCTTTGACTCTGTTTCTGCATCTGTAAAACAGCTATGGTAACACCTGCTTCCTAAGGCTGTCGTTGCGAGGACTGAATAACCTAAGTAAAAAGCCCAGGTGCCTCGCACACTGTAGATGCGCAGTTAATGCTGCTTATTATTACTGACATTATTCCTTACAGGTAACCCTTGAACAACACAGGGGCTAGTGGTGCCAGCCCCTACATTTGAAAATTCACGTATAACATTTGACTCCCTCACACTTGACTGCTAGTGGCCCACTGTTAACCAGAAGCCTTACCAATAACATGAACAGTTGATGAACGCATATTTTGTATGTTATATGTATTATATACTTTATTCTTATAATAAAAGGAAAGAATTTTTAAAAATTACAAGGAAGAGAAAATACATTTACAGTATTTATTGAAAAAACATGCATATATGTAGACTCACACAATCCAAACCCATGTTGTTCAAGGGTCAACTGTACAATAATAGCAAAATATTAGATAGTTAGTCATGAAGGTCCTGAAATGTGCCTCCCTGGTTTGAGTCCTGGCTTTACCATTTTGTAGCTCTGTGATCTTGGGCAAATCACATCACCTTTTTAGACCTCGGTTTGCTCATGTATAAAAGGGGGGTAATAGTGACGACTTTGTGAGGGTGCTAGAGGATTAAAGGAGATAATATATAAAAAAGCACTTAGAATAGTACCTAATATATATTAACCACTCAGTTAATATGATTGCTATTGCTATTTGTTAATAATAATGATAGTTGACAACTGGGACTCATAAAAATAATGTTTTAAATTCCATCTATACATTTATTTGAAAGTATTTATTGAACATTTCCTCTGTTCTACGCTATAGATTCCACAAAAATATGATTAAATAAATACATAAGATAGTGGATGGTCAGAAGAGTCTCTAAGAATAAGCCCCGGCTGGTGTAGCTCAGTGGATTGAGCGCGGGCTGGGAACCAGAGGGTCCCGGTTCGATTCCCAGTCGGGGCACATGCCTGGGTTGCGGGCCAGGTCCCCAGTGAGGGCCATGTGAGAGGCAACCATACATTGCTCTTTCTCCCTCCCTTCTCCTCTATCTGAAAATAAATTAAAAAAAAAAAAAAAAAGAAGATAATAAGGTCAGGAAGTAATTGGCCAAACAAAGGTCAGAGAAAAGAGCAGGTGGGGCAGAGGGCACAGCAGGGAGGGCTCTATTGCAGTGATAAGTGTGGTGTGTTAGGTACCAAACGTGGTCCATGTGGTCAGAGGATGCTGAGTGACGGGGCATTGGTGTGAGTTGAGATCAGGTTGGTGAACAGGGACCAGATCATGTTGAACTTCGTAATCCAAACTAAACAGTTTTGATTTTGGCTAAAGGTGATAGAAAACCATTGGTGGATGGTAAGCAGGGAGCAACACAGTCAGATGGATGCTTTAAGAGATCACTGTGGTTGCTGTGTGAACAGAAAGCAAAGTGACATTTGTGGGTACTGTTGCAGGAGTCCAGGAGAGATGGCTTAGTGCTGGAACTTTGAACAAGGGATCATTGTAGATCCAAGAGTAGTGGACAGATTCAGGATGTGTTTTGAAGGAAAGGCGACAGGACATGTTCATGGATTGGCTGGATGAGAGGAATGACAAGTAGATTTTGGCTCGAGCCTGTGGCTAAGCATGGTACCACTTGCTGAAATAAGGGAGGTTGGGTAAGAGAAGTTTGAGGAGGGGCCATGGAACGGGGGCAAAAATGGAATCAAGATTTGTCTCTTGATTGGGTTAAATTTGAAATGCCTACTAAACACCTAGGTAGTTAGTAGGTATACAAGTACGTATCTGGAGTAGGCTGGAGATAGAGATTTTTGTGATTAGTATGTAGATTATGTATAAAGTCTTGGAACTTGCTGAAGAAGAAGAGGAGACTCATGCCAACATTTAGGTATGTGGTCTGACCTGAAGGAACCAGCAAAGAGAGGGAACAACAAATGAAGTAGAATACCAGGAAAGGGTTATGTCACAGAAGCCAAGAGAAGAAGGCATTTCAAGAACAAAAGCACAGTTACCATATCAAGTATTGCTGTGCAATCAAGTAAGATAAAAGCAGAAGCTTACCTACTAGATCTGGCAACATGGAGGTCAAAGGAGAAGGGCGGGCAGAGCCCAGTTTGAGCAGGGTGGGAAGTGAAGTGAGGAGCTGGCTGCCCATAGACCACTCAAGAATCCGTAAGAGCTGGGAAAATGGAAGCAGCAGCTGGAGTGGGATGTGAGGTCAGGAGCTACTAGAAAATGTTCGTGTGCACGTGGGGATGATTCGGAACAGAGGGAGAAACTAGGGACCTAGGAGGGAGGGAAGTCATTGTAATAACAACATCCTTGATGTAAGCTTGCTTTGAGGGAATAAGGTATTTTGCAAATGTATATCTTTACTGACTTTTAACCTCTTTTTGGACTTATTTTACTTTCAGCTCAAACTGTTGTGTTGTGCTTTTTTGGCATGGAAGACATGCTATAAGGATTGGATTGTGTTTTCTAATATTCATTGTAAAAACAAAAGAGAACAGATAAAAAAGAACCTCTGAATTTTAAATATAGTGGTCTCAGTAGTACAGGCTTAATTTTCCCATCCCCACTCCAAATAATATAAAATATTATTCCCATTCCACAAATAATATAAAATAGGTATAATTAAAACCAAGTAAGTGCACAGCCACACTATAGAATCAAAAGGGGATTCTCAGTGAACCTTGAAAATATGAGTCACTCCTAACTATGATATGAAGCAGATGGGAAGACCCAGCGGTAAGCCAAGGTTGCAGTTTAGGTTGCAGGGGAAGATTGCCTTGTGGGGCTTGAGCTGCCATTCAGGAAGCCACCCCAGCTGCTGTGCTGGAGTTTACACAGCTGCAGCACCAGGAGGTTGCCAAAATGGCCAGGACAAGTCACCACCTCGGCAGCTGCAAGGGAAACATCATAGGCATAATGGCCAAGACCCAGGACGCAAACGGAACCACCTTACAAGAGGCCAGCAGAGGGCCTGGATATGCACATGGCCAGATGTACACTTGCTCCGACCCCATTGCCGAGGGATGGGGGAGCTGTATCCGAACTCAGTTGGCTTCTGAGCCTACAGTCCTTAACAGTGCATTGCCTCACAATTGAATGTAGGACTTTCTAATCAAAAGAGGTAATACACTGGAATAAAGAAAACTCAGTCTGCCCTGGCCAGGTGGTTCAGTTGGTTGGAGCATCTTGGAGCATTGTGTCATACACCAAAAAGTTGTGGGTTCTATCCCCAGCAAGGGCATATACCTAGGTTGTGTGTTCAATCCCTGGTCAGGTCGCATCTAAGAGTCAACTGATTGATGTTTCTCTCCCATATCAGGATTTCTGTCTCTCCGCGCCCCCTCCTCCTCTCCCCGTCTCCTCTTCTCCCCTTCTCCCTCCCAACTCCCCCCACTCCTCTCTTTCTCTCCTTTCCTCTTTCTCTAAAATCAATAAACATGTCTTCAGGTGAAGATTAAAAAGAAGAAAAAAAAGGAAAATGTAGTCTATCCAAGAGGAAAACAGGGTAGGAAGCAACAATGGGAAGCACACCTAATACCTAATAGAAAATATAAAATAAGAAGGTGAGAAAATTGAAATGTGTTAATCAGAAATGTTATAAATTACTCTTTAAAGGACAGAATAGTGGAAAGACTGAAGTCTGATTATTTGACATTAGCTCCTCTCTAGAATCATCTCAGGAGGTAAGACGGTGGGGTGTGCATCTGGGAAAGCAACCTATTTCTGTTCTGCAGGCTGTGCCTGCCTCCTGCTTTATGTAAATGAGTTTGTTCAAATAGAGAAATTGACTTTTCTTTTGGTCACATGGACTTTACAGTGGGACATGGGGGTAGAATAGAACGTGTATAGGACATTAAGCTAATGTTTCCAGTGATGGGGGAAAAAGTAATATATCCACACTGAATTTTTGCTTTGAGATTTGGCAGATTTTCTGAGTAAACTAGCTTTGAACCTAAATTTTTACTTGTCACCTTTCTTTTCATTCTTTTATTGAAAAAGAGAAGGGTTTTTTAAAATGCATTAAGAACCTTAAATGCTGCTGAATCTTCTGGGGACGTAAAACTAGTTGTCAGAAAGCAGGCGAGTTCAGCTTTCTAATTTGCGCGTTCAGAATGCGGGTTTGCTGGAGAACTGGGGTCGGCCCCGCACGTGGGGAAGAAAGGAAGATGCCTTGATCCCGAAGCGTTCCCTGAGCAGTAGGACTGCAGGGTTGCTCCCGGTTTCTGCAGCGTGCCTACGCTATAAACACACAGTGGTCTTGCCCACTACAGCCCAAGTGTTGACTCTCACTCTTGTTTCATGATGAATTTGGAAGGCTTCTGATTTTGTCTCCCTTTTCCCATGATACTGTGTAATATCACCTCTCTCTTTCATCTGCTTTCTATTTCTGTCCCTATCTGGCAAGTGAGTAGACTTTTAAATGTATTTCCTTCTATTTTTTTTCTTTCACTCAACAAATATCTATTTCCTTGTCATATGGCAGGCAATATGATAGATAGTGGGGAACAAAACAAAGTCCCCAGCTCCATGGGACCCAGAAACTAGTGAGAGAGACTGGCATTAAGCAGATGAACCCACAAATCAATATGATGAATGGTGTGAGAAAGAAAGAAACCGAGCCGGAGGGATCAGAGAGAATAATGGCTGTAAGGATTGAAGGGAGATTAAGGTGAGACCTAAGGATTAGAAGGAGCCAGTTTTTCAATGAATAGATGTAAAAGCACTCCAGGCAATGGGAACAGTATACGCAAAGACTCTAAAGCAAGAAAGAGGCAGCACGCTTCCAGGACCCTGAGGAAGGGCCGTGTGATTGGAGGAGGAGAGCAGGGAAAGGTCAGAAGGAGGGGAGGCTTGTTGGAAAACTGCTCTGGCTGCTGAGTAGGCAGGATGGATTGGAGAGGAAATGGAAGATAATTTCAGGATTCTGTTGTCGCAAACTTGATGGTGGCTTGGAGTAGGATTGTGGCAGTAAAGAGGAGAAAAGCTGAACTTTAAATATGTTTTGGAGGTAGAGCCAATAGGGCTTAACGATGGATTCGAAGGAATGATAGAAAAGAGAAAAGATCGGTGTCTGTCCCAGGATCCTGGCTTTAGTAACTGAGGGCATTGAGGTGGGGAAGATCGAGAGAGGCGTTTAAGATGTCTTCAGGATCCATGGAGGCAATGGATATATGAGTCTGGAGTTCAGAACTGAGAGCTGGGCTAGGGATAATAAGTTCACGAATTGAAAAATAAAGTGGATAGAGCAGAAGAGGTGATGTGGGAGGGTGTACTTAGAAGAGGAGCTGATGTGAGCCCTGGGGAGCTCCAACATTTGGGTCCAGCAATAGAGGAGCAGTCCCGAAAATGAGACCGAGGGGACGTATCCAGAGAGAATGAAGGAAGTAGGGCGAGCACGCTGTCACAGGAGCTACGAGAGGAGCTAGGAGAGAGAGAGAGATGTCAAGAAGGGATCAGATGCTATTTAGATGTACCGTATATTTTCTTAACCAGAAATGTGCAAAACTAAAAGTCTCCTGAAAGGCACAGAGAAAGAGCCTTGAAAAAATAGAAAGCTAGCTTGTGTTCTTGGATAGGGCAACTCAGCATCATAAATAAATTTAATTAACATGGGAACCCAATAGAAATACCAGAAGGGTGTTTTTGTTTGTTTTGTGATTGTTCTTCCCTGGAACTATGTAAATTGATTGTGAAGTTTACGTGGAAAAACAAATATGCAGAAATAGCCAGAACAAACTATAAAGAAGAAAGGATACTAAAATATACTTTAACATCTATAATTAAAACCATGCGGTACTGATGCACAGAGGGACAGACAGTGCAGTGAAACAGACCAGGAAGCCTAGAAATGAACTGAGTGCATATGAAATTTAGTATATGATAAAAATGACATCATAAATCACAGGGAGAAAAGCAGACTGTTCAGTAAATAGTGTTGGGAATAGCCTTTTATCAAAAGATAAAATTGTATCCACACCCCGTTCCATATACCAAAATAAATTCCAAAGGGATCGGAGATAAAAGTAAAAAATAAAGCCATACATGTAGTAGAAGAACTCACAAATGAATTAACTCTGTAACCCCAGTGTGAGCAAAGCCTTTCTCACTGTGACTTAAATTCAGATGCACTATATGAACAGCAGCGCCAAACTTGACTACAAGTGTTGAACAGGTTTGGGCCTGCGAGGAGGGGGGAATCACTGTGGTAGGCAGCCTTCCAAGCTGGTCCCACGATCCCCACCTCCCGGTATTCACCCTGTGTAATCCCCTTCCCGCAAGTGTGTCCTGGGCCTGGTGATTTACTTCTAGCAAAATGGAATATGACAAGGGTGATGAGATGTCACTTGTGAGATTAGGCTGCAAAAGGCTGTGACTCTGTGACTTCCCTCTTGCTCCCACGTATGCTCTCATGAGGCTGGTGTGTGGTGAGTGCCCCTTGAGAGGCCCACGTGGCGAGGAACTGTTGGCTGCTTGTCTTAGAAACGCAGTTGGGTTTTTTGTATTCATCTTATAGGCAGAATACTGCTTAACTTTCTGTCAGCGATAATAGCTGAATTGGCTTGATTCCCCTTGAAGCAAATATATTGTTCATAAGTAATGTTAGTTTTGTTCTTTTCCTAATCGCTTACCAGTTTGCTTATTAATCTCTCTGTGCTGCCTACAAAACTCGTAATAGAAGCATCCTTGTCTTCTTTCTGTTTGTAAAGAGAATGGTTCCAAAGTTGGCCCTTTACGAATGGTACTTGCTGTAAGTTTTTGGTAAACGGCCTTCATGAAATTAAGAAAGTGCTCTTCTAGCCCCAGGTTAGCAAGGGTCGTTCTCATCAGGAGCGTTGTGTGCGATTGCAGGTTTTTCCACATCTCTTATCAGGCTATTAAATTTATTTCTATTCGTAGTTTGCTAAGAAGCTTTTTTTCATATTCTAAGAAGTTTTTATTTCTTTCTCTGAAGCATCTTGAATTTGATGGAATAGTTTTTCTGCATCTATTGAGATCATACTGTTTTTCTCTCTTAATCTGTGCCCTGTTCTTTTTTCACCCAGGTACAAGATGATCTCGGAATTCACCTGGCCCAACCATGACCTCCCTTCAGACAAAGAAGCTGTCAAGAAACTGATTGAACGATGCGGTTTTCAGGACGATGTAGCTTATGGAAGGACCAAAATTTTCATTCGCACACCCCGAACATTGTTTACCTTAGAAGAACTCCGGTCCCAGATGCTCGTAAGGATTGTCCTCTTTCTGCAAAAGGTAATTTTATATTTTATAGACATAGAGGAGGCCTTGCTTTGACGTTCTTAAACATCTGTTGAACATTCTCTTAGATTCAAGAAATGTTCGTGATGGTGGTATTTTGGGGTTTTTTTGGGGGGGTGGTATCTATGTGCATCTTAGAATGTTTTCTGTTGCCTTCACACATGGAAAACTTATTTGGCTGTTGGAGGCTCAAAATCATTTTATCCTCAAAACTCAGAAGATCTTTTGTCTTCCGGTATTTAAAGGTGGAGAAATGTCTGAAACAGCCTTTTTTTTTTTTTTTTTTTTTTTTTTTTTTTTTTTTTTTTTTTTTTTTTTTTTTTGTCTGTTGTAGTTAACTGAGTTTCCCTTAGCTTAACTGTGTAAAGGACTTTTTTATCTTGTAATCTTGTAACTCAGAAATTTTGCCAGCGTGTTTGAAACAACCTCCCTCATCCATCATTACCCACCACCCACACTCAACTGAGGTGTGGAATGTTGACTTAATGATGGGGGTTGGGTCATGGTACCTATCATCATTGATCTGTACAGGGCCCCCTTCTCATTTCACTCACTCACTCACACGTTTATTTTTATTTTCTTATACCCATCTTCATACCTTCCTTATGAAGCATTTCAGTATCACATATTGTATGTGTACATAAAGAAATCATGCACCTCTGTGAGAATGCCCTAGGGATATATATATCAGGAGAAAGGTGGCTGGGCCATGCAGACCCAGCTGGTCAAAGTGGGGCCAGGTTCCTCTCCAAAGTGACCCTGCCAGTCTGCACCCCACCAGCAGCAGGTGGGTGCTGTGCGCCCACATCCTGGCACTGTCATCCAGCTGCCTACACGTGCTGCTCAGAGGTGTAATGACATCTCATTGTTTTACTTTTTATTTCTCTGGTTACCGTTGAATTTGAACATCTCATTAAATACTTGTTTGCTTTTTGGTTTTTCCTGTAAACTGCTCGTTCATATCCTTTGTCTATTTTTTTGCTGGAGTCGATATCGTATTCTTGTTGATCATCAGGATTTCCTTGACTACTTTCAACATAAATCTCATATTCACTTTAGACATTACAAATAGATTCTCCTATTCTGTATGCATTCTAATGAAGTTTATAATATGCGTTGTTGAAGAGAATCCTTAACTTTGACATAATCAAATTCTTCGGTATTTCACCTTATATTTTGTGCTTTGGAATTTTGTTTAAGAGGGCTTTCTCTGTCTCTGGGTCACAAAGATGCTATTCTATACTTTCTATACCTTTACCTTTGACATTTAGGTCTTTAATCCGTTTATAATCCACCTATGTATGTTGTTTGAGGTAGAAACCTGGCTTCATTTTCTTCTGTATGGTGAGCAGTTTTTCTTAGTACCACCTACTAAGCAATCTGTCCCTTACCCATTGATATTTTATTTTATATTAAATATGTATTCTGTCTCTGAGTGCTCTGTTCTGTTTTTGTATCTGCCTGTTTTTCAACTAAGACCACAGTTTTTACTGTAGTGTGCCTTAGTATATGGTAAAATAAGTCCATCTTCTCTACTCTTCTTTATTAAGATTGATTAACCTATACATAGACCTTTATTCTGCAGTATAAATTTTAATGTGTTTATTATATTCATTAAATTCAACAATACTTTCTTTTAGGACTGCACTGAATTTATAGATTAATTTGAAAGGATCGACATTTTTACAATATTGAATCATCTTAAGAGTATAGAATTGGCTTATATAAATCATTTCTCTCTTTGATTTTTGAACTTAGAGATGCCTTATGAATTCATGGTTAATTCCTGGATATTTTATTGTTGGTGTTACTGCTGGGAATCTTTTATGATATTTGTACATGGCATTGTTGATTCAGAGAAATAATGTTGGCTTGTATGGGTGTACCTGTGTCTAGGTGAGACCTTTGATATATTCGTTAATTCTGTTAGTTTTTCTGGATAAATGATTCTGTCATGTGCAGATAATGGACATTTTCTCTTCCCAGTTGCCAGGATGTTTCTAAGTATTGGTCTCTTTCATTTATTTTGCCTAGAATTCAGAAGAAAATCTTGGAATGAAATGCTGAATTCTGTTGCATCCTAAAACAGTTTCCTTCTATTATTTTTTTACATTGCTTTTACTCAGTTATGTTTTCTTTTTCAAGTTACTGCTAGTAAATTGACAGGTTTGGGTCTCTGCTTTCTGTCTGCCATAGTACATTATTTTTATTCCTCTGTTGCTTAGTGCTTACCAGTGGTGAAACTTTTTCTTCTTTATACCTATCCAGGAGATTGACTCAGGCTCAGGGTTCGGCCCTGAACTAGTGTGACCACCCCCGTCAGTGTGTTTGGGACAGCCCTGGTCTGCGACTCTTTTGTGTTGTAACTGTTAGTAGTACCCCTTTGACTGTCAACACTGTCCCAGTATGGATGATAAAGTGTCCCCTGAACTCACTTTCTGTCCGCGTGGTGGCTTGTAGAACCCTCTTCTTCAATCGACAGGGACAGTTTGTGTTTTCACAGTTGTCAGCGTCCCACAGACGTCAGTCTCTGGCAGCTCTGCTAGCCACAAACAGGACCCGCTCCTCTCCCTCCCAGCCCCACGGCCAGCTTTTACGTACAGATCGTAATTCCAGGTGTGCACACCTGCTAGGGCTCTTTCTCATTCAGTCCTCTCTACAGCACCTTTGTTTCCTTTCTGGTGGGAAATTGGAATTTCTACCTAGAAAAGAGATTCTGAAGGCAAAGGGATGACTGCTTCAAAATCCACCACCCACGCCGTGGAGGGGAAGCTGTCCGGGTTTCTCTGGAATGCAGGTTGTGCATTTCTTAACTACGAGGCAGTGCATTCAGGACCAGGGACCTTCCTCCCAACTCTTAGGCAGGCCATTCTGGGAGCTCCACATGCAATCTACTGACTGTGTTCTATAGACCGCTCCACGGGTACAAAGTTAGTACAGATTTCTGTCAGACTCTGGGAATAGGTCACCAGTCACCTAACTTTCCACGTGATGTTTTCACATTTTCTATATCTTTATAGGAATCTAATGGAAAGTTAGTAGAGACAACATCAAGGATGCTATTTTAGCCCTGGTC
The DNA here is from genome assembly GCA_004026765.1 of Micronycteris hirsuta. Classification (NCBI taxonomy): domain Eukaryota; kingdom Metazoa; phylum Chordata; class Mammalia; order Chiroptera; family Phyllostomidae; genus Micronycteris; species Micronycteris hirsuta. The sequence continues at coordinate 112,919 of PVJI01001338.1, forward strand.
AGTGTGACTCGGTTGGTTGGGCATTGTCCCACGGACCTAAAGGTCGTGGGTTCAATTACTGGTCAGGGTACATGCCTAGGTAGCTGGTTCAATCCCTGGTCTGGGCACATGCAGAAGGCAGCCAATCGATGTTTCTCTCCCTCTTTTTCTCCTCCCTTTCCCTGTTCTCTAAAATAAATAAATAAAAATTTTTTTAAAGGTGCTATTTTAAGTAAGAATCTCCAACCATTGATCTTTATTTCCTTTTTCAATTAAAAATAGCTTGTATTTTTCTCTGATTATGTAATTAAAGTATGCTCATTGTAAAAACAAGTTCAGACCACACAGAAAAGTATAAGGAAAACCATGGAAAATCACCTAAAATCGCAGCATCCAGTGGTAGCACCATTAACATTGTGGTGACCATCCTTTGTGAGGTCTTTCTGTGCATCTGTCTAAGCGTACATGCTATGCTATAAATGAGATCACAGCTCATATGGTGTTTTTAATACTTGCCTGTCCCTTTTTCTACACTATTTTATTACTCTTTTCCCCACATTTACCTTCTCTGCTCACATCTTCTCTGATCTCCTGTGTCAAGGGTCCCCAAGACCACTCCCAGTTTCACTGACTCAGTAAAAGGACTTGCAGGACTCAGTATATAGTTGTACTCATGAGTAAACTTTACTACAGAAAAGGATGCAAAGCAGAGCCAGCGCAGGGAAAAGGCACATGGGGGAAGGCCCAGAGGAAACCGGGAGCAGACTTCTAAGAGTCCTCTCCCAGGGAAGCTGCACAGGACATGCTCAGTTCCTCCAGCAGTGAGTTGTGACAACGCATGTGCCAAGTGTGACCTGCTAGGAACCTCACTGGAGCCTCAGTGCCCAAAGTTTTATTGGGGGGCTGGTCACAGAGGTACCTCTGCCTAGCTTGTACCAAAATTCCAGACTCCCAAAAGGAATTCAGGTATTCAGCATAAACCACATTGTTGTTCAAGCAGTTTAAGCACATTAAAGCACTGTTATTTAAGGAAAGTTTTCTATCAGTGTGGGAAACTGTTTACCAGCCAAGGGCCAACCAGCCTTGCAAGCGGGCCTAAGGATAGCAGTCTCAGGCCTGCTATGTTAACGCTTTTCTGGGCTCCCCACATAGTCTTCCCTGATTTCCATAGACTCCCTTACACATAGAGCCTTCCATACTGTTGCCTTCATTTCTGTGCACTGGGTGCCTCGGAGCAAAGTTATTGATTAAAAGGTATATATGTTTATAACCATAATGGATATTAATAATTCACATTTCTGCCCACAATGTAAGTGAACTCTTTTCCCTACGTTTTATTTGTCACCATGCTGTTCATTCCTTTAAAAACAATCAGTTTTGGAGGTTCTGGTTTTAATAAATATCTGTGATTCTGCCTCTTCTAACTTGTCATTGAATCTTTAATGAGGCACAGAAAATGAATGAATATGCACTAAAAATCATGTTCTCACATGTTAAGACCTATTATTATATACTGTAATAAACACAGTATGATATCAGCATAGGAATTGACTGTGGAATAAAACAGTAAGTCCTGAAACAGATTCAAGTATATATGAGAATTTAATAATAGACAAAGGCAGAATTTCAATTTGGTGAGGGAAAAAACAGGAATTTTTTATTGAACAGAATTAGAACAGCTGGCTAATTACCTAGGACGAAGCAACACTGCATCCCTATATCATATCATGTACAAAAATAAGTCTCAGATCTATAAATGTTTTGAAGAAGCCCTAAAGCTATAAAGAAAAAGATAAGATACATTTCATTATAGTAAGTGAAACATTTCATATTGAAGAGTATACCACGAACAGAGTCAAATGACAAATGGTAGCTTGGGAAAAATAATTGCAGTACATAAAGTTAGTCTGTATTATATATAGGTAGCTCCTTCAGATTTATAACGGAGGGACAAACAATCCAATAGCAAAGTGCCAAGGATATGAAAAACGAGTCACAGAAGAGGCAATCCGAAAGACCCATAAACCCACCCTCACCGGAAGTCACAGATACGAAACTGTTGACTTAAAAGATAGGCACTTCTAAGATTTTCTGTACGCATCATCAGATGGCGCCCAGGAAGGTTGCACCAATTTATGCTCCCACCAACTAATGCATGGAAGGTCTTGTCTCCCTGAAGTGCTGGCTGTTGTCATTCTTATAAACACCCTTCCTGAATGACCTAAAGCCTAAGTGTTTAGCCCGGACATTGAAAAAGCATGTTATAAAAAGTCCAGTTGTAGTCTACAAATCTTTGCATCATTAAAAGAGAGGAATCAGTGTAGCTGAGATCACTTGTCTCCTGCTCCCATTGTACACAATTGCCTCACCCACACACCCTCTACACTTGAGTTTGTGTGCGTGTTCTTTACATTGCACGCGAGTGAGAGATCAAATGAGATGGTATTTCTAGAGAGCACTGAAGAAACTATTTCAGGTTTTTAGGATTGCAGTTTAAGCAAGGAAGCGCTGAGAAAGCAGTCAAGTCAGTCCAGAAGCGAACACATGGGGCCGAGTTGAAGTGTGTGATGACTGCTGTGTGTAAGGCTAGTCTGTCCTGGGTAAGTTTGTGGCTTTAGCTTTTTTCCTTCAACCTGAGCTTTCTGATTTTGGATTTATCATTCATCTTCTGTGTGTCATAGTCATTAATTCCCAGAAAATAGGATACTTTTTTCTTATGTGCCCAGGGAAATCCTGAAAGAAGTCCACAGTTCTGACTGTTAATGCAAATACTGCACCAACTGCATTAGAGTCATGATTCTCTAATATTTTATACCTATTTGGTTTAAAATATGTTGTTGTCTTGGAAGAGGAATGGGGTATGGGACCCCTCAATAAACTCCCTTATTTTTTTGGTGCATATATAGTTCCAAATTTATGTTCTCATTCCAGAAAATCATAGGTCAAGATCAAAATTGTCATGTAAGGTGAATTGAAGATGAATTCTCAAAGAAAGATGGAAAAGGAATGGAGAAGTTTATCTTTTTGTTGCTGTTGACAACAAATTTGGAATAGTTTGGTGAATTTGAAGAATGGCTTTCTTGACTTACCTGTATAACAAATACGTGCTTTTGTGAACTGGGTCTTGATTTGGGGGCAATTAGTTCTTTCAAATGGCACCTTGTAATTGACTATGGACAGAAATCTTAATTGGTCAGCATATCATATACAAGGAGAGACCCAGAAAAAACAATTTATTTATAAAAAGTTGTATTCTTACATGTTTAAACTTCAGCCACCTTCAAAGTACTCTCCATTTGATGCAATACACCTATCGAAACACTATTCAAAACAGTTTTGAACTCATCAATTTTGATGCCTTTTAAATGTTTCCATTTTTTGTTTCACTTCTTCCACATCAGTAAAACGTTTCCCTTTGAGAACTCTTTTTCATCTGGGGAAACAAAAAAAGTCGCTTGGGGTGAGATCGAGTGAATAGGGAGGGTAGAGCATGGGGAAGCCTTGCTATTTTTGGTCAGAACTGCTGAACACTCACCGCAGTGTGGGCAGGGGTGCCCAGAAATCACCCATCATGAAATGGGCAAACATGTTGAAAGAGTCTTCAAAAATAATTCGCTGAAGTTGAACGCAGCCTCTCACAATACCACCAGCTAGTACACTGATCCAGATGGGTTCCTCAAACACTCACCTAGCCAGGGAAGCCCGTACTACAGGGGGCCCACCCTCTAGAAGATAATTCCGGGGTGTTTTGGGTCCCCCTCCTACTTGGATCATCTCAATTGCATAGCTTGGACCTCAGTTCTAGGGATGGAATTATCCTTTACTATGTGCCCTGCCTAGATACGAGGTTCAGGCCCTTTCTGTGCGCACACCAAAGACTACTAAACATAAGACATTCTTTTTCAAGAGAATATCCTTAAGGTTCTAACCATCTTCCTCCAAGCAATTTTTGGGTACTCCGAGGTCACAGTTATAGTTCATGAATACCACAGCAGCAAGAGCTGCTAGCCCTTTGGAAATTTAAATCATGTTCGCCCAGACCTGCTCCACACCATGCCATGAGTTTTCTGGCTTTTATTCCAGTCCTCAGTGTCACTCGCACCTTGTAAAGACCCATGACAACACAGTGAGCTATGGGGTCCACAGTCAAGCTTGAATTTAAAGTCAGTTGGCAATGTTCTAGCCTCGCGCTGTAAATGTTCTGATCCATTGGCCTCCTAGGGTGAGTTGGCTCCCAGAATTTTATTTTTGTTTGTCGGATGGCTTCCTGATTAGAGGTTGGTGGAGGCTTGATTGTTAGGTTCTAGCAAACTTGGTGCAGTCTAAAAAGCAGGCTGGGGAGAACAAAGGAATGAGTGGAAACAAACGTGGAAAAGATGTGAACAAGAAGTGATGTGAAGCTGAGGAAGGAGGAACAGACCTCAAGCTAGTGAAATAAAATCCACAAAATGTGGGCTGAATCTGTATGCGATTGTCGTTTCTAGTTTTATGTGGCGTTCAAGGTGGAATTGTAAAGTAGTTAACGCTCTTTTCTCTTTTAATTCAAAATAATAAACAGTTCGCATTCCACTAGCAAACCAGTATTGTGGAAATATTATAGGAAACTAGGGCTACCTGATTTCATCAGTGGGTCAGCAGTTTCTGTAGGCTCACCGTGTGTAATGTTCGGTAGAAGAAATTAACGGAAGCGTGTAAGTAAGATCTAGTGTCCTTCTGAGATGGCTCGTGGGAAAGTTGGCTTCTGCTCCTGTGCCAGGATTAGCTGTGTTTCTGGGGCACTGCCCTCACTCTAGAGCGGCGGCCCTGCTCTGGAGGGGTCGCACTGCTGCAAAGCCCCCGGTGAAACTCCCTGGCGTGCCGCTATGTTCCTGATTTTAACAGGAATGCTTCCCATGGTTTCTATTTATGCATGATACCCATTGAGCTAGATACATTTGCTCATGTTAAGGAGATGTCCATCTATTCCAGTTAGGAATGCTTTTAAAATCAGGAATAAATGTTGAACTAAACTAAATTGAATTACTTCTTAGCAGGTGTCAAGATGCTCCTATAATGTTTTTTCTCTTTTGAGCTATCAATACAGAGAGTTCTAATCAATTTAGTATCAATATTCCTTTTTCCTCAGCAAGGTAACATGGACCCTTTTTCTCCTAGTTCCATATTTTGGAATAACCTCACTAGCATTGGAGTAAATCTGTTCAGGTCGAATTACCCTGTGAAGATATCTGAAAGGGGGCGTTTGCTGGAGCATAACTCTTCAACAACTTTCTCTAATCCATTATAGTAATCGGTCTGTGTTTACTTTGTACTTTTTGTGGGATTGTTTTCAGTCATTTATACTTTTGTAGAAAATCATCCAGGCTCTCAAACTTAATTGAATAGAATTGAACAAAGTAATCTCATGTTACTTTTCATTTCCTTTGTATCTGTAGTCTTTCCCTCTAATCATTTTTTGTGTGTTTGATTCATTCTCACTTTTTTATCAACTTTATTGAGATGCATTTTACTATTTTTCTCAGAGAACCAGCTCTCATTAGAGCTCACATTAGTATTTATCAATTCCACCACTTTTTATTTCTAATTTATAATTTAGCTTTTTATCTTTAGTAATTCCTTCTTGAGTAGAAAGAGCAGAAGCAAGCAGGACATTATCTTTCGCCAACTGCTAGAGTTGGGCACTTTGTATATATTTTTTTTCTTTTAGATTTATTAGTAATAGACTGTAAACGCTGTTCTAAGAATTGCTCTTGCTGTATCTATAGGACTTGATGCATCATCATTTAATGTTTTTATGCTTAGACTGCCTCTTTCCCAAAATGTCGTTTAAACATTTTTTCAAAATCATTTCCAGAGGATCCATGTTTGTATGTACGTTTTCTTTTCTTTTCTAATCTTGTTACTAAGTTTTAGTTTTATTTCATTATGGTCATTACTTCTGTTTTCTGGAATTTATCAAATTTTGAGGGCCTGGTATAAGTCATTTTTTAGTATATCTTGTCTTTTTCTCTATTTTTTGATATTTTTATTATGCAGAGTTGTAAATATTTACCAAACTAGCAAGTATAGTATGAGTCCCTGTGTTCCCATCTCTCAGCGTCAAAAATTATCAACATTTTGCAATTCTTTATCTAGTTCTCACTTCATGTGTCTGTTCTGTGTGCTTTTTTATGTGTTTTTCTGTTGGTGTTTGAAAAAGGAAATCCCAGGTGCATCCTCATTTCACCCTTACACACTAGTCTACTCTCTACAGATAAGGACTTTAATATTTCGTTGACATGCCATATGGAATTAACACTCGTGCTTCACTGTCACCTGATATTCAGTTTGTGTTCCTTATTCCCAGTTGACTTGGGAATGTCACCCGCAGATGGTCCGGGTGGAGCTCCCGTCGCCTATGGAGCTGAGGCACCTGGGGGAGTGGAACGCGCTGGGCTTTCCCATATTAATTACGGTTTTCAACGACATACCATTTTACCATTAAAAATGTTGTGTGTAAAGGTGGCTACACATCACAACAGCTGCCCTGGTTAGTTTGCCCTAATTAATAAGTTAATATTGTTTGTATGTTCTTGTATTTATTCATCAACTTTTCCGTTTTTGTTCTTACTGTTGGGTTATATTATAGCCCCAATCACAAGGAGGATTAAAAGTGGCTCCTTAAGGCATAAACATATAATAAAAACAGTAAATTCTAAAACTGAGAACAATATTATAACTATTAATTATGAGACACCTCAAAGGTTAATATAGACTTGAGAATACTAATTTTATAAACCGGCCAAAGAAAAAGTGTGAATAGAATCATTATCTGAAAACTGGATTTTATTGGTTTAGTTATTCTTTGGCCTCTGTTCCCTGACGTAGTGTTGACTGCGGAACTATGTCAGGTGGTGGGATGAACCCGGGGCCTGTCTCATCATTTTCAAACAAAGCTCACTGACTTCTTTGTGAAACTAATCAAGTATTCTATTTCTCAGACTTAAAGCAAAATAGTTAACTTTCATATAAATCAGTTGCTTTTGCCCTTAAAGTGAAACAAACAAAACAAAACTACTTATTTTTACTGAGTGACAGGCACTATTCTGGGTACTTTATACATCCTAACTAAATCTGTACAAGAACCTAGAGAATGAGTGTCTGTTACTATATTCATTTAATAGGAAAAGGAACTAAAGCCACAGCGTGGCTGAGCAGCTTGCTGGAGGTCACACGGGTGTGTGAAATGGTATTTGGACCCAGTAGTCGCACCTCTGCTCACACTCTTTTAACGCCTGCCCCCTAATCCCGCCCTGCACCTCCCGCAGTGCCATCCCTCAGAGTGCACTCCTGGGGGGAGAAGCAGCTGTGACTCACCTTACTGAAGGAAAGTTTATAGAACCAGCCACCAAGGTAATGATGGCATCATGCTCAGAGAGGAAAAAAACAATGAGATTTGGCAAAATTCCTTTATTAAATGACCTTGGTAGACATCTGATGATGTCTGAGTCATTTATTACAAAGTATGTAAACTAATGTATTTTTACTAAATTGAAAGGAAACTCTAATGTTGAAAATAGGAGTCAGCTCTTGACACATGTATAGAAATGAAAAGTGACCGATGGCTTTGTTACTGCGAATAAATGCATCAGGAGAAGAGATGTTCGGTTGTTTTGGTGAAAGTGGAAAGGCGTGTCTGGATGACTATTGACAGAGCAGCAGCTGGATTACAGGAAGCGGGGTGGTGGCGTTGCTGTGTGGCAAGGGAGGTGCCCCCACTGCTACTTGTTGCTTTATTCATGGGGAACATTTATGGTCAAACATACGCTGCTTGACCTTTGCTAAGTGTTGAAAGAAATTAAGAAAAACATGCCCTTGATCAATCAGATGGTGGCCATTGACTGTACGTCTTTTCAGCACTCTGGGAGAAGAAACCAGGGGCGAGTGCCCCTTCCCGTACTGTGACAGGGGCTGTGCGGGAGGAGGGTGCTCCTGTGCGTGCTTAAATGAGTGATAAACAGGTTTGTTCGCTCATTACTAAGGACATAAAAATGAACAAGACAGGAGTCCACCCAGAAGAAGCTGATCACCCAGGCAGGAGGAGGTGTGTCTGCACTCAAGCCAGTGAGATGGAATAGCAGTTCGTGGTGGTCTTCGGTGGGTAGTGACAGCCAGGGAGCTCAGGGAAGAGGCGCCTGCTCTGCTCTGGGGAGAGGAGGCTTTCTGGAAGGAGAGGTGCCAAAAGGTTTGAGGACCACTGTGTTAGAGTCACAGTCTATTAGAAAATACTATTCCAGGGAGGATAGGTCTTCATCAGTATTTCATAAACCATTTACACGGGTTGAGTTCATTACAGCCAGATGATTGATATCAGAGAGGATTAGTTGTCCCTAAGGTTAGTCGGTAAAATAAACTTCCTATGGCAGATACAGGGAACAAAGTCTTCTACAGGAAAAGTCAAACAAATGCCATTTTCCATAATAAATATCGACTAACTATTGCCCATGAAATTACAAAAACAGCCCTTTGCATGTTACAGGAGGGTTCTCTGCCCTTCTTTGAAAACAGCCACATGGGTCATTAGGAAGCAAACGTACATGGCGGCAGAGTAACATGATGACAAAATTAAATTTAGATTTAACTTGAATTTTATAGCAAGTACATACATATTTACTAAGCTTTCCATTATTTATCTAACAACACGTAAAGAGCTAGCTTTGGACTTGTCTTCTCAAAGCACCCGGGTCGGCAAGCCCTGGTCCCGTTCTGGTTCCCTGCTAACAACCGTGCGTCGAGGCTGTAGCCTCTGACCGATTCCACGCGTTTTGCGGTGACTCCCGTGCTCCGTTTCTGCCCCGCGCTGTGTGGGGTCTTCTGCAGCCTGATTTTTAACTCAGCATGTTTTACATTTTCTCAGGATGTTTTCCGCTCAGCCTGTTTTCAGATGTCCCTAAGTATAGCTCTCGTTTATTTACTTTCGCTTCTTTTTCTCTTTCACTGTTAAAAAGTCATTACTTACTTGCCTAACAATAGTTACTTAGTTTTTCAGGGGTTTTTGGTCATTTCATGTAATGCTACAATGAGCATTTTCACGTATGTGTCTGTCTACAAGTCTTTGTGGGGCAGCTCTTCTCAAATTTTGAGGACCCCCAAAGAGCCTCACCCTTGAAAAGTATACAAAACTCAAGAATGAATCTACAGAAAAATCCTGCTCACACACAAGCACACGTTCCATTAGCAGTCAGAGTCATGGGGTCGCCAGATGCAGTGCAGCCTCCAGAAAACTCCACTGTAGACTTGCGGTAGGGTAAGAATTGCAAAGGCAGACGACCCGCAGGCACTATCAGGAGAGCAGTTTTTACCTCCAGGACTCCCTGAAAGGGGCTCAGGGTCCCCCAGGCCACGCCCTGGGAACTGCTGCTCTAGGGAGTGTTCCGCAGATGCCAGGTGCTAGGTTTAGAGTCTGCACATTTTTAAGTTTACTGAAGATTGCCCAGTTACTTTCCAAAGTGATTATATCCACTTATCCTGAAATGAATGAGAGTTTTTATCATTCCACATCCTTGTCAACAATTTGAATTGTCAGAATTTTAAATTTTGACGAGTCCTCAGAGTTCGGTGAGACACAGCGGGGTTTGTGATGTTTCTCTAGCAGCAGGGCTATCAGGTCATCTATTCTACCGCATTCCTACCAGGTTAGGTGGAAGTCCCATTGAAAGATGTAAGAGAGAGAAGTGATGTGGTCAGTTTTCAATATTTAAATAGATCTGTGTTGAGGGGAGATCAGAAGTCAGCAAGACTGGAGGGAAGAGATCCAATTAAGACCCTCTTGCTGTAATCTGGGGAAAGCTAATGGGGCCCTAAATCAAAGCGGTGGTCACTGAGATGGGGAGAAATTTGAGAAATAGTTAGGGGTAAAATTAGCAGACCATGGTAGTTGGATGGGAGACTAAGGAGAGGCAGGAACCAATGATGCCCAAGTTTCCAACTTCGGTTCCTGGACAGCTGGTGTCGCTAATGGAGATGGAGACCGAGGGTACCGAAGCAGGAACACATTTGGAGGAATTAATAGTTTGGGGCAGGATGTATTCAAGGAGACCGTGAGACACTCGAGTCAAGATGAGCAACAAGCAATTGGATATATGAGTCAGGGAAGCAATGTAGAAATTTCAAACCCAAAGGAAGGATCACTAGTATTAAACATAAAAACATCCAACAAAACAAGGACCGAAGCATGCCCACCTCACGTGGCAGTTAGGACATCCTTGGCTTATTAATAACCTGCATGTCAAAGCTGACCGAGACAAAAACAGAGTCCAGGAGGAGAAGAAAAACGAACCAGGTCCCAGAACCCTCCAGTGAGAAAGTGTAGTTATCTTGAATATTTATCCATAAGTCATGGTAATGAAAATAGAATGTATACTCTTAATGAGGAAGCCCAGGTAGACGATTATCGAGCATGGAAGCCTCACACCTTCGTGTTACTAAGCAGTGCTGTTACACTAACGTGAGTAACACTACTATGCACAAGTCACTGACTTGACTTGTGAAAAAATTTCTGTTGATTTATAATATAGGCCAGTAACTGATGCCGTTTAGAATTATATATTGACAAATAAATGCACAGCCCTTTTAGAACAATAAAAAATACCTCAGCAAAAATTGAACATTGGAACAACAGAACATCCTCTCTCTCTCTCTCTCACTCACTCACTCTTTCTCTTTTTCTCTCTTTCTGCTCCCCCTTTCCTTCTTCCCACCCAACTGATGAATAAAAAAGATAAAAGCCTGTTTGGAAAATAATGGCGACATGTCAAAAATAATTTGTTTCCTATTTATCTCCTCTCAAATACTGCTAATAAGAAACCATTGCCACCCCTTCCCCAGCCCACTTCCCGGTAAGTTGGAAACAGATGATCTGCTCTGAAAGAGCAGCAAATCCGTTGCCCGGGTGATATCTCATTACTAAGGCAACCAATTTGGTGCATCAGTGTGAATCCCAATTTTAAAATGTAATTATGCCAAGATATGTGCATATGCTTGAGATGTGCTTAAAAGAAATCTGTTCCCCTTTGGAAGGAAAGCATTTCCTATGTTAGATGAAAGAAAGGGGGAAATAGTGCCTTTATTCCTTGCTAGCTAAAACACACCTTTCAGCTGAGCTCCCCCACTATGCTTGGTAAAACATCTTGCATTGGTTTCTCCCTCACCACTTTTTTTTTTAACTTGAGTTGTTCCAGTTCCAAGACACTTCTCTCTCGAGACCTGTCACTCATAACCCAGCAGCTGTTGTCTCCATGACAACACTTTCTGGCCCCTATAGGGGGTGGTAGGAAAAAACGAAGGAAAAGAAACCTATGGCTACATTTTCATTGCACTTTTCTTTTTTAATTACTGAAAGCTCAAGAGATTATTCTTTATAAGGAATTAATTAGTGAAGGGGAAGTGATTTGGAGAATAGATGTTTGCATTAAATTAGAGACTTCTGAACAATTCAGTGAGGATTGCTACCCCAGACCCAAATGAAGGATCTTACAGGCAACCCAAAGGTGGAGATGCGCACAGCCAAGTCAAACAAAATACCTTTGAATCACTGCTGAGCAATTAATTTGTCGACCGCAGCAAAAATTATTGTTTAAAAATAAAAAGAGCTTTTTGAATGCAGAGAGCATTCCATTACCAACCTTACTAAATAATTAAATCCATGTAACTCATTAAGTTTCCCATTTGCTATAGCTGCCAGATAGCTCAGGGCCCAGATTTGTAGTCAAATCCGGGAAGTACCCTTGTTTGGGATTTCAAGTGTAACTGTCTCCCTTCCCACCCTCGGCCCCGCTCCTGTGGCCCGACTGTCCTTCTATCCTGTTTAGGGACTACATTGTCCTTGTAACTTCTATGTAAATCCCCTCTTATCTTTTGAGAAATAACTAGGTAACAAATATTAAAGGCAGTGATGGACGTATTTATTATAATGGCCATTTACTATAGTGGCAACACTGACATTTATTGTAAAATTTCACTCAAAAAAGATAATCTTTAAAACTTTTTAAAGGCTTTTCTAACATATGTGATTTTGCCATACATTCATTAAGCTAAAAACACTTCCGGATGACAGAATATATCGTGTCTACCAAATTAGGTTTGTAATAGAATATACTTGGTTTAAGTGTGAAGGCTAAAGTGCTAGGGTTTATTTTATTCTTTTTTGTACTATAGTAAATAAAATCTAAATATTGAAATTGCTTGAAATCTAAATATATCAAGAAATTGCTCATATTCTTTGCCATGGCAAATTTAAACATTCTGCTTGAACTATCAAGTTTTGCTAGGCACCCCCCCTCAAAAAAAGCTTATGAAATATTTAACATGTTCTGAGAAACATATCGTTATTACATATAAAAACATATCATACAGAGAGTGAATGTTCAGTTTCTCTTCATGGGCGGACATCTAATGGCTTTAAACCCTATTTTTTTTATTTCAGCAAGTATGGAATATAGATAACTTTAACATACAAAAGGCCCTTCCAAAGAACTGAAATAATACCTTAGTAGAGAATTGAGTAAAAATATGAACTAACCGTTCACACACACAAAAAAAAGGCCAACAACCATATTTTTACCTATCAGATACTCAGGGTTTCATTTTGTGTTTTTGAATTACAGTGTTCCTAAGGATATATATGCCACTGGCATAAAAGGAAATTGGTGAGAGCTTTCTGGAGAGTAGTTCAGCAATCTGTTTCCAAGAAATTTAAAAATTGGGTTTGCCTCTAATCTAGCAATTATACTTCTAGAAATGTTTACAAAGGACCTTCTTAACAATTTATGTGAAAATTAAGTTGTAAGAATTTTCTTTTCGACATGTGTCATGAAAGTGCAAAATAATGGAGAAAATATTAAAATTTTAGTTATTTAAATTATGGTGCATGCATACCATAGAAAACTAAGCAGACATTAACAGTGACAATGTAAAATAATTTAATCCATCAAAAATATTCATGATAAATATTAAGTGAAATATGTTTATTACAAAACAGGATGTTTAGTATGATTTCTCTTTAAGCACATGGTTAATTCTGAGAAACATGTACACGTGCATGCATATACACACCCCCATTACACGTACTGAGGAGGAACCATTGCATTCCTGAGGGACCAGTGAGTTTTGGGGGACTTTATTCATAATCAAAGAAAATCTAGTACTATTTTTATTTCATGGTTTTTGTCCATTTAATGTTGCCAAACATTACTGTCTATTCAAATTTAGCACTGCAGTAAGAGTCTGCATTTTTAAGAAAATGTAATTTCAAAATAAGATATTTATTAGTCAGCTATCCTTAGTTGGTTTTGTTGTATTTGTATGGATTCAAATACCCAAAGAAACGAGAGACTCAGAAAATATGTTGATGACTAATAATTTGGGGGAACTAAAAATATAATCAAGCATTCATTTAAATGAAGGTTTACATAGTACTTTATTTAAAAGTGTATTGTACCTTCATGGACTACAACATATAGCTATAATCACGTTATTCCCATCTCAAAGTTTTCGATCAGTTTTTATACGAAGTAATACATGTTCATTGTGAAATACAAAAAAATAAAATCACATCGCGCATCATCTCACCACCAAAAGGTAACCACTATTGGCATTTTGGAGGGCATTGTCCCACCCAGTCCTGCTGTCTCTCACACCCTCCAGAACTGAGGTCCGCCGTGAGCTCTGCAAAGGGTCGTCCACTGTGAGAGCCGGCAGGACTGGTAATCCGCCCGAACCGCCTCTCTGTGATCTCCCCGCTTCCCTCCTTGACCGTCATCTGTACCTCCCAACCTTCGTTTTAATGATGTTCCTCTGTTCAAAAACTCTTCTGTCACCTACGGAATCAAGACCAGACTCTTCCAGAGTCTGGCTCCAGCCGGCCCCATCGCCCATTATACCACTGTGCAGTTGCACTGTTTTTCACCACACTCCCAGACACACCTTTCTTTTCCACCTGCAGGCTTCACACGCACTGCTTGCCTTGCCTTTAGCGTGCTTCAGATTGGCCATACCAGTGTAAATAAAGTCGTCTTCACTTCCTTCACCAGAACCCATCTGTCAGTTGCACGTGGCTCTCTGAGTCAGTAACTTCAGTGGGATGCAGGGGCTGGCAGCTATCAGTTTTGGGTTTGCATAAGGTTTTAGGTCAGCAGTTCTTATATATGTAAAAAAAATGCTAAGTTTGGACATGGGCACGTCAATCTCAATCAGATATGAGGTATGAGTAATTTGTTATTCGTAAGTTATTGAAGATGAGTTATTTTATAAGTAGGAGGTAATTCAAGGTTGTTTCTATAAGATGTGTACTTGCTTCCCTGAGTGGGTGGGAATGGCACATGTCAGGGACTCTGCAGCCCCAGGGCGTGTTCACGGGCGCGTGTCCTTCACAAGGTATACCGTGGAAGCATTCAGGGCAGAGCCTCTCAACTGGATGATTTATACGAACTGGTTTACGAGTTGCGGAGAGAAGCAGTGCCCTTAAACTTGTTTATATTCCCCCCGAGCCTCTAGAATAATGCCCTGTACACAGAGCACTGGGTGACATTTCGTCAATAGCATAGCTATATTATCATGACTCAAAACTAGATGCTTTGAGATTTATAAAAATCATATTGTTATATATGAAAGAAAGTTACATTTATTAATACTTAAGAGCCATGCATATGCATTTAAATGAGATATTTTCATGATCCCAAACAAATGGAGTAATTAATAGGCACCAGAGTTATCCAACTGGGAAAGACATCTTAAAGTTCTAATGCTGCTGCTAGAGTTGAAGAATCACTAACTTCTCTATAATTTCTAGACTTTATTACTGCCTGGCCAACAGTTCTTGGCTTCAGTCAACCATGTGTACTTGGGTTCCAATCTCAGTTATGACATTTATGGGAAAATGGTCACATACTTGGTGGCTTAAAACACCAGACATTTCTTGCCTCACAGTTCAGGAGGCCAGAAGTCAGATCAGATTCTCTGGGCCAAAGTCAAGGTGCCTTCACAGGGCTGCTCTCCCTCTGGTGGTTATAGAGGAGAATCCATTTTTTGCTCTCCCAGCTTCTGGAAGCTGCCAGAATTCCATGGCTTGTGTCTGCAGTCGCCGTCTCCATGGTCACAGTGCCTTCTCTTCTATCTTCAAATCCCCCACTGCCTCCCTTTTATAAGGGTGTATGTGATTGCATTTAGGGCCCCACCACAGAATCCAGGATAGTCTCCCCATCTCAAGGTCCTTACCCTAATTACGTCTGCAAAGTCCTTTTTTGCCATATGAGGTGACACTTAATAGGTTAAGAGGTAAGTTACCTTTCGGGGGCCATTATTTAGCCTACCACCCTAAAACTCCGTGGCGTAACAGAGTTTATTTCTTTCTCATTCATCTGGGGTTTGGTCATTCTTGGCTAATCCCATCCAGGCCATGGTTGATTGTAGGTTGGCTTCACATGCTGCTTACTTTTCTGAAGTCAGTGGACTCCTGGGCATGTTCTTCTCATGTTACTAGCAAAAGCCTCGGAGGGCAAGGCTGACCACACAAGCACGTTCCAAGCTACTCAAGCCACATGCCTTTATATCCTGTTGACCAGAGTAGATCCTGTGAATGGGATGACCTGTGTAGATCAAGAGGGGAGGAGTGAATATTTGCTATAATGCTGTGATCTAGCCTAGGGTTCTCTGAGCTGACAACCACTTAAAGCTGAGTGAGAAATATACGTACTTATTTGGTGGAGGAAGAAAATCCAGAATTTAAAGCAGTTATTTGGTAATAAGACGGTTTTCTATAGTTGCTACCTGATGCTTAAGTCAGGGGGCTGTGTCTGATGTGGTCTTAGTCTGGTCCAATAAGTAACATTCCTGAATGTGATGATCCTAGGGAACTTGTTTCATGGTTTTTATCTAGGGAATAAACCTCTGCACGCATGGAAATTCTGAGGCTCTTTGGGGCTACCTAGCTCCTTTTGCCATAATGTAGTGACTCGGTGGATTCCATGAAGGTATGAGAAGGAAGCACAGGTTTTCTGCCCTTTTGGAAAAACAGAGTAGGTGCTGGATAGCCTTTCAAGAGGAGAAGTGAGGGACTTCTGGCCAAGATGGAGGCGTAGGTAGACACACTGTGCCCCCTCTCACAACCAAAAGAAGAACAACAACAATTTAAAAACAAAAAACAACCAAAACTGACAGAAAATCTAACTGTATGGAAGTCTGACAACCAAGGAGTTAAAGAAGAAATATTCACCCAGACCGGTAGGAGGGGCTGAGACGAGCAGCCAGGCAGAGAGGATTCATGACAAGGCAGTGGCTGGAGGACCCCGTGAGGTGGCAGCTGGAGGAATGGGCGGTCCCACATTCTCAAACAGATAAACTGGGAAGAACAACTGAAGAGAGAAACAGAACACACAACCCAGGGCTCCACTGCAGGGGAAATAAAGCCCTAAATCACTGATTGAAAACACCTGTGGGGGTTGAGGCGACAGCGGGAAGAACTCCCGGCCTCACAGGGGAGTTCATTGGAGAGACCCACAGGGTCCTAGAATGTACACAACCACCCACCCAGGAATCAGCACAGAAGGGCCCACTTTGCTTATGAGCAGTGGGGTAAGTGACTGAAAGCCGGCAGAGAGCAGAGCAAGTGCCATTGTTCCCTCAGACCCTGTCCCCACAGACAGCGTCACAATACAGTGACGTGGGTTGCCCCGCCCTGGTGAACACCTAAGGCTCCGCCCCTTACTATGTAACAGGCACCCTGAGAGAAAAAATGGCCCAAACGAAAGAACAGGTCAAAGCTCCAGAAAAAATACAACTAAGCGACGAAAGAGATAGCCAGCCTATCAGATTCACAGTTTAAAACACTGGTAATCAGGATGCTGACAGAATTGGTTGAATTTGGTCACAAATTAGATGAAAAAATGAAGGCTATGCTAAGTGAAATAAAGGAAAATGTACAGGGAACCAATGATGGGAAGGAAACTGGGACTCAAATCAACAGTGTGGACCAGAAGGAAGAAAGAAACATTTAACCAGAAAAGAATGAAGAAACAAGAATTCCAAAAAATGAGGAGAGGCTTAGGAACCTCCAGGACATCTTTAAATGTTCCAACATCCGAATCATAGGGGTACCAGCAGGAGAAGAGGAAGAGCAAGAAATTGAAAACTTATTTGAACAAATAATGAAAGAGAACTTCCCCAATCTGGCAAAGGAAATAGACTTCCAGGAAATCCAGGAAGCTCAGAGAGTCAGAAAGAAGTTGGACCGAAAGAGGAACACACCAAGGCACATCATAATTACATTACCCCAGATTAAAAATAAGGCCCTGGCTGGCGTAGCTCAGTGGATTGAGCGCGGGCTGGGAACTAAGCGGTCCCGGTTCGATTCCCAGTCAGGGCACGTGCCTGGGTTGCGGGCCAGGTCCCCGTGAGGACCATGTGAGAGGCAACCATACATTGCTGTTTCTCTCCCTCTCTTTCTCCCTCCCTTCCCTTCTCTCTAAAAATAAATAAAAATAAAAAAAATAAATAAATAAGGAGAGAATCTTAGAAGCAGCAAGAGAAAAGGAGACAATTACCTACAAAGAAATTCTCATAAGGCTGTCAGCTGATTTCTGAAAAGAGACCTTGCAGGCAAGAAGGGGCTAGAAAGAAATATACCAAGTCATGAAAGGCAAGGACCTACATCCAGGATTACTCTATCCAGCAAAGCTATCATTTAAAATGCAGGGGCAGATAAAGTGCTTCCCAGATAAGGTCAAGTTCAAGGAGTTCATCATCACCCAGCCTTTATTATATGAAATGTTAAAGGGATCTATATAAGACATGGAGGGTTATCAACAGGGGAGTGGGAGGGGGAGATAGGGGGAAAAGGTACAGAGAATAAGTAGCATATGGTAGGTAGAAAATAGACAGGGGGAGGTTAAGAATAGTACAGGAAATGTAGAAGCCAAGGCACTTACATGTATGACTCATGGACATGAACTGGGGGGAATGAAGTAGGGGGGAATGTGGGTGAGAGGGGGTGTACAGGGCAGAGGGGAATAAAGGGGGGCGGGAAATGGGACAACTGTAATAGTGTAATCAATAATTTTTTTTTTTTTTTAAAGAGGAAAAGTACCCTGGCTGGTGTAGCTCAGTGGATTGAGCGCGGGCTTGGAACCAGAGGGTCCCGGTTCGATTCCCCGTCAGGGCACATGCCTGGGTTGCAGGCCGGGTCCCCAGTGAGGGCCATGTGAGAGGCAACCATACATTGCTGTTTCTCTCCCTGTTTCTCTCCCTCTCTTTCTCCCTCCCTTCCCCTCTCTCTAAAATAAATAAATAAAATCTTAAAAAAAAAAGAGAAGTGAACTGGAGCAGACCCATCAGCTACTGAATTCAGGCCAAAGGTACATTAATCAGTGTATCTTATCATGTTATCTTTGCCCTATAAGCTTGAATAGCTAGTTCATCTAAGTAATCTCGCCAAGAGTTGGTTTCTTATATGTTAATCGGAATCTGATTTTTGTTCATTTGAGAACCAGTATACGTTATTTGTATATTTGAATTAGATAGAATTTCCCAGTCTAGTGTTTTTCTTCTTTCTTCTCATTCCAGTAATAGAGGACTTAGGTGATTCTCACAGGCCCACTGAAAAAAGCAGTAACACACAGTAGAGTGTATGGGCTCTTTCTTAGTCTCACTGACTTCGAGAGACTATGTCATATTTTCCTCAATCACTTGATAAGTTGCAGTGACACGAGATGTTGCCTTTTCTCAAAAAAAAAAAAAAATGCAAAGGGACGATTTTTTCATGAAAAATCCTGTAGCTAGAATGAACCGGAAAGTAAGAACTTGACTTAGGATATCCACATTTTTATAGCTGTGACAGGACCAACTCATTTAAGATGAAGACTTTACATTTTTAGTGAAATGATTTTAATGTAAATGGAACATTCGCTGAAACCCAGACATTTTCATACATCACGTTACTCATTGGCAAATTGGCAATATTTTTTCAAGGCAATGCTTATTCATGCTAGACTGCTCTAGAATTATCAACATTGATTTTGAAATTCCATTAAGACTTGAGCTTGTGGCAGCTGCCATGTATTTCTCCTTGAACATTTCATAATTTGCTTGGCTCATATTCACAGTTGTGTAACAGGATGAGCTGTCTATTTCTTTTAAGTGAGCTCTTAAAAACCCTAAGATTACTGAGTCCTTCTTGGATATAAAACAGTCCAAGAGGCTTTTTTTTAAACAGATAAGTAAGTCTTCTAAACTTCTAATGAAGATATTTAGTTTATTCAAGCCAATAAGTATCTGTTTTTTAATGTGTTTTTTAACACATTCTACTTATTTAGAGAGAGAGGAAAGGAGGGAGAAAAACATCAATGTGTGAGAGAAACTCCAGTCGGCTCCCTCTCACATGCTCCCCGCTGGGGACCTGGCCCGCAACCCAGGCATACGCCCTGACTGGGAATCGAACCCGCAACCTTTCAGTCCTCAAGCCAGCACTCACTCCACTAAGCCACACCAGCCGGGGCTAAAAATGTGTTTATTGCTAGGAACTTTTTGGAAATACAGTGCTGAATATAATAGAAATAGTTTCTTTCCTCATGAAGTATACATTCTAGTTGAGTAAAACAAAAAGTCAACAAAAAATTGCAAATTATGTAACCATTATGAAGGAAAGGAAAGGCTGATTAGAGTAGTCATTCAGAGGACAAAGGAGATGTATTTGAGTTAGGTGGGTCAGGGAAGACTTCTCTGAGGAGGTGGCTTTAAGCTGAGACCCGACGAAGGAGGCTCTGACTCCAGGGCAACCTCAGGCAGGGAGGATTCGCGGGAGGGAAACGTATATATGTAAAGAGGCTGCAGCAAGCAAGGGCTTGAACGCTGGGAAGGCGTTTTAAGCAACATCACTACAGTGTCTGAGCTTCTGTCGCTTTTTGTCACTAGCGCACATCCATTTCTTCAAGGCTCCGTGTAGCAGGGTTTATGTCCGTGCAAGTATGCAGCTGGAATCCAGGTTTTGGTTTTCTAGAAGGACACCTGGAGGGCAGCTGGCTATAGAAGAGTTCCATGAAATATAGATCACAAGCCAGTTGAAATGAATGAAAACGTCCAAAAAGAAGGGTAGATTTTGATGATCCTAAAATATTTCCAAGTTTCACATACAGAAAGAACTGTTTAACCCTGGCTGGTGTGGCTCAGTGGATTGAGTGCTGACCTGCAAACCGAAAGGTCACTGGTTTGATTCCTGGTCAGGGCACATGCCTGGGTTGCAGGCTATGTCCCCAGCTGCAGGTGTGTAAGAGGCAACCAGTCAATGTTTTGCACATTGATGTTTCTCTCCCTCTCCTTCTCCCTCCCTTCCCTTCTCTCTAAAGATAAATAAAATCTTGTTTAAAAAATCTGTTTAGGCAATCTAATGCTGGTGTTCATTTGAAAAGCAGTCTGACTTATTTTCTGAATTCAAGATATGCTTGCTCTGACTTTGCCTAAAACTGATGATTTATTATGACTGGTATATTAAAACCTGTAGTATATACTGTTCTTATTATAGCTACGCCTTTTTCAATCAAGTAATTGTGTATGTGTGTATTTCTTCCCTGATTACTTCCCAGTGGCTTTCTACACCACTGTCTCAGAGGGAACACCCTCAGAAAGGTTTCCCGTATTAATTCTTCATGCCTTGACCAAATACGAACTGACTTAGATTCAGTCCAAACATGTGAGTTTGAGCCAAATAGAACATCTCTCTTGTCTTACTCATTGGCTGGATCTGACATTCGTAGTTCAGAAACTTCAGAGTTTTTAGTGGTCATTTCACACATCTTTAAATATGGACAATCTACTGAAATAAACACAAATCTCCTGCCATTCATGAAGTGATTGTAAAATAAAGGCTTTCTTCTACTTGTGATTGAGGGCCCCCTGCCCCCACCAGAGGGCTTACATTTTAACAAAAAAAAAATGCATTTTACAAGTGCATACTTGATTTTAAAGTAGAGAAGCCCTTTCTAAGAACAGCAGCAAAAGAAGAATTCATAAGGGCAAAGATTGATAGATGTCCCAGCATAAACATTTAACACTTCTGTTTCTTAGAAAATACCATTATATCACAGTGTTCTAAGTTGCTAAAAAAAAAAAAAAAGGAAGAAATAAAGAAAATGCAATTCAAACTGGCATGGAATGCAGGAGGGTTTCCTTTTCTTAAAGCAGGAAGCCCAGTAGTCCTTTGGGGTCATCTTCATTCTGAGTATGGCTCCCCCTTGTGGTTGCACAGTGCCTGCTAACGATTTCCACAGCCACAGGTTTTCCTCCTTGTTCGAGGAGTCTCTTCCAGAAGCCCTTGGGCATTCTCTTAGCAAAGAAAGAACATTTTCTTCCTCAGAAACACCTAGCAAAATTCTTCTCATGTTTTACCTGAATCAAATAATCATGGCCAGGAGATGGTAAAAGGCAAAATGCTAAGAAATCTTTGTAAATGTCATAAAAAGTTAGCTTATTTCATGTATGCAGAGTCCTTACAAACCATTATGTAAAATTATGAATATGTAAAGGACAAAAAAGGAATGAAGAGAAAATTCACAAAAGAAAATACTCAAAGAGCTAGTGAATTTTAAAAAGTTGGATAACAATAATCATGGCCCTGGCTGGTGTAGCTCAGTGGATTGAGCGCGGGCTGGGAACCAAACGGTCCTGGTTCGATTCCCAGTCAGGGCACATGCCTGGGTTGCAGGCCCGGTCCCCTGTGGGGGCCACTTGAGAGGCAACCATACATTGCTGTTTCTCTCCTTCTCTTTCTCCCTCCCTTCCCCTCTCTCTAAAAATAAATAAATAAAATCTTTAAAAAAAAAAAAGGTTGGATAACAATAATCGAAGTAGGTTAATCATAGCAGCAACATATTATCCTGTCAATTGAGTTTATTCTCTTTATTCACATGGTAGAGTTTGGAGGTGTGTACTTTAATGTGGCAGTTGAAAACATAAATGGGTCACGACAGTGATTCTGTTTCTAGAACTTTGCCATAAATCATTTATGAGCAGGAATTTATGTACAATGATGCTACTAGAAAATAGAAAACACTACAAATATCCCACAGTAGGGGGCTGGTTATCTGAATTACATGTATCTATCTGAGTACTGTGAGGCCGTTCAGAATCCCATTATGGGAGGGTATCTGATCACATGGGACAACGTTCCTGACATGAAATAGAAAGCATTGCATTGCACTTTATGGTTACTATGTGATCTCAGTTTTGTATCAAATACACTTGACTATATAAGTTTTTTTTAACAACTTTTGTATGGCAATATACACAGTATCGAAAGATCATTGACATACTGGAAAACGCATTTAAAACACGAAAGACAAAAGGGTGGTTTTTCTTAATTGATAAAGAGCTCATACAAACCAATAAAAAAGAAATCCAAAGAAAATGGATTTTTAAAAGTTTACAAAATAGGATTACAAGAGACTGATAAATGTATTTTCAAAATAGATTCTAGGGAAGTTAGTTGAAAAATTAATCATATTCATGTTGACTCCATTAAATCTGTTCTGGCTTGCTTGGCATATCATGAAGAAACCTCAATTTTTAAATATTGTATTATAAAATATTTCTTAGGGAAGAAGTAGATTAGGTAGTAGGATATTTCAGATTTACAAGTACAAGGTTATGTTTCTGGTAAGATTAGTAATAAAGGCAGCTATAACTATGGGTGCATAAGTAAGACCTAAACTTTGCTGAGCAAATCCAGCATTTTATTGTACCTAGATTTTTCTGTAAATAGTAACATTTCTTTCTGTATCACCACAACATTATTTTAGTATAAGCTACTTACTACCAGATCCCATGTATCACCTGTTATGATGATAAACCATGCACCCAACAGTGCAGTTGTAGTTTTCCTTTTCTGATTGAGCCACGACCAGCAATGGTCTTCACAGTTATTTAATCATATTGTGTTCAACGGGTCCTGTGTAAACTTGAACTGTTGAAAAAGTATCTTTCCTTGTTTAACAAGTGTATGTTTTCTTATCCTGCCATTTCTCCATCAATTCCAGTCTAAGACAAGAAAATGAAAAAAGGAAGCCTATTTGGTGTTTAAGAACTCCAAGGGACCTCTTCCAGATTATTCACTTCCCCCCAGATTCGGGAAGCATCTTCCCCCAGGGTCAGCGTCCATCATAGTGAGCCCCAGTGACTGATGGCCTATTGGGATGCAGGGATATGTTGGGGGACACTGGCCCGAGCAGCCTGCTAGCACCATCTCCCACTGCCCACAGCCAGAGCCAGGCTGCTAGCAAGCACTGTGCCCGTTCACCGCATACCTCTTTAGGAGCAGGTTCCTAGTCCAGAAGCGGTTGTTTCCCAGAGCCACACATTTGCCAGCAGAATATGTGAATGGATGACTTAAACCTGTGTCAGCTGTGTTCCCTGCTTTCTCTGCGGTGAGTAAGAGAAGTAGGTAACAGCACTATACAAACAACGTGTCGAGATTAAGTGCTTTTAAAATACCTGTTTTTACTGTATGTCAAGCTTCTAGCACAAAGCCTGGCACATAATAGTGAAGTAATGTCTTCTCTCCCTTCCTTTAGGGGTAATAACAGTAGTCAGAAGAAAATCAAAGACAGTGATTGTCGTCAGTTCCTTGTGCACGTTTTGGATCAAAAAGGACCTTTGAAATAACATTTTTTAATTTTTGCTCATTATCAGTAGTTGTGCGGATAGAATATACTAGTGAGTGCTCTGATAAGTCATCTAGTGCACATCCTTGCTTTACTGGTAAAAAACCTGAAGCCTGCCAAGTCCGACTGCCTGCTTCCCCCAGTAGGCTGTGGGCAATGCTGGCCTCCCCCTCCACTCCAGCCCACCCAGTGCCGGCCAGGGAGCTGTCCACTAAGCAGTGCTGGACTTCCTTGAAACGGCCTGGCTGTGCGCGGGAATTCAGGGTTTGTGTTGCTGTGGCATTTGACCATATCTTACTTTTTAAGGCACTGGTTGTGGTTGTTTCCCAGTTATCTCATAGACATTTTAGGCTTTCCCAGGGCAGCATAGGTACTTCCTGTTTTCCTTCATAATCCCTAGAGAAACCACACGTACAAGTAGGAGTTTGGGAAATTCTTATAGAATGAACAAACATTCAAAATAATGCTTACACCAAAGTGGCATATTTTGGGATGGCATATCTTG
This sequence comes from Micronycteris hirsuta, assembly GCA_004026765.1. Taxonomy (NCBI): domain Eukaryota; kingdom Metazoa; phylum Chordata; class Mammalia; order Chiroptera; family Phyllostomidae; genus Micronycteris; species Micronycteris hirsuta. The sequence goes on from PVJI01001338.1 coordinate 137,081, forward strand.
ACTCCCTGCAAAATAAATAAGTAATGTGTACAAAGGATTCTGCAGTCAAGTATTTTTTTTTAATTCTGTTGAACAAAGTTAAAACCAGGTTATTTACATAGAACTTTTCAGAACTTTTAATATGCTAATGTGCCTCATGAATCTCCGAAAAGGAATCAGTATGCAGCTTTCCCAAAATTATTGCAAATGGAACCCTTTTTCAGGGAGCATTTCCAAGGCCCTCATTCACTTTAGAACTCTATAGAAATTAATGTTAGGATGCACCTTTGGCTGGGCTTCTCAAACATCAGTTATCTGAGTTTTTTGAGTGATCTAAGGAAATATTCGAAATTGAGATTACTTTTAGTCATCTGAAGCAAAGGTGTCCTGGGTTACTTTTTTAAGGAGTTCTGCATGTTTTAGATGGTAGGCATAAAGGAAGAAAAGTCAACACATTTGTTGCACAGGATAAAAGCCCAGCTGTCCCCTGACCAGATGGTGAACGACCCAACGTTAGATGGAGGTAGGCTGAGGGTTGGCGTGGCAGCGAGGTGAGTGCCTGGCCTTCAGAGAAACTGGAAACCTCCCCTCATGCCGCACTGGTTCTGCTCACATGCCCGAACACTTGAGTAGAGCCCTGTAGTTCTGTGCCATAAAGCGATTTTGAGAAAGCCTTAACCTGAGAGATTTCAATGATGAATTACCAATTCTGTGCCTCCTTTTCTGAGAAAATAAACCAAACCAAAGAAAGCCACCACTTCAGTACAGCTGCACAGAGCATTTGCTTTTCAATCAGGCTGAGTCCTGAACGGGCCCATCAAAGTGACCTAGCCTGTTGGCTGGGGTAATTTTATTTTCATTTATCTTCAGAACAACTGTAATTTGGGTGTTGAAAAAGTTGATGTTGAGCTGGTCTTCTGACAGTAATTGACCAAGAGGTTCAGTTGCTTCTTGTAGTTACAGTTACAGAGGGGTTGTCGGACATGGAGTCATCATGTAAAGAAATCATTAATGGGCAACAGTTGTGTGCAGGCAGGGAAGAGTTGCTGGGGTCTGGACAGGCCACATCTAAAATGTAGGAGTCCTAATGAAGGTTCACAAGTCAGCCAGCGTGGCAGGTTAGTCGACAAGACCAAGATAAAGCAGCTCAGGGGCGGTCGTTTCTGAATCACACCCCACCAGGCATGCAGTCTCTCACACATGCATAGTTAAGTTCCCCAGCTTGTAAAGATCAGGCTCACATGTGCTTTTGGGGAGGGAGGGTTCTCTATCTTTATTTTAAAGTTTGTTCATTGACTAAAGATTTGGTTATTCCATTACTTCTTAATTTTTCCATAGGTCTTCTAAAAATTGCTATTAATTTATCTGTAAAACCAAGGAATTTTATGTCAAGAATTATGCTAAGAACCTACAGATTATATCCACTATGTCTTATTTTTTTCTTAATACATATTAAACTGCTATTCTTGTTTTTAGGGGGGAAAAAAACATGAGCACCAGCGAAAAATAGTACCTCAGGTCTTTATTCATTTTGTCCCTCACAGTGATATTTAAGTCGAAGAGGAGTAACTCAGGAAGATATTTCTGTCTTTGCAACTTCCTTTAAAATAACTCCTCGAAGGGACCAAGCCTTCATTAATCAATCACGAAATATCCCGAACAGGATGCAGTTGTCATATTCTAACCTGATGGGGTATATGGAGACCAAAAGTAGGTTTTGTGTATTTTACAGCTTGCTCAGAGTTCAGCCTAGCGCCTAAATAAATTCCCTTCTACCACAACTCTTTAACAACCATAAAACTGTGAAAACTCTGCCAGAATGACAATACGGGGAGCTTAAGTTTTGAAATAAAAGAAAGTTGCTTCTTCCAAAAGTTGTCCCTAGGCATGGGGGGCCTGGGAAGCTGAAATTTTGAAGGCTTCTGGTTGTAGAAACCAAGAGAATATCCAAGTCAGAGCACCAGCGAGGTTTTTGAGAACAAGACAGAAAGGGCCTAACACCCATGATGACTAGAAAATGAAAACAAAACATGGAAAAAACTAGAAAAAAAAAAGGAAAGCTGGTCTGTGTTTGTTTCTGAGACTAAACTGAAGGTATGTAATTGACCTACTTCTTAATAGAGTGTAACTTAGAATCCTACATCTTTTGCAGAAGCACAGCGTGTGCTTTGATGGCTGCCAGTTGTCGCTTTGCCATGCCTGACCACTGAGGAAGTATGCACCAGAGCATACTTGGTAGAATTAAGATGGCGTGATAAAACCTCTAGCTAAACATGACAGATTGTGTTTATATCCGCTCCCCCTCAAACCCCAAAATGAGCACTAAGGGGTAAAATTGGAGAAACCCCCAAGGACAAATAGAACCATCAAAACAACAGCAGACAAGAGGCATATACATAATTTTGGAAATAAGTGGCCATGTAGTTACTTCCCGCAAGCAGGTAGAGAACCCTGAAATCTAAGTGCCTGCAGAGAAGGCAGACAAGCAAGCCAGTTCACTCAAGCACAGAGCTCTAGGAAGACTCAGGAGTGGGAGGGACCAGGTGCCTCTGCAGGTAGGGGTGAGGAATAGAGCTAAAGAAGAAGGTTGAGTGAAAATCTGTATAAAGACCAATGGGAGGTGAGGGACCCAGGCCTCACAATCCCCGTGACTACCTCAGTCTCATTCTGATATAAGACAGGAAGTATACTCTGAAGAAACTGAACCAGAGAAACTCTGGGCTTGAGGACACCAGGCACAGTGGAGAAGAAGGATCGGGTACCATATTGAAACCAAGGAAATTAAGGGAAAGGCAAGATACTGTGGACTGCTCCCATCCTTCTTGACTCAGAATTCCAGCAGCAAAGAGAAAACACTTTAATTAAGAAATGGACATTCTGGGAATCCCTACAGATAGTTGGTCCCCACCTGATTACCCTGTAGCAAAGTTCACTATTCATAAAGCAGATACACAGAGCTTCCAAGTGGTATTTCACTCTTCAGCACATGGATGGCCAGGGATTCCCAGATATTTGAGAAAGGCCTCTCACTCAGAAGGCCAAGACCAAGACAAATGGAAGAGAGGGGTTTCAGAGGTAACAGATACAGTGCAGGGAGCAGCATGTAAAGTAAAATCGTGTTTCCTGTACTCAGAGGAAGGATGAGGTGTTGCTTTTGCAAAACAAGAGCAAAAGTGTTTTTATAAGGAATACATAGAGAACAAGAATGAGCTCTTAAAAACGGAAACATAACAGCCAAAAGGAAAGATTCACTATCAGGCTTGGGAGATAGCGTTGAAAGCATTCCTTTATTCAGCAGATACTATTGCGTGGTTACTCGGTCCTTAGCGTTGTTCAGGCAGTGGAGATTTATCAGCAAAAGAGATGAAGAACCCTAGCCTTGAAGAGCTTAAAATCCAGGGCAGGGAGAGCACAATATGATGCTGTGTAAATTACATGGTATGTTGGAAGGTCTCATGCTGGAGGCAAGAAAAAATAGAGCATGACAAGGAGAATGGAGAGGACCAGGAAGAGAGGGTGGAGACAAGGTGAAATTTTAAGTAGGATGGTCAGGGCCGGTCTCATTGGGAAGGTGACAACTAAGCAAAGACTCAGAGAGGGGAAGGAGTTCGCCAGGTGCTATCTGGAGGTAGATCATTCCAGAAGGAAAACTATCACAAGGCCCTGAGACAAGAGGGTGCCCAGGCTGTGCGGGGTGTAGCAGGAGCCCAGTGTGGCTGGAGTGAAGGGAGAGAACAGGGGGAGGTGAGGGAGGGACACAATGGTACCAGGTTGCGTGGGCCTGGGAGACCAGGGAGGGACTTTGACCTTCACTCTGAGGGAACTGGAGGGCTGTGGCAGAGCTTTAAGCAGAGCAGTGACAGGATTTGACTTGGGTCTTACAAGGATCACTTTGGTGGCTGTGTGGAGAACTGACTGGGGAGGGTCAGAGTACTGAAGAGAGGAATTGGATCCAAAACTCAGTGGCAACAATGCGTGCGCTGTCGCCCTCTTGTTCTCTCTTTAGAGCCCAGTTGTTCCCGCTGAGTCAGCCTGTTTGGCTCTGTCCTATTTTCTCCCTAAGAAGTGACTTGCTGGCCCTCTCCTTTGTCACTCTGCTGTCCACCTTACATCTTCTGCTTAACTTTCCCTCCCGGGTCCCATTGCACTTCTTGCAGCTTCCCCTCCCTTGCACCATCTCCTAAAGTGCATAATGTCTGGTTGGTCCCACTTCCAGTGTGAATGTCATTTAATGAGGCCCCTCTTTGGCTCCCTGGTTTTTGCTGAATCTCTCTAGGCAAATGCAAACAAGTATTAAGCATTTGCTTATTGGCTATAATCTGCTTTTTGATGCTTCATCATCAGGCAGAGTCCTGTACAGAGGTAAGCTTTGTATGACTCCTGGAAAACACAACAGTTTAGGCTGCTTTAAACAAGAGGGAAATGGAAAAATCTGTCTTATACCTTCAATTCCAACCTGCAGACCCTTGGTGGAAAAATCAACAACAACCCTCCCACACACATTGACACAATTTTTATGGGAGCGTATCTGTTTATACCAAAAAAGATTAGATTATAAGGAAGAACACCTGAATTGTTTTTTCCATAAAATCATTCTCCTCTGTAGTTTCCCAATGTTGGTTTTTTTTTTCTGATATAAAAAAATAAATAAATAAAGCCTAAGGGATTTCAGGTAAAATTGACAATAAAACTGCAGGTTCACAAAATTCCTTTCCCCCAAATTTGCTGAAATTAACACAGATGTAAAAATAACAAAAAAAAATGTCATCAACACTGAAACCAAAAAGAGATGTCAACTTCATACCATAAACTTTGAAAGGTGTCATCCAGAAAAAGGAAAATTGGGCCAACTTGAAAGACGGTGCTAAACAAAAAATCACAGTGTTCTTCAAAGAGATTGGAACATGGAGAAGTACAGGAGGGAATTCTGAAAAGTCTCGCTGCTTTTCAAGGTTCTGGCTTTAAGTGTAAAAATAACCCAGAGGGAAAGCTTGAAATAACCCATACCTTCACTGGGGACCCTTTCTTCCATCAAGAAGATGTCTTCCCATAGGCAAGAAGAGTCCAGAAGTTTATATCTTTCCTGACTCTGGTACATCAGTACATGGGCAAGGGATACAGGAAGCATCACTAGGAATAATTATTACAGCCAAACCAAGGAAAAGCTCCACAAGACATGGAAAACAGAATATCTGTACCCAACCTAATCAAAAGCCTATGGGATACTCCAGGCAGTGAAGCAAACCTCTGGTGCATTTATTTTGTTTGTATTAAGCAAGGAACTCAATGACCCAGAGCTACTCAAGGCCCCAGCTGTGCCTCCACTCTGGTTGAGCAGCTGAAAGACTGGATGAGGCATATCAATCATGAACATCCAGTCCACGTGATCAGTGGAAGAATAAAATAATACCCAGTGAAACACTATTTGGAATAAATGGAATGCTGACAACAAATGGCTCACACTCATTAAGAGTTTCCAGGTCACATTGACATGTGACTAAGGCAAAAAAATCTGCACATACAAAAAAAACTGCGGGGGGGGGGGGGCGTTGCACAGGCTCCTAAAGACAAAGATTTCAAATAGTCATAGTAACCAATGCATATTGAGTTCCAATTACCCACCAGGCACTATTTCAAGTGTTTCATGTGTATCAACTCCGATAATCCTCATGACACTCCCAGATAAGCATCATTATCATCCCCATGGTTACAGATAAGAAAACTAAGACACAGAGGGGTTAAGAAGCTTGCCCAAGTTTACCCAGCTGGTAAAGGTGGGGCCAGGACTGGAACGCATGCAGTCTGCGTCCAGAGCCTGTTCTCATCTACTCTGCTCTCACACCCCAACAAACAATGATTCAGGCAACTCCTCTTTACCCTCAAATTAAAGAGAAGTGATATTTACTGGCCATGCACCCCTTCTTTGAAGCTACTGGAGGGAGGAGAACCAAGAGAAAAGAAAAACATAAGCTCAAGAATCAGGGATCTGATACGGAAGAGTTGCTTTAAAAGTCCCAGGACAGGCACAGTGCAGTGGGCCCAAAGAGCATAAGGACACAAGGAACATCAAAGAAAAAATTCAATCTATGTGCTTGACAATTGGAAAAATTATTGCTGATCATTTGATGTGTCTGTTAGAGCATTTGGCAAAAATTAACAGTAGGTATGTAGAAAATAAAGCAGACTTTTAAAAGGAGACAACTGTTAACTATAAGTAAAAGCAAATTTACTTGACAAAGTAGTGAAAGGGTAGTCATACTCCTTAGCACATTGGTGAAAAAATTAATATGTAATATGACATATAGTATATTGTGGGGGAGTGGGAGTTTCATCCAGCAAAGCTCCCCCAGCCGTCCCAGATGAGAATAAGTCTACCAAGACATCATCTGCTTGGGGAGGAAAGGCTGACAAGTCTCTCAGAGGAGAAAGGCCTTAAGCCTATTTCTCAATGGGCTTTTATTGGGTTTAGTTTGCATAGGAATACAGGGCATATACGTAAATCTCATCAGTCATTGGCAGTAATGATCAAAGAATAGATAATATTCAAAGAACTATGAGGGCTTATTCTGAGTCAGTGTCAGATAGATAGAGTTGACGCCAAAGGGCCATAAAACTTTGGGAAACAAACTCATTTTATTCTGGGACCCTTATCATTTAAATTGAGGGTATTCTTAGCAAAGCAGGTTTCACAGGATTTTATGCATTCTTTCTTAGGCCTGATTGCCCAGGGGAACTACCCTTTCCAGCACAGGGCTGCACCACCTCTGGCATTGTTTTAGGCTTAAGTCAGGTGGGGGAAGTAAGGCAGCCAAGAGATTAGGAGACTTCTTAACAGAATGAGGACTCAGGCCATGATGAAGCCAAGGGGTGAAGGTCCATCACCCCTTTTTTATAGTCCCCTAAGTCCTTCCCTGATGGGGCCCCCTCACAACTGTGCCCGTCTTAGGTTGTTGCCCCGTTGAGGAATCTTACCTGTCATTGACTATCCAGCCATCCTCCAGGGGCCAGTAGGGTGAAATAAAGGGGGAAAGGCTGTGCCTGTGCCAGGAGGATAAGTTTTGTCTCCTTAGTGGCTTATGGTCCCAAGGTCTTTTTACTCAGCCTTAGCCATGGGGGGTTACAGCTTCTGAAACCAGGCAGGGCAGTTCCCAACAGTATATATACTATGTAAATTATTTATGCAATATATAACACAGTTAATGTGCAACAATACAAACACTGTTGACTGTAGAATTTTAAATGTATTTATTATTGAGATGATAAAGGAGAGGTTAGAGGATGGCAAGAGGGAGCTAAGTCACCAAATTCTGTGATTTGAATGGTGTCAAAAGGATCAGCCAAGAAATAACAGTATGTGTATTGTTGGTAGATAACAGAAGAAGCAATTGAAACAGTTTGCATGAAATGGAACTGGACTGGGAGGTGGGGAGGTGGGGTTAGGTAGGCAAAGGGAAGAGCTGTTATCTTTTTATAGCATTTTTGTGCTATTTGATTTTTCAACTAGACAAAACCTAAATAAACCAAGAACACAGATGAAATTTTAAAGGTTGTCAAAAAAATCTCTACACCTTAAAAAGCACTTAATTACAAAATGTTTTTTTCCAAATTACTAAGGAATCTAACCAAAAACATTTTAATAAAAAGCTCTGCAAAACACTGTCTGAAAACTAAAGATTGGTTTCCTATACAGATGTAGCTCCAGGGTGTCTTAATTTCCTTCCTCTTAAAAAAAAAGGGGGGGGGGCCACAAACAGCATGAAACTTTAAAAATGTGTTTTCTTTGAGAAACTGAATCACAGACTTCCACCCTGTAATTGTATTCTTTTGGTCTTTTCAAGATGCTAAAGAAGGGACCCTTATTTTAGCACTTGGGTGGAGGCGTAACAAAGCCATCTGCGGGATGGTTTTGGCTACAAAGAAGAGAGCCATTTTGACTAAAAAGGGTTTCCGTACTGAGGCCACCTGCAGTGATTAGTTTTCATTGCCCCACTGTCTGTATATTCTGTTTATATGTGAACTCTAGGTTCCTGTAACAGATTGCATCTATGTCATGTTTCCCTTCCATATCATGGTTTTTTCTTGACCATTAATTCCTCTTTGGGGTCCCCTGGTAACCCCCCACATGTGGTATGCAAACAAATCCATCTTTATTGTGCAGCAGGCTGAAAAAGGAGGACATGGCAAATACATGGTGCCAGTTCAGGAGTCTGCATGAAGACACCGAAGATGACTGGGTAAAAGAGGCATTGCTTGAGTTTTCCTGAGGGAAACTGGTGGGCACAGTTGGAGATTTAAAAAAAAACGAAAGAAACCTGAAGGAGTCTGGAGAACCCATATGGTGGACTTTGAACTAGAGGTGGCAAATCTTGGCCTTAAGAGGCCAGAGACAGGGAGGGAAGTAAAACCATCAATCTAGGAATTGGAATGGTCATTTAAGAAGCAGCTGTGAATAACAGGAACATGATGGCAGTGCGTGCAGGGAGTTTATTATCAAAGAAAGCAGAGTAGTTTGGGGTGTTGGAGACTCGGGTAGCAGAAAGGAGAAGAAAGGGCCCTGGCTGGGTAGCTCACTTGGTTAGAGCATCATCTCAATACACCGTGGTTGCTGGTTCAGTCCCCAGTCAGGGCACATGCAAGAGTCGGCTAATAAAAAAGTGGAACAACAAATCAGTGTTTCTTTCTCTCTCTCTCCCACTCCCTCCTCTCTCTCTCTTTCTCTCTCAAATCAATAAATAATTTTTGTTAGAAAAGAAAGAAAGGAGGGAAAGGTTTATACTGGAAGTAGCGTGGAAGAAAGAGTCATGTTGGTGGTGGACAACATACATAGGGAAAGAGCTGCTGATGAAGATTACACCAGATTTCTTTTTCCTTGGGAGACTGAGAAGTATGGGAACCTGGACAGAGGATCCTGAAAAATATATAAGTATCTCTGACTTCCCTGTCCTTGGATAAAGGTGCCATCGAGACATTTCTAAATTGTCTGATTGATTTCTGAGCACTGAAAAAATTTTAATGAAGATTCACATGGTATTCATCATCTGTTGTACCCTTTCCAGAGGAATACACCTAAATTCTTGGGAGTTTACATAGCACCTGGGACAGAGGCTACCCAGGAGGTGTATAACTCAGTCTTGAAATGCAGCGTGACATTATGCCAGGGACCAATGTATGTAATCTATGTAGAACTAGGTTTCATAAGAGAACTACAGATGTTGATGGGTTTGGTTCTGACTCAACTTGTTTCCTTTCAACATTCTTAAAATATTTTTCCAAAGATATTTGTAGTTTGGCTTTCTTCTTTTCATGACCATAAAGTGGAAACAGGATTCTGCCTCAAACTCAGCCCACGCTCCAGTGTAGACAGCAGAACCAAAATGACAGACCTGGCTCCCAGCGCCATCTGTGGGTGGCAGGCAGAATTGACATGCCTTGACTGGCTGGTTTTGGTGGCCCATGCAAGTTCCCCAGTTGAATTTATAAGCAGAGGAGCCTCTATGACTTAAAAGTTATCTAGTATTCGGACAGCCAGCAACGTTTTCTTTTTCTTTCCTCTGCTGCGCAGGTGTGGCGGGGCACCCTGGCCCGCATGCGGTACAAGAGGACCAAGGCAGCTCTGACAATTATCAGATACTACCGGCACTACAAAGTGAAGTCATACATCCGTGAGGTGGCCAGACGTTTCCACGGCGCCAAGACCATGAAAGACTACGGGAAGCACGTGAAGTGGCCGACCCCTCCTAAAGTTCTTCGCCGTTTCGAGGAGCTTCTACAAGCAATTTTTAATAGGTAAGAAATTATTAGTATGTGCTGCATCCATCTCTGGCAGCACAATTCTTGCACCATGATACTGGCTCAGTTGTTTGCCGTTCAAACGTTTTCTTTTATCTTATGTCTTTAGTTTTGTAGATTTAGCTTTCAAAGGGCGTCTCTTTCCCTCTCAAAATAATGGAACTGCCCGTTTCTTTTTCCTGAAGCAAGAGAGCAGTATACCTCCACCCCTGCATCAAGCCACACTTTAGATGTTACGGGCATGCAGGCTCTTCTTTCTTCTCGGAGCAACAGCTACTAAAATCACCGCACAGAACTCAATCTAGAATTTCTGTTAATCCATCAGAGCATGGCTGTCTATCCTGCCGTGCCTTAAATTCACGAGGAATTTATAATTCATGATGCTGCCCAAGTGGCACCTCCAGAAAGTGCTGTCTTATGGGGCTGGGAGTGGGGGCCCAAGCAGAGATCCTTTTTAAAGCCTCCCAGATGATATTAAAATGCAAGGGAGACCTGGCTGGTATGGCTCAGTAGATTGAGCGCCTGCCTGCAAACCAAAGGGTCACAGGTTGTATTCCCAGTCAGGGAACATGCCTGGGTTACTGGCCAGGTCTCCAGTAGGGGGCGCTTGAGAGGCAACCACACATTGATGTTTCTCTCCCTCCCTACCCCTCTCTCTAAAAATAAATAAATAACATCTTTTTTAAAAATGCAAGGGAGAAAACAACTATTTCAGAGCATGCCATTTTTTAAAATAAGCCCTGGCTGGTGTGGCTCAGTGGATCGAGCGCCAGCCTGTGAACCAAGGGGTCTCCCATTCAATTCCCAGTCAGGGCACATGCCTGGGGTGCGGGCCAGGTCCCCGGTGGGGGCGTGCACAAGAGGCAACCACACATTGATGTTTCTCTCCCTCTTCCTCCCTCCCTTTGTCTCTAAATAAATAAATAAATAAATAAGCAAGCACCCGTATAAAATTTGGTATCTTTCCATCAGATCTTCATTCTTTTATAAACTGCCCTGAATCTGAGTATTTAGTTAGTTGTAGGTCCCTTTTCCTCATTTTTTGAGCTTATTTGTTGCAAGTGTGCACCCAGATGTACTTAGCTGTGTCTTGGAGGCAGCTATCTAGTCACATAAATGAAGCTAATGGTCCTCTAGTGTGTCATTTGGCGTCATGGTGTCCCACATACAACACTGCAAAATCATTGAGACACTGCATGTAAATTGGTGGCAGATATCAGAAGATAAAGAAAAATGCATGGGAAGAAAACTCTTTAGTATTGACTATATATCTCATTTGCTATTTTTTTTTTAAAGAAATGATTGTGAAAAGAAAAAAATCAAACAGTACAGAATTATTGAGAGCAAAAATACCTCAATTCTCAGGTGTAATACTATGAATGTTAGTTGTAAATTGGCAGCCTTTTTAATGCACAGGTAAATTTTATTTCATAAATTGTATTCTCTGCAACCTGCATTTTTTATATACTTTAAAAAGTAATTAAGTGATACATGAATATTTCCTCATTTTTTAAATGGCATAATGTAAAAATATATAGGATACAAAGTTGAAACCCTTCACACCTCCACTTGTCTCTCCTCATTTTATTTCTTTCTCCGGAAATAACCACTCATTAACAATTAGTTTGTATCCTTCCAAATCTTTGTCCTTGCATTTACAAACACACACACATAACAGACAGCATGATATAGTGGTGAGGAACACAAACCCTGGAGCTTGGGTTCATATTCTAGCTCTGCCAGTGACTAGCTGTGTAACCTTGGGCAAATTAGTTAACCTCTCTGTGCCTCAGTTTCCTTATTTTTAAAAGGGCTGTAATAATAGTACCTACTCATAGGGTATTGAAAGGATTATGAGTAAATATGTATAGAAAACATTTCAGATAGTGCCTGAGACATAATAAGACCTTGAGAAATATTTGTTCTTACTATGAGTGTGTATGCATACAGAGTCACATTTTCTTTGGGCTTTTTTCCTCTCTTTTGCTACACAAGCATATATATGGTTATATGGCTTGACTTAAAATTATCAGTCTTGAAGTTCTGGCCAGTGTGGCTCACTTGGTTGGAGCATCGCCCTGTACTCTGAAATGCTGCGGGTTCAATCCCCGGTTGGGGTATGTCCAGGAGGTAGCCGATCGATGTGTCTCTCTCTCTCCTTCTCTTTTTCTTCTCCCTTCCTTGCTCTATAAACAGCAGTGGAAAAAAAATGTCCTTGGGTGAGGATAAAAAAATAAGTCTTGAAGACCTGTCCATGACAGTAAATAAAGATCTGTGTAATATTTTCAATGGATGCAAAGAATTACTGATTTCGATTGTGTTGCGGTGTGGCCTCTATGGTTTTCTTTAGATTTTGAGGTTTTATGAATGGCCAAGAGTGATTCATTTTTATAAAACTTAATTCATTCAGGAATACATACTAATGCCCGCTGCGCCACAGGCACTGGCCGAGGTTCCAGGTGTATAGTGACAGTCAGGACGCCAGAGACACTTCCAGCCGTCTTCGGGCTCGTGGTCAGGGAGCATCTTGAAAATGATGTGTCTGTCTGCTCTGTTTGTTGGCCACACACACACACACACTCTGAATGAGTCTTGCTAGTTGTGTTGTTCTAGTCCAAAGGCAAACTTTTCCTGTAAAGAGCCAGATAGTAAATTGTTTAGGCTTCGTGGGCCACACATGGTCTTTGTCACATATTTTACCTTGTTTTGGTTTGGTTTGGTTAAACATGTAAAAACTATTCTTAGCTTGAGAACACAAAACCAGGCCATGGGCCAAATTTGGCACAGGTTCTCGTTTACCAGCCCCTAACCTAGTCCCTGCATTCTGTCTAAGGTGCCCTTGAGTGTCTTGGTCTGCGGACTACTGAGGGGCGTGCGCTACAGGGTTCCATTGTGACTGTGGGGCTTGTGTTTTCCCGAGATCCCAGTGCGTGCCTGACCGTGTTTGCGCTCGCCCTGTTCCTCAGAGCAGCTCTTCATTCTGGACGGCTGGGAGTCCGGGTCGTGCCCAGCCTCGTCCCCTCTTCCGCGTTGTCCAGGCTGGCCGTTTCTGTGGCTGCAGCTGTTGCTGTAGGTCACACATATTTTTTGATGGGGGGTTGCTTGATAGGATGAGCAGCCCGTGTGGCTCTCTCCGTGGTTGCGTAGGTCAGGTTCTGGATCCCCAGGCATGCCTTTGGAGTCAGTTAGGGATAGACTTTGTCCTGGGCCACTGTGGGCAGTGCAGAAGGCACAGGCTGACCAGGCACACAGGTTGAAAACAGACCGGCAAGCAGAGCAAGGACCTCTCCCCACTGAGAATGAGATTTGGGGCTCAAGGGCTAATTGGGGCGGTTGCCTAACATGCTGCATAGTTTGTGGGGCCTGCCTGGCCCTGGTGTCCTTGCCTTTGACCACAAACTGATCTCCACCTATCATTCCTCCAGCCTCTTTGGGAGTAGTCTTAGGACAGCCTGTCCCACTGGAGTGTTGGTGGCCATAGAAGGTGGAGAAGAGGGTTTCACTGTTGTGTTGAGCCTTTACGTTTTCCATGGTTGTTGTTCTGGCAGTCGACCATCTGTGACCCTCTCTGCCGTGGCAGCTGTGCCATCTCACCACGGCCAGCCAGTCCGTGTTCAGGGAACTGGCACAGCTGTCACCTTGAAACCCCTTACCTCCTGCCCTTGCGCCCGGCCCTGCTGCTTCAGGCTCAAGGTTGCCTGGGGCCGCCTTGGAGAAGGGCCCATCTCCTTCCGCTGAGCGGATTGCTCAGCATGGAGCCGCTCCTCCACCAGCTCAGTCCCATCTGCTTCCTCTGTTCAGAAAGCCTTCACACCCTCCAGTCTATTGACCGCACTCCCATTTTCTGGTGGTGGTTTAGATTTTTCCTTATATTTTTTCGGTTATTTTGGTGGAAATCCAAGAGCATCAGAAAAAACAATTAGGCTCCAGCCACCACCTTGAAACAAGAACACAGCTCAGGAAGATCTGAGAGGAAACCAGGCTTTCTAACGTTTTGCACACGTAAATGGGGAAGAGACCGCCGTTTCAGCCAAGTCTCATTCTGGTGTTCCATGGAGGCGTAGTTTGAGAACTACTGGCCTTGATTATTTATTTCATCTGATGTAAGGCAATTCTCAGTTTGCTTCCAGCCTCCCTGCATCAAGCTCCTGCGGCGGAAAAGACAGCCTGAGTGTCATAGGACTAGGCTGCTGCTAAGAGCGTAAAAGTCCTTGGACTTGGTTTTCCCAGTCAGGACGCTTACTTTTAGCTTATGCTTTCACTTGCTTAGACAAAAATCCCTGGAGTCATCTTTAAATCCTTCTGTTCTCTTGCCCTCTTGCCCCCACATCTAATCCATCAGTAAGTCCCGTTGGTGGTTCCTTGAGAACATATCCAGAACCAGTACCTATCTCTGCCTTGACCCCCGGGTCCAAGCCATACTCTACAATGTGCATTATGGAAATAGCCTCCTAACTGGTCATCCTGTTCCTAGCCCAGTTCCCTTCAGCCTTTCTTCATACAGCAATCAGAATGATCTTATAAAGCGGGAGTCAGGTTTTATCCCTTTTTTGTTCAGAAACTTCCAGTAGCTTTTCATCCTATTCAGAGTAAAGGCCAGAGTCCTGATAACAGCCTGCCTGCCTGGGGCGGGTGAGGGGCAGTGGGTACTGGCCCTGGCTGTCCCTCTAATCTCCCCTCTTGTTTCTCCCGCCCTCCTCCCCGCTCTTCCTCTGCCACCGTCACAGGACTCCTGGCTGGTTCCCTAACACACCAAGCAAGCTCATACTTTACAACTTTTGCACTCAGTTTTCTCTTCCTGGGAGAATCTTGCTCAAATAGTCATACGTCTGACTCCTTCGCTTCCTGTAGGTCTCTGCTCAGGTATCCTCGTCGGTGGTACCTCCCAGACCACCCTTTGTAAATAACCCAGATCCCTGTTCCTTTCCCCTGCTACGCACCCAGCCTCCTTTCCTTGCCTTATTTTCTTCTGTAGCACTTACGACATCATATGAGGGGGGACCCTCCCAAAAATGGAATCATCTTCTGGAGGGCAAGCCCCTTGTAGTACAGGCTTGCCCTGCTAGATGAGTGTTCTAGGATCCCATCCATATCACTGTACCAGCCTGTAGAGAGGCTGCGTTTGGCTTTGGCAAATTTTTTGTTGAAGATTCTTTCAGTGCATTTGCCCACTTCATGACGGGTGATTTCTCAAGCACACCTGCCCACACTGCGCTGCATGTTCAGCAGCTTTTGGCCAAAAACGGCATCACCCCAATGCCCCACTCTCCCTATTTATGCACTCTCTCCCTGAACGACATTATTTTTGTTTCCCCCACAAAATAAGTCCTCAAAGGGAGACGTTTTGCTGATACGGAAGAAGTGAAACAAAAAAAACTGCAGAAGCCCTACAAGGCATCAAAGTCCGTGAGTTCAGAAACTGTTTTGAGCAGTGGAAAAAAACATCTCGATAGGTGTATTGCATCAAATGGAGAGGTTCAGTCCTATGACCCCACTGCTTAGAACAGCGTCTGGAGTTTAGTAGATGCCTACAAACACGTGTGGAACGAATAATGGATCCAAAGTAGCAGTGCCCTAACTGTGTGTATTATGGAACCAAATCACACACACAGCAAAGCGAGTTTCACAGGTGTCTCTGTTCACATAAAACTGTGTACTTTAATAAGTGCTGCATATATTTTAGAGGCACTTTACCTTTTTTAGGGTAGCATGCAAGTAGTTTGGTTTAATTTTACTTAATGGCAGATTCTTGTTTTTGAGAATGAATGGTATTGTGTTTCTGAAGTCTAATACATTTTGTTTATTTACTTATAGATGGAGAGCATCTCAGCTCATCAAGAGCATACCTGCATCAGACCTGCCCCAGGTCCGGGCGAAGGTTGCGGCCATGGAAATGTTGAAGGGTCAAAGGGCTGACCTTGGGCTCCAAAGGGCCTGGGAAGGCAACTACCTTGCTTCGGTAAGTCCAGGAGAGCCAAGTGGAATCACTCTGCTCCCTTAACAAACAAAGAAAAGAATTTTTCTCCAAGAATTTCTAGAAAGACTGACCCTTCAGGAACTAAATTTCTGTGAGTGATATTAAATTAAAAGATTTTATTGCTTCCGGGCTGGGAACCAAAGGGTCCCGGTTCGATTCCCAGTCAGGGCACATGCCTAGGTTGTCAGGCCAGGTCCCCAGTGAGGGCCATGTGAGAGGCAACCATACATTGCTGTTTCTCTCCCTGTCTCCTTCCCTTCCCTTCTCTCTAGAAATAAAATAAAAAAAAATCTTAAAAAAAAAAAAAGATTTTATTGCTTCTCATTGTACAATATTTGACGTTTCCCCCCACTTTGAAAAGGATGCTCTGTCTTCTGTCTGTATTAGGTATTCTCTCAAACCTGGCTTTGGCCATTTAAACCTTCCTTTGCATAATTCAGCAACTATTTTTAACACTACCTTTATATCAGTTACTCCCAAAGGTATATTTCGTCCTCTGGGACCTTTGGTGTTAAAACAACTTTTTAGTAGCGTACCCTCTGGGGTGGGGGGATGAAAAGTACATGTGGGAAACTTCATGAGCAGAGTAATAAAGCGGCATACTAAAAGCTCACCTTTCCATCCAAAATGCTAAGCATACACATTTTATCATGCTTCCTTTTTCTTTCAGAAGCCAGATACACCTCAGTCCTCAGGCACTTTTGTCCCTGTTGCAAATGAACTGAAACGGAAGGACAAGTACATGAACGTCCTCTTTTCCTGTCATGTCCGTAAGGTAAGGCGATCTTGAACCAGATCTTTGGAAAGAAGAGACTGATTCAGGTGAAAGTTACTCAGAAATGACTTCAATAAAACATAAAGTAGGTACATCGTTAGCTCCGTTGTTAGTGAGCTATACCTGTCAAGGAGGAGGCGTTGATGGAACGTCTGAGATGGCTACAGTTTTAGAGATAAGCTGTAAAGCCTTCTTAAGGGAAGTGGATAGTATTGATATCCATTTCTTCTAAAAACAGGCGGGGGGACCTCCCTGAGGTCAAGGATTTGTATTTTACAGCGTGTGTATCTTTCATAGCACATACTGGTCTGCCTTGTATGTAAAGGTTATTGAGGACTTTTTATACATGTTTTATTACTATTTTAAATAGAGGAAGAAGGAGAAAGGACATAGTTTGGAAAAGAGAGAAGGGCATAGTGAGATTTGGAAGGGAGGGGAAAGGGTTACATGCTGTGCATATGTTTGCTTTTCTGAAGCAGGATGTGCTTCATTACCTGGAGACGGTAGCAGCCGGGCAAGGGGAACAGGTGCAGGTTGGAAAATGGAAGGCAAGGGATGTAGCTGGTTGTTTAAAACCTAAGACACTTGTTTAGAAAGGCAGAGAGAGAGGAAATTATAAGGGCATTTTTTAAAACTATGCAAATAAATTTTAAAATATTAAATGGGTGAATTTAAGAAAAATATTACCTCGAATGACCTCAGAAGATAAATACACCAATATCCAAAGGCAGAATTAAGAAAATATTGAAGTTACCTCACAACAAAGGTCCAGGTTTAGGTGATTTTAGAGATATTTTATTTCAAATTTTCAAAAAATACAGGGTGTTATTCATAACAAAATAATGAAATATTATTTTTCAAGTATAAGTTTGGCAAACTTTAAAATGCTGATGACAACTAGTGTTTGTGGGAGTTTAGGGGAACACTATTGGTAGGTCATAAAAGAAGCTTCAATAAATTTAAAAGGATTGAACTCATACAAAGTGAGTTCTCTGACCATAATGGAGTGAAATCAGGAACAAATAACAGAAAGCAACTTAGGGTATGCACAACTAAGTGGGAATTAAGTGGCACAGTCCTGAATAACCAACAGTCAAGCAAGAATCACAGGAAGATCAGAACACTTGGAAAATACACAAAGAACCAGCACTTACGGGATGCAGCTAAAGCTGTCTTAGAGGGAAATGTCATGCCTACAACGGAAAAGATGGAAGATCTCGTATCAGTAATCTTCTACCTTAAGACACTGGTTAAAAAAAAAAGCAAACTAACCTAAAGCAAGGAGGAAAAGGAAATCATCAAAATTAGAGCAGGAATCAATAAGATAGAGAATGTAAAAATAATAGGAAAAAAGCAACAAATCCAAAAATTGTCTTAAAGATCAACAAAATTGACAAATCTTTACTCGAACTGGCCGAATACTGTAACAGAAGAAATAGATTAAACTTTATTCATGTAGTTAAAAAAAAACATAACTATTAGTGTTCAGACATTCTAAGGAAGGAGAGATCATCAATTCAATGTAATACAAACTTTAAATAGAAAGCAGTCGGTTTTAAACTTAGAATGAAATACCCTATTTTGCTGTGTATAATGTGCACTTTTTTGCCCAAATTTCTGAGGGAACAATAAGGATGTGCATTATACATGGGTATAATGATCGCACACCATGGGTATAATAATCCTCTGTATAATGTGCACAAAACTGTAGGTGCGCGTTATACACAGCAAAATACGGTGCATGTCATCAAGGGAAGCTTGCTGGCAGTATCTCAGAGTGGTTGCAAAGTCCAGAGTCTAATTCTGAAGTCCTAAATTCTGAAACTCTGGTTTATAAGTATACCTTGAGTTGATCAGCCAATCAGAAAATGACTTTTTGCTAACCAGATTCACAGAACCACAAAGGGATCTGCCATTTCAGCCATTTCAGCCAGTCCTCATTTGCACTATCTAGGATACTTCCTTTTTAGAACCAAGATGCCTAGGAAGTCAAATTATTACTCAAAACAATTTATCAAAGACAGTCGGATGGTTTTGACAGTCATCCTCCGCTACGGAAAAGCCTGGTGTCTCCGATTCCGTCTTCCCAGTGATGACAGTTTGATGTCCAACAGCCTGTCTCTCCCTGGGTCCTGCGGGATGAAAACTGAAAAATTCTTTGTCATGCTCCTGTATTTTAAGTTCAGTACAAAATAATATTTCTCCCCTTTAGAATCTTGTCCTCTTTAGAATCTTTTTCACCGCAAGGACGTTACCAAGATAAACCTGACACCGTTTCAGTAAAGCTCTCTTCTCCGTGCTTCCATTCTTTATGAAGCAGCCACTTTCTGTGAACTACGGTCTTAAACAGAGGAGACTTCTGCAAATAGCTGCTCTCGCTCCTGTTTTCCCCTGGTCTCATTCTCCAGGGAAGCTTCCTCTCTGGCCCCCTGTGGTGCTGACTAAACCTATAAACAAATCGTTAGAAGTGTTTGGGCAAAAGCAAGATGATAGGGTTTTTTTTTTTTCTTTAGCTGAGAATTTTATGTTAGGAAATAGAAGAAATAAGATCGTCTGCAAACCAGTTTTTCTGTTACTTCATGAATTTAAATGGAAGAAAATTAGTGCCCCTATGCCACAATTATTCTAATTTAGTTTGAGTTTACAAATTTACATATGTATATGAACAGTTTTTCTTTGCACTTTGGTCTAAGTTATGCGGCTTGGATGTCCTTCCCACTCACTTGGTCATGTTTTAAAGATGATTTGAGTTGCTAAAACAGAAGGTCACAATTCATGACCTGTTCTCTTTAGAAATTACATTTTTGAATACAAAAGAAATGTAATATTTCTAAACAGTTTCAGTAAAATTGCTGCTTTAAGGTTTTTGTTGGTTTCCAGATTAACTCACGGACCTGTCATAGAAAGGACAATACTCTCCACTTTACCACTGTGGCCTGTTGTTTTCAGCTCTTGCGTGACCTTGTGAAATTATGCAAAAATGTTGTTTTTTCATATTTGTGCAACATACTCATATTTTTCAATATGATTCACAAAAGATGAGGAACACTACTTTTGCTTATTATTCAGCTTTCACCTTGTATGTTCTCCATTCTCCATATTCAAAGATGGATACAAAATGATGATTAATGTCCTCCTGCATGGGTTTCACCAACCAATGTTCTGCTGAATCTGAATATGTGTTCAGAAAGGGGGCCCTGATTCACTGTATCTGGGAAATGCTGAGTTAAACCGCTGAACGTGCTCTTTGAGTGCAGCGTTCTCGGAGCCTCTGATGTATTTGTGGGTTGTGAGTACCCCAGGGAAGGCTGTGGTTCGCATTGTTCCTCAAACCAACCTGACTTGGAGCCCTTTCTCACACAAAGTATCACGTGGGGCTAGTGTGCTAATAAACAACTTAGAAGTGATGCTCCATCATCACTTATTTCAAGGCTTCTGACAAGTGCCAGTTCACTTCTATGGCAGAAACTTACCATGTGACATGAATAGTTATTACCATGAGCAGTTATTATTTCACCATGCCAACGCTATTTTATTCTTAATTACAGATACCATTTTTGTCAAGACAAAAACTACAATTTGGTTATGAGGAAATGTTTAGAGAATTGACTGATTTCTAAAACTATGAGTCAAGAGGGAAAAGACTGAATAAAATTCAAACTAAAATTTGAATTTTAGTTTGCTATATTCTGCCTACCTGTAGTTAGGTGTATACCCTACCAGTGCTAACAATATTTTCAAATTAATCTCTAACTTCTTTGTTTGCACCTTGAAAATTAGATCTTGGAAGGAGGGATGGGGACTTTATATATCACAACTATGCCTTCTGTTCTACTTAGTTGAGGGGGTTTGGTGGGTTCTTTATTGTTTTGTCTTGCTTTCCTTTTTCTTCTCATCACTGAGAAACCTGACCTTGTAGTTCCTCAGGAATTTTTAGTGCTCAGTGCTGTGATTTAAATGTTACACAAACCTGTAACATTGAAACATGCTAATCAGCAAGTTAACTACGTATTTATAAAATGTTTCTTCATTAATTCTGTTAGAAAAAAGATTTACCTGTAAATGCGAGCGTTTTCTGACTCCCTAATAAAGTAGCACTCTACAGAATCACATATGTGTACATTTTCTCCCAATCCTATTATCTAGTTTTATTTTCTTTATATTTGTGAGAAATGATTTTCACTTGCAAGTTTCTTACCTGTCTTAACTCCATCTCCTAGTCTCAGATTCTTCCTGTAACCAAAGGCTTTATGTCATTCCTTTGTATATCATCAGCAACTTCTAAAGTGCCCAGAATTCACATGGTACATTCGGGAGAAGGAAACATTTATCAAATTACTTAGTGCGAGTAAAAGTTTACCAGTATAATTTTTTTTTTAATTAATAGGAGTCACCTGCTGGATTAACAAATGTAGAGAAAATAAATTCAATCCCATTTATAGATTTCTGATGATAGGAAGACACTTCTCAATGAAATGGTGAGTCTAAAGATTTTATAAGAGTAGCTGTTGCCGAGTAATACGGCGTGGCAAATACAGGCACAGGCGCGTCTCTCCAGGTCAGCTCCGTGCAGGGCAGATCGTCTGGTCTGCAGCGCACTGTGTGTGTCGTCTAGTGACGGCGGCCAGTGATGAAACTTCAACTCTGAAAGAAAAATTAAATCAGCTCATGGAGGAGACACTTTATGAGAAAAGCCAATATACAAATAAATCTCAACAGTTCCAACCAGGAGCATAAATAATTCCAAACCAACAATCAGTGAGCTTATATAGTAATGCTAATGTTAGCTTTTTTATTAAAGCGTTAGCGTACTCACAAAGGAGCTTGCAACCTCAGATATAAAAGAGCAAGAAGCCCACACAGTTCCTTTCTCTTCACTGCAGAAATAAAGTTTTTCCAGGACCAAACTGGGCAATGGGGACTTAAGCTGCTGAGCAACTGCGCTTTTATTTGCCATTGGGGAATTTTTTCTGAACATTACGCAGCCTCCCCAGTGTGCTGCAGCCGTCTTCCTCTGTCTTCCCACATGACAGTTCCCAGAATCAACACTGGTTGGCTTGTGTGAAGAAGAAGAGTTCTTGAAATTATCCTGTGGGATTTAAAGTACGCTCAAAACCAACTGCTCAGCAAGGGTGATACAGTAAATGCTCTGTAGATTGCCCACTTCTGTACTGGGGGCCATGAGATACAAGGTCAGAGGTACCATATGATCACGACCCTCAAGGAGCTACTGTTCATGAAATAATAGGGCAATAAATAAAAATCTGTCTTGGATATTTGAGAGTCTACATTGTTTTTGTTCTGCCTGTGTATTTGTATCAAGGCGTATCATTTATATACAGGTAATACACATTATCAGAAGCATATAGTTCAGTGAGTTTTGAGTAGTACACACACCCTGTAAGTTACAACCCTATCAAGATAAAGAACGTTTCCATCACCCCAGAAAGCCCCCTCATGCCCCTTCCCTGCGGAGTCCCACCCCCACCAGACAGTCACTCTTCTGGTTTCCTTTACCACACAGTTTTGCTTTTTCTTGACCTTCATTAAAAAAGGAATCATACTGTTTTATGTAAAATTTTTACTTTGTTGTAAAGTGAAGTTGTCAGTCTTTTTTATAACCATTTTGATAACTTATTTGTAACTATTGTATAAGGAAAGCAGCTTTTTTGATATACTTCCAATTTAAAACAATCCATATCTTTTACATTAACTGAATTAGAACTATTAGTGAGGTTATAGTCATTAGATTAATTATCACAAGATTAACAAGTAAAACCAACCTCTTGCCAAACAGAGCTTCAACTGTAAGTTAAAAAACCCAGTGTTCTGCCCTGGCCAGGTGGGTTAGTCGGGAAGCAGCCGATCGATGTCTCTGACGTCGGTGTTTTTTCCCCCTCTCTCCCCACCTTCCTTTCTGTCGAAAATCAATAAACACATCCTCCGGTGAGGATTTTTTAAAATAAATAAATAATAAAAACACAGTATACTACACAGACTGTTTTAACAAGTATATTTTTATAACTAGCATCCATGGTCCAAAAATTGCAAGTCAACTGTCCTTGAAATTATTCAGGCTTTCCAGTTATTAAGTGAATAATTTGTACTTTTAGTAGAGACAGAGAGAGCAACTCAACTTCAGGAGAAGGCGCAGCTACAGACAGATGTAACTTGAACGTCTCGGTGTGCGGACGCGTCGCCCAGCCTTCTTTCCTGTCTTTCCACACAACAGATAAAGAGATGGTGTGTCCAGTATTTGCATTAGCAAACCACTTAAGCCACTTGGTTTCAGTGTTAATTTTTTATTTCATTCTTCATTCCACATACATTCTATAGATTTATTCTACAACTGTGGAATAGAAGTTCATGGAAAATAGTGATCATTTTTTACTCTAATAGGTTTTATAATGGAATGAGTTGGGTCTCCATTACCACTGTCAGTTTCTTAACATCTTTGTTACCCCAAAAGAAATCCCACACTCCCTAGCTGTCATTTGTCCAAACTCTCTCCCCCAGGCCTACATAACCACTAATCTACATTCTGTTTCTGTAGATTGGCTTATCCTGGATATTTCATGTAAATGGCACCATACAGTTTGTGTGCCTGGCTTATTTTACTTAATGTGCTTACAAGGTTCATCCATGTGATAACATATATCCATACTTCATTTTTTATTGCCAATTTGTGTTCCATTCCAAGGATAGGTCACATTTTATTTATCCATTCATCAGTTGACATTTGGGTTGTTTCTACTTTTTTCAGTTGCCATGATTAACGCTGCTGTGAACATGAGACACAAGTTTTTGTGTGATTACGTGTCCCTAGGAGTGAAATTTCTCAGTCATCTGGCTCTATTCATCTGGTTGGGGAACTGCCGGACTGTTTTCCAAAGGGACCGCCTCATTTTATAGTGCCACCAGAGGCGACGAGGGCTCCAATTTCTCTGCATCCTGGCCATCATGTATTATTACCTGTCTTTTTTGTGATTGTCATCCTAATGGATACTAAGTGGTGTCTCACTGTGGTTCTGATGTGCAGCTCCCCGGTGGCTGATGGTCACAAGCGTGCGTTCCTGTGCGTGTCGGCTGTGTGTGTGAGATGTTTACTCAGGTTCTTAACCCATTTTTAATTGGGCTTTTGTCCTTTTATCATCGAGTTATATATTCTAGATACAATCTATATTCTGCATATGTTCTACATACAGGTTCCTCATCAGGCATATGATTTGTAAAAATTTTCTCCTGTGGCTTACCTTTGTCTTTATAGTGTCTGGGTCACGTGTCTTCAGTTTTTTCACTATTTTGTGTTGTCTTGCTTTCCCCATTAAATTGTAAAATTGTGGAATTTACATTGTAAAATTCTGCAAATCTGGAAACGGCTTCTGCCTTTAGATCTGCCTTGCATCCAGCAGAGTGGCCATGCGTGGAACCCACCGTCACAAAACACGTCTCCAGTCAGCCACCTCTGCCCCTAGGTGTTCTCCTGGCAGATAATTTGACTCATTCTTCATGAGATGATACAGTTGTCGGTTGGTTTTCTTACAGGTCAATCGATTTAGTAAGGTAGAAGACCGAGCAATTTTTGTCACTGATCGTCACCTGTATAAAATGGACCCCACCAAGCAGTACAAGGTGATGAAGACTATTCCTCTCTACAATGTAAGTACTCTGCTTTCTCTGAGTGAGGGATTATTAACCTGTGTTCCTGAACCACGTGTGGGCTGATAGTCTGATCATTAAAATGTCTGGGGCTTCAGGATGCCCATGAGTTCTTGACATTTTATGCCAATCTTATGTTTATACAAATGTACAGTTTTCTACAAGGAGTATCCAAAGCTTCCAATAGATTAACGAAGGCACTTTTAAAGGGTAAAGACTCTACATTCTGTGTCATCTTTCTCTGTTCCTCATGCTATTCACTGCTTACCTGTTGTTATGCATCATATATTTTATTTATTTTCGTAAGGCTTGTTCTTTCTCTGTTCCTGACCCTGCTCATTGCTTCAAGGTTGTGACATGTAATATATTTTCTTACTTATTTTCATAAGCTTGTTTTTATATGGAAATAGATTAGGTAGAGATACAGCAGGGAATTACTGTATGGAAACATTACCTGTCTTTTAAATGTAAATTTTATGCTGTTTCCAGAAGTTTTTTCCATCGGTATATTTTACCTGTGATCTGAGTCCACTCAGTTGTTCACTGTCTCCATGGGGTTTTCAAATTCTGGAATCAATTCCTTATTTGAAATAAGAAATTTGGTAGGTGTCTTCTTGAATTTCAGTATGAGATTTTTGTCTGTTTTTTCCTGCTTTATGGGGTCTCCTATTTGATCTGATTCTTCAGAAAGATCCTACTGGACTACTGGATCTTTTCACACATGACATGACTTTTCTGTCTGCTGGTTCTTAACGAGGGAGGCATGAGTTTTTCCCATAATAGAATACATGAGGAATATTATTAAAGATTGTTTTAAATGCTCTTGGTCTCTGCAAAAGGGAATAGGAAACATTGCTTTGTAGTTTTATTTTGTTAAATCAGGAGTCTTGTTGCTAGTGAGGTACAAAGAAGGCAAATTATTCCTGGCTTTGCTAAATGGCTTAGAACATCCCTGCAGGCTCATTGCCCAGATTGTCGCCCAGGTTGAAATCTGTCTTCATTATGTATCACACGCGCACACTCACGCACACGCACCTGTACACACATTCGTATGCACATATGTGCGTGCACACACACACAAACCTTTCTTCCTTCCTCGAGAAGGCTAATGGATTGCAGCTAATAAGGAAATCTATTCTAAGACATTCTTGATTGTATATATTCTTAGCAAAGACTGGTAATCTTATATATCAATCACAGTTTAAGCCTAATAACCCTGAAGTCTTAAAGTAGGAGGTGAAGGAAAGTAAAGGAAAAAATCAAATTCTGTCAAAGTCTAGTGAAGCGTGGAGCCAAACAGACATCAATTGTGGTGTGCACTTTACTTCTTTTCTTTACTTTCTGTTAAGTGGAGATCAATCAGGCACAGGATATAAATTCAGTAAATAGTCAAACAACTCTTTGAACCGAAGTTATGTTCCCAAACTACCTTCCCTTTTTATATTGACTGGTGTGCGTTTATATCCATTGTTGCCCTTTACCACATTCTCATTAGTGTTCACATTAGCAATAGTATTACATAATGTCAAAAAGGAATGATGTTTAAGAATTGCGGTGAGGGTAGGACAGTGTCGGTAGGATGGATACGCGCTGTCGCAGGTGCTGTCAGTGCTCTGCCCACAGCCCCTGGACGCCCTTATTTTCGTGCACATCAGCATAACTGCCAGCAGCCAACATCTCTGTCAAAAACTCTGCTGCCAGAACCCACTTGGCTCCACACACAGAGGACTGGAAATGCCCACCCACCCCAGCAACGCAGTGACCCCCCAATGGGCGTGGGGGGGGTGTGAATGCTTCTAACACCTCACCGTTGACCAAGATCATTCTGAGGTGTGCTTTATACCATTTCCTAGAGCTTCCCTGAGGAGTAAGCTGCAGTTTGCCCACACTGGAAGCTGGCTTAGTAATGGGCCCTACTGGCTGCCTTCCCTTCCCTGAACCACCTCCCAACTTTCTTGCCAGTGTCCCAGCACCTCCCACATCAATTCTGTGAACTCTTCAGCCTTTTCCAGAGTGCGCTTCGGGAGGAACTGACTGCAGGCTAGTGGCTTACCTCTTGGGAGGAAGCAAGTTGAATGGGATGGGCAATGTCCATCTGGATCGGTAAACATGTTTTAAAGTGAAGCAAATATGGCAAAGTATTAAGTCTGGATAATAGGGACACATTTGTTATTTTATTCTTTACACTTTATTGTGTGTTTAAAATGCTTTGCAATTAAAAACAGTTTTAAGACAAGGGACCTTTAAAAATGATAATGCTGATAATAGTGATAGAGAGGTTAGGAAGGGATGAAGGAGAATGATTTCCATTTTAACCATGTTGAGTTTTAGGTACTGGTGAAACTTATAAGTATACAACTCATAGATAGTTGGAGATCTAATATTATAGGGAGGGAAAGAATCCAGCATTTATGGTAAAATTTAAGAGCAGATCTGTGTATAACTGGAGGCTGAATTAGGAGTCTAGAGAGAGAAAGGGGGCAGATTATTCAAGAACATCATCCATTAAATGGGGGGAAAAGAGAATCACTGATAGAAATGGAATAAAATGGAAATCTCTTTATGGCCCTCCATTTTCTCAACTCCCTTTTCATGTGCTAAGTGAGCCCTAATTTTTCTACAGTTCTTTCAGGTTATAAATTATTCTAGGAAAGAAAAGAACTATGAAAATACCATTTTTCAGAATCAAATTGGAAAGTTTTCAGAAATAAGAGAAATCAATAAAAACACATAGCTGAGCGTGCCATGCTTCTTTCACGCTGTACTTTTCATTTCCCCGTCTGCTCCTGCTCCAGGGAACAGATTGCAGCCACATACTGTCTTTGGTGACATTTTGCTTTGTCTTGAATAAGGATACATGTGGACGTAGGGAGAAGAGTGACGGAAATCCAGGGCACACTACCGTTCAGGTTGCAAAGCAGCTGTAAGGAACCACGCCACCACCCTGTGGCCCCTCAGCAGCGTGAATGCGCCTCAGATAGTCCAAGTTCCTGCCGTTCTCTCAGTCCCTGCTTCTCTCCGTGTGTCTTTTTACTGTCTGTTACTTCTGCAGCATGAGCCAGCACTAGGCTCAAGGCTAAACCAGCCAACCCAGCAAACCATTAGAGTCTCATCCTAGTGACATGTTGAACACCGTGTCTCAGCTGAGGCCTCACCATGGCAACCAGTGCCACATGATCCAAACTGGTGTTTTCGTTCCTTGTCAAGTACTTGCAAATCTGTGCGTAGTCTTTCCTGACTTTTTCTAGTATGGCATGGATAATTACTACAGTTCATTTTGGGTGTATTCATTTGAGTTGATCTCTTCCCTCTACAATTTTTGATGATTGCCCTTAGCCCCAAGTCGCATTTGGACCATGGTCACAAATCATGCTGAATATCAAGGTGGGTCATTAGGTTTTCCCAGTGGGAAATAATCAGTAGGAGAGGAGCGCTTCAAGTGGGTCGGCTCCACCAGGCGTCCTTGAGTGCTTGGACTCTTCCCCCTCCCCCCACCCTAACGTCCAGGATCCCAGTCTTTGTCTAACAGGACTTTACTTGTGCCACATGTAACCTGTGGTACATGTATGTGCGTGCGTAAGTGTGTGTGTGTTCGATGGGGGGTGGGGGGATCCATAAACGTTAAGTTTATTCATTGCTTGTGAGACCATCTTTGTTTCATATATATTTTCAATATTTATAACACCACCACATAAAGCTATTATCATACAGTCAGCATTCTACTGTACTGGCATTGTCCCCAAGTTCTTTTTTTAGTGTAAGAATTCATCAGA
This sequence comes from Micronycteris hirsuta, assembly GCA_004026765.1. Classification (NCBI taxonomy): domain Eukaryota; kingdom Metazoa; phylum Chordata; class Mammalia; order Chiroptera; family Phyllostomidae; genus Micronycteris; species Micronycteris hirsuta. The sequence goes on from PVJI01001338.1 coordinate 165,033, forward strand.
TTATCTGTTGTGTTGTTCTGGCCAGTTTCTGTTAACTTAAAAGCAAAATACATTGCAGAATTAAAAAGAAAACTTAAAGCCTGGCTGGTGTAGCTGAGTGGATTGAGCGCAGGCTGAGAACCAAGCAGTCCCGGTTCGATTCCCAGTCAGGGCACATGCCTGGGTTGCGGGCCAGGTCCCCTGTGAGAGCCATGTGAGAGGCAACCATACATTGCTGTTTCTCTCCCTCTCTTTCTCCCTCCTTTCCCTTCTCTCTAAAAATAAATAAATAAAATCTTTAAAAAAATAAAATAAAAAGAAAACTTAAAGAGAACTAAAATTAAAATGTGACGAAGGAAAAGTCGAAGTTAACCGCTGTTTACTTTATGACGCAGACCTCCCCTCCCTCTTCTCTACCGGTGACGCGTTACTCACGCTCACCACAGTTCTAACAGAGCGACAGTGTCAGCGCCTCGCGTCGAGAAAGACAGCAGTCCCGGTTCTGTCTCTCTTGGGAAATGGGTGCCTCCACTAGAATACCTTTGCTGTTGCAATCATTTTCCAGTGGTGGTATCCCATTGGAATAGTGATTTCAAACGTTTTTCACGAGGTTTGGGGTAACTAAGTAAAACTGAGATCATTGCATTGGTAGACACTTGGAATGTTTTACTGACCTATGGGACACTCCTACCACGAGTTCATTCATGTCTGGGCACATGTCTTAACTTTTTTATTGACAAATGCCTTACATGCAGAAAAGGGCACAGATCTTAAGTGTATAGCTTGGCGAATTGCCACAAAGTGAATACACCTGTGTAACCATCGTCAAAGTCAAGAGAGAGGCCATTAGTAGGACTCCCAGAAGCCCCGCTGTGCTCCCTCCCAGGTACTGCCTCTTCCTTCATTTTCAGGGGCATAATCTTGCTCACTTGGAACTGAATGCAAATTAAATCAAACATTATGTATTCCTTTTTGCTTCTTTCAACATTATATTTATGAGATTTATCCATGTTATTTCATTTTCATTGCTGTGTGGCATTTCCTTGTGAAAATATACCACAGTTTGTTTATTCATTCATATGTTGATGAATATTTGCGATTCTTTTTGTCATTCTTATGCACATCTTTTGGTATCGTGTGCATACATTTTTGTGGGACAAATACCGGAAGTGAAATAGCTGTTTGACATTCGTAAAGAATTCCTGTTTTCCAAGGTAGTTGTGCTGGTTTACACCCCCAACAATGCATGAAAGTTACAGTTGCTCCGTTGCCTGTCCAATACTAAGTACTGACAGTCTTTTAAATTTTAGCTATTCTGGTAGATGTGGTAGTTACGCATTGTGGGTTTTTTCCCCAGTTTTGTTGAGATATAATTGACATATAACATTGTTAAAGTTGAAGGTAGACGATGTGTTGATTTGGTGCATATATATTACAAAATGATCACCCTGAAGCATTAGGTAATACTTCCATCACATCACATAATTACCATTTCTTTTTTGTGGTGAGAACATTTCAGATCTACTCAGTTAGCCACTTTCAAGTATCTAAACTGTTACAGTGTTGTTATTAGCTTTAATCGCCATGCTGTACAGTAGATCCTCAGAACTTCTTTATCCTAAACTGGACATTTGTTCCCTTATCCAGCGTCTCCCCATTTTCCCTGGCGCCTGACTCTTGACAGCCACCACTCTCTGTTTCTGAGTTAAGCTTTTTTAGATTTCACACATAAGTGATATCATGTATTTGTCTTTGACTCACCTCACTTAGCATAATGCCTTCAAGGTCCATCCAAGTTGTTGTAAATGGCAAGATTTCCTAATTTTTCTCATGGTTGAATAATATCTCATTATTCTTATATACCCTGTCTTTATCCATGTATCTGTTGACAGATACATATTGTGGTTTTATTTGCTTTCCCTTTATTACTAATACTTTTTGTGTGTTTATTGGTCATTGGGATGCCTTTTTGTGAAGTGCCTATTCAACTCTCCGGCCTGTTTTTCCTTTCGGGTTTTCTTTTTGTAGTTGACTTTCAGGCGTTCTGTTTATGTCGCACACGTGTGCCTGTTTGCGGTTACATGTGTTGCCACTCTTTTCCTTGACTCTGTGATGTGCCTTTCATTCTTTCAATGATGTCTTAGAACATAGTTTTCCTGTCATTGTCGTTTACCTGATCAGTTTTTTCCTTTAAGATTGATCTTTTTAGCCCGGCTGGTGTAGCTCAGTGGATTGAGCGCTGGCTGGGAACCAGAGGGTCCCGGTTCGATTCCCAGTTGGGGCACATGCCTGGGTTGCGGGCCAGGTCCCCAATGAGGACCATGTGAGAGGCAACCATACATTGCTCTTTCTCCCTCCCTTCTCCTCTCTCTGAAAATAAATAAATAAAATCTTTAAAAAAAAAAAAGATTGATCTTTTTACTTTTGTTTAAGAAATCATTCCCTATCCCAAGGTTGTGAAGATAGTCTCCTCTGTTATATTCTATATGCATTATTGTTTTGCCTTTCACATCGACATCTACAACTCACCTAGAGTTGATTTTTGTGCCTGTGTGAGGCTACCCCCCCAGGGCTTAGTTCTTCCCATCTGGATAGACACTTGGCCCAGCACCGTCTACTGAGAAGGTCGTCTTTTCCCCACCGATCATTGGTGCTGCACCTGTAATAAATAACTGTGTCCATGCATCTCTTTTTCAGTTTCTCTGCTCTCTTCTGTTGGTCTATTGGCTATCCTTGTGCCAATTACTGTTTTAATTACTATCGGGCAAAGATTTTATTAATTTCTAAATGTTTAAAGCCCCTCGCTTTAATTTCATCTCCCTATCAACGTAATGTTCTCATTAGCCACATCCATATGAAGGGAAAGAGAGCTGAGGATGGTTGTAAAGCGAATCTTATCGGAAAGAATAACTTACTGCGTACCCATTTTCTTTGTCAAAATCCAGTGCGTTTAGGAGTCAGACAGGTTCAGAAATGAATGAAGCACACACCTCATCATGGGGCAGCCTCTGCTCAACTGTCACCACTTGCAGTCACTGCCGAGTCCAGTATGCCGAATCTCTGGATTCACCTAGAAAAAGCTGAAGTCTGTGTCTTATGTAAAATCTCCTGATTGTTAAATGCCAGGCAAGCCAAATAAAATGCGGCTGTAGGCCGTTCCAGCCCACAGGCCACCGGTTAGCTGCTCCTATTTTTAAAGGTCTCTACTTGCCATTTTTGATTCTACATGAGCTATAACCATACTCCTTGGTCTCCTCCACACCAAACATTAAACGTTCTAAAATCTATGATATGTTTTATTCTAGACCTTATGTGGTAGAAACAGATACCAACTATTTCTCACTTATGAAAAACCAACTGAGTGTGAGCTGTAGAAGAGTATGTTTTCTACTTCAATTAGCAAGGAAGGCAGGGAACAAAGGAAATCTTTAGTAGAGGTATCTTTCCCGCCTTGAGAAATTTCTACCGCTCAGAGTTCACTGCCACTTCTTTCCCTCTGGCTTTTTATTATAATATTTCCAAATGGTCAGAGAAGTTGAGAGAATAGGACAGGGAACGCCCCGGTGCCCTCCACCTGCGTTCAGTCAGTGTTTCGTTTTTTCGCCATGCTTGTTTGCTCTCATGACGCTTCGCCACTAACATGCTCCTGTGCGCATTCTCCTTCATAACCGCAGTACTTTCTTCACGTCTAAAAAATTAGTATTTCCAAAATGTTTAATATCCAGCACATACTCAAATTTCCTCCATTGTTCAAAGCATATCTTGTATATACCTATTTTTTTTTTTAATCCAAACGTTTCTAAAGCATCTGCTCTGTTTTACATCCCCTCCAGTATAGGAGTCCTGGTGTCTTCACATCCTCGCCAGCACTTGCTACGCGTGACATTGACCTTTTAAAGAGTCCAGGACTAAGTCGTGTCTGGATTTGCCTGATTGTTTTCTGATGGTTCATTTCACTTACTCTCCTAGTCCCTGTATTTCCTGTAAACTGGAAGTTAAATCAGGAGATGTTAATTTTATTTGAATGTGCACTTTCACATACTTAACATTATACCTTGCATGTCAACAACAACGGCACATACACAGCTGATTCTGCCTTGTGGGTCATCTTTAGAACATTTCAGTGTAGATAAGCTGTTACTATGTTTCCCCCACCGTCACCTACATTTCCTACAGCTTATAGAATACACCCCTTGTGTTTTCCTGTACACAACTAGAATTTAGCATAAAAATTAAGATAAATATCACCATCAGACATTACCTGTTCATAAGTTGCCTACCACTAACAATATCTGTTATGTTTAATTTCTTTTTTCAGTCTCTTTTCATACCCAGTATTTTCCAGTACTTTGCTCTTAACATTTTTTTTAAGCATTTGTTATTTATTAATCCTCTCATGAAAAATCTGCACAGCCACTGCAGATAAAGTCACTGCAGAATCTTTACTCCCTCTTTTTGCCAGCACCGCACTGGCCTTGGCAGTTACGTCCTTCATTCTGTTCTTGCGGTTCCTCGCTCTGTGTTCTTGAGGTCTTCTTCTCATACAGACCATGGCTTCCAAGTCTGGGTTTGGGCTCACTTTTCTTTGTACAGTCCAAAGAATCATAAATCATGCCAAGATAGTTGTCTTGCCACCACCCAAATCGGTTCTGAATCCAAACACCAAGGTGACCTCTGGTGCGGTCTTCTACACTTTGGCTGGTTCTTCCCAGGTTGCTGGCTTAGGCGCTGCTGCCTTTCCGAGGTGAAGGACATCAGTGAGCATTTGTTTCTGCCAAAGTCGTCTGTTGGTCATGAATTGCATGGTCCACATAGTTACCAGGTCACCATAACGGCAGTCACTCCTCAGGCAGCCAGGGAGGAAAAGCTGCCTGATGGCTCTTATGTGTTTCTACACCGTTCTCTCTCCCCGGAACCGCCAGCCAGCACCCGTCACCGTACTCTGTCTGTGCCTTTTCCGGAATGTCATGGCATGACAACCGTGTGGTACGTAGCCCTTTCAGACTGGCTTCTTTCACTTGGCAATGGGTTTTTGAGGTTCTTCTGTGTCTTTCCATGACTTGGTACCTCGGTTTTTTTAGTCACTGAAGAATGTTCTATTGTGTGGGTATACCACAGTTTGCTATTTGCTTATTGAAGGACATACTGGTTGCTTCCAGTTTGGGGCAATTATGAGTAAAGCAGCTATAAACATTCACATGCAGGTTTTCCTATGGACACAAGTTTTCAGGCCATTCGAGTAAATACCCATGAGGAAGATTGCTAGATCATGTGACAGGACTGAGTTTGGCTTCGTAAGAACGGCCAAGCGGCCTTCTGAAGTGGCTGCACCATTTTGCTTCTCACCAGCGATTCGTGAGAATTCCTGTTGCTCCACGTCCTCATCAGTATTTGGTATTCTTGTTTGTTTTGTTTTTATTTTAGCCCTTCTGACAGGTGTATAGTGGTATCATGTGTTTTTCTATTACCCTAAACTACGGAATTCAGCACACACTGGGGGCTCACTTAATCTTCAGCTTCAAGCATTAGCTCTCCACTCTCTGTTAGTAATTGGTTTGTGCTCAGGAGACAAAGACTGGTCTTTCTGTAAGCCTAAACAAAATGTAACTGCATGATAAACTTGGTGCCTTTTCCCTTCCACTAGCAAAATTATTCAGTCAGCTTATCATTGAACAATGATTCCAGTCACTCTTCCCAGGAAAGATAAAAATAGGAAATTATGATAGTTTTCTGGAAGTATTTTCTTTTCTTTAAGATTTTATTTATTTATTTTTAGAGAGAGAGGAAGGGAGGGAGAAAGAGAGGGAGAGAAACAGCAATGTATGGTTGCCTCTCACATGGCCCTCGCCTGCAACCCAGGCATGCGCCCTGACTGGGAATCGAACCGGGACCGCTTGGTTCCCAGCCCGCGCTCAATCCACTGAGCTACACCAGCTGGGCCTTTGGCAGTCTTTTCAGTAACATAGTTCTTGCAAATGGCATGGTCAAATAATTGTCAGCAACAATCTGAGAATGAAACATTCAAATGATAGGTGACACCTTTATTGGCCACAGAGTGACTTCCTGTGTACAAATACGGCATCATTAAGGTCAGGGTTTCAGCTGGCTAGAATATGTGTTATTGTCAAATTAGTATTGTTCCCCTTGAATCACTCTCCACACTATATTTGTAAGTTGTAATGTCAAATTAAAGCATTAATTCCAATACAGTTGCCAAGAAAGGTTAAAATTTGTACAGGAGCAGTGGGGTCAGAAGGCGAATGTGTAGCAGAGCCAGGAGGGAGGCTGAACTGTGGTTGCTGGGGCTCAATACGGAGAACAAAGGCAAGAAGTGTTCCACAGAATTAGTGGTGCTGTGCCCAGAACTTTGATCACAACCTCTCTGACACTGAGAACCGTCCCCAGGATCACCGTGAATTGGTGGGAAAGAGCGCATCCTGTGGTTGACACCCGTTGCCTGAACCCATGCACCTCTGCCGTTTGAGCCGTGCGGACCCCGGCTCTCCCCAGCCAGCACTCCCGGAGCTGGTTGCCAAGACCGAGTTTAATTTGCATAAACATAAAAATCTGTTCACTGGTTTCAAGTGAGACCGCATAAACTGAAACATTTAACCTGACCTCACCTGGGACCGCTCTTACCCTTTTGTGGGTGAGTTGTGCCCAATGGGTTGGTTTAGAGAACGTTTGAATCTGCCCGTTAATGCTGTTTGATGCAGTCCCTTTTTATCAGTATGGGCTTGATGGCTAAGGAAGCAGCCAATTAATTACACAAACACATCCTTTAGTTCTGTGGAGAATACGAAGCAAGCAGGGGAGAGAAAAGAGACAGTTATCTACACTGATGTGACCGTGTTGTAGCAGTGAATGTATTGTAACTGTGCCAAGCTTCATGCTTTATTCCTCTCTCTGCCGTGACGGACCAGAACGGTATCGTTTCGTTCGGAAGACGGGTTGTCCTTGTAAAGTGTACCGGGGTGAACCCTACTGGAATCCACGGGCTGCCAGCTCTGCTCCCCGTCACCATTTCCACAGCACCCTACCCCCCTGGCAGTGTCCCAGGAGAAGGTGTTTCCATGGTAATCAGTGGAGGCAGTCAGCTGACGTCTGGCACCACCCGAGCTGGTGTGTGCCAGGCTTCTCCCCTCTCTCCTCCCTCCATCCTTTAGGCTCTGTTTATTAATCCTCTTTAATGGAAAGGATATAATCCCTTAATGTCAGACACGGAGTGGCGCTCAGGTTTATTTATTCATTTAGGTAATAAATTCCCCTTCCTTATTAATTCTCAGCAGGTCCCGGAAGCTGTATTACTTTGTACATCTTGTGCAAATGTTTATATTTTTGCCTGTTATAACAAAGGGAGTTGTTTACTAATATTAGATATTTGGAAACTCCTATTCTTAGAGAAAAAAGTGATGTCTCTATAAACAATTTTTAAAGATATGAATGTTAAGGTTTCAGTTTCATTTTGTAAGAGTCTCTTAATGCTCTGATGGCTGTGGCAATGAAACAGTCTTCCCACGCCCCTTATAATTTTTTTTTTAGCATTCAGTGATTTTATTACTGGATTTGAGCAATCCATGTGAGTTTAAGTATTTCTAAGATATGTGACATCCAGCCATGTTCTTTTTTTTTCAATAAGGGAGAAAGAAATGAGAATTTCAGAGCTAAGCTATTGACTGTCTTTCTGACGCGTACTGAGAAGTAAATGGCTTTTGTCACAGCGGTTAGAGACCACAGCTTAGGTTAAACAGTACTAAGCAAACCGATTTATAATGTCAAAAGCCAGTGCTTTCCGGCAGGAGGCAGAGTCCATTCTCATCAGTACTAGACTTGGAAATTCAATTACAAATGTAAAAGATGTACCAAACCAGTATCTGAAAGAGGCAATCATTGGAGCCAATTTATGAGCCCTTTTAAAAAGCTATCTTGTTAAAGAAACACAAAGCCTTTTAAAAGCTGAAGTATGAGAAAATTAGCACAACATATTTATTTCTGTTTATCCAGAGGTCAGGTTCCTAGAAACAAGATCCTTTTCAAACAAAGCCCTAAGTGGAGACACACACATAGAAGGTCCTTGCTGTGCGGGAATCAATGGTGCAAGCCGAGGCAGGGCTCTCTCGTGCAGTAGACGTTTGTGAGCACCTGCTGCGTTCGGTGCAGTTGCCCAGCACTGAGCAGGGGCACGGTGCACACGTCACACGGTCTCCGCCCACAAGGCCCCACAGCCAGGCCTGCGGCAGCCATGCGGGTGCCCGTGGCTGTACCTTCCTCTCCAGAGGGCACTCGCTCAGAAAGATACAGCAATCTGCCCAAGGTGACAGAGCTCACAGGGAGGGGAGCCCTTGGAATCACAACCCTGATGATGACCTCCCGCCACTGCCTCCCTTTTATGACAAACAGCACATACCATGAAAATCCTGCATGAAGAGGCGGGGAAAAGTAACAGGGCTAACGTTCGCCACGTGCCCAATGCCAGGCAGTGGGTGGTTTAAATGTACTGTATCACCCTCTTTATAAGAGTCCCGCGCAGGGAGTTAAGTACCATTTCATCAGTGAAGAAACCAGTTCTCAGAGAAGTTGGCCACCAGTGCAGGATTTCCGGGCACATTTTTTGGACACCGAAGCCCAAGGGAACCACGAGACGGGTCGTCTTCTGTCTCGGTTGCCTGCAATATGCTCTTCTGTCTCCATTCCCTTTGTTTATTTATGTAAGTCTTTCTTACAATAATAATTGCTTTCTAAAATGCTTCATCTTAACCTTTTAAGAATAAGTGGCTTGTAGGCCCAGGGGACCCTGCAGGGAATAACATAATCAGGACTGGAGCTTCTGTACTGGCCGTGTTCCTCGTGTCGAGGGCTCTCGAGGATGGTCCACTGGGACACAGAGAAGACGGGGAAAAAAACCCGTGCTTCATTTCTGTTGGAGAGAAAGGAAAAAAACAGCACCCTTGAAGAGAGCTGTCACATTGGGCTTCTATTTGCACAGCTGTTTCTCTCTTAATTGCAATCCTGTCGTTTCCAAGAAGAAACATGTAGGGAAAAAAGGTACTACACAGAGTCTCAGGCGGGCCAGGAAAAAAACGTGCTTTCACAGCTAACCTGATTCTTTGGAGATTTGATTTTTTTTTTTTAATTTGGTTTCCACTTTTAAATCCTAAGTCAAAAATGTTGTTAATAGCTTCTAACTCAGGGGTCCTCCACCTTGGCTGCACATTTCAAGTAGCCTGGGGCCTTTTCTTTCGAATTCCGATGCCCACCCCTAATCGTCAGCATGTTTGAAAGCTCCCCAGGTGAGTATACCATGCAGCCAGGGAGGAAGACCGCTGATCTAACTATTCTGTTCCCCAGATTTATTCACTTTTTTGTTCCAGCTGTTTCTCTTGGAATCATTTGTTAAAAATTGGACTTGCCCCCAAATTTAATTCTGCCATGAGATTTTTTTCTCACCTGCATGTGTGCACATATGCAAGAGAGACAGAGATGGGGAGAGGGGGAGTGTGTGCGTGCGTGTGTGTTTTCTAGAAAGCTCTGTGATCTTGTGAAGAGAACCCTGTGACCTCATTTATGGCTTTTACTCTTTGTCTTCCACACATTCAATACATTTTGATCGTCTGCTCTCTACAATTAGGTACTGTGGCACTGTGCTAGGTACTAGGGAAATAAAGATGAGAAAGACAGAGCCTCTGCTTATTGTTTAGTGACGTGAGGCAAATATAGACAGAAATCATCACAGTACAGCTTGCCACGTGCTAAAACAAAGGTCAGCCTGAATTGCTGGGAGAGAACATGGAGGAGGGGCATGGGAATGATTTCCCACATGCAGAAGAGTTTCAGGGGTTCATGGATACATGCCAACCCTGTGCCTTTTTCTACGCTGGGCACCTGTAGCTTTTTTCAGATTCCTAAAGGAATGTGTAAACTGTTGTTTTGGACAGTACAGGCCAACAGATTGGAAGTGGCATGATGAGGTTTGTTTTCTAGGAAGCTCATTCCGACAGCATGACAAGGTATAGACTGAAATGGGATGAAGCTGGTGAAGTCAGTACCATTTCGGGGGCTCTTGAAATAATCTCAGTGGAAACAATGGCACCAGGGGTAGAAAAACCAAGCTGTAAGAGCTTTCTGAGTTCCTCTTAAAGTTACATTTTCAAAAAATATTTTCTCTGTGCCCGGCACTACTTTAATTTTCTACATGCATTCATTTAGATAATTTTCCGTCTTCCCTATGAGGTAGGTAATATTATTAACCCCATTTAAGGTGAAGAAACTGATGCCCAGAGCATGGGTCAGACTTTCCCAAGGACACAGAGGCAGTGCCCAGAGCTGAGCCCAGGCTGTCTGTCTCCAGAGCACGTGCTCTGCCAAGAATGGATGGGGGAGCAGGGATGGAGGAGAACTCCTTTTGGTCTTGGGACACAGTGTTTTTGGTGGTACTTCATTGAAATAGGGTCCTGAGGAGGAGAACATTGAGGGCAAGGTGGTGAGTTTCATTTTGGCCAGGTCGGATATGTGGTCCCATGGGCCCCCTGTCTGTCTGCCCACCTGGAGGTCCAGGGAAAGGTCTAAGCTGGACATTCAGTTGACAGTTACCATATTTTTCAGGCTATAAGACGCACCTAGGTTTTAGAGGAGCAAAATAGGGGAAAAAAATTGAAGCAAAAAATGTGGTAAAATATTTAATAACATAAATAACATAATGTTTCACCAATGTAAATGTAAACAGAGCTCAACAGCAGCATTAACAACCGTTATTACTGACTTTAAGCTCTAAGTACAGAAACTCCTCTAACCATCAGGGAACCCCAAGAACTCCTCGTCACTGCTGTCCACGTTTATGAAGCTCTGCTCCTCAGAATCGCTAGTATCACTGTCTTCACTCTGTTCATAGAGGATGCCATCTTCAGAGCCGTCTAAGGCATTGCTGATGCCACATTTTTTTAAGAACCTCACAGTGGTTTCATCCTGAACTGACCGCCGTGAGGTTTGCACCCACTCACACACTTGGGTGATGGTGGGCCTCTTCATTCGTCCAGTTGGTGCCAGATCATGGTTTCCAGCAGCCATCCGTTTGTCCCACTCTTCTCTCATGGACACTTTCAATGGCTTGTTGATGGAAATGACCAGAGGTTGCAACTGGCTGGTAAGCCCCCAGGAATTACAGCTAGATGGGTTTTCTCTTCTTTAAATGTCTTCTTTGTGGCTTCAGTGATATGTGCCCTACACTGGTCAAGCACTAATAGAGCAGGTTTTTTCAGAAGCCCTTCAGGACGTTTGGACCACACTTTTTCTATCCATATCTTCATGCCATTTTCGTCCATCCATCCTTTGTCATGAACATGAACAATAACTCCTCTTGGGATGGCCTCTTTTGGCATGTTTTTTCTCTTGAAAATCAGCATTGGAGGCAGTTTGGCGCCATCTGCACAGGACAACACAACCGTGTAGTGGGTTTTATCACGCCCGGAGGTTTTCACGGTTATGGTTTTGGCACATTTCACGTCAACAGTCTTGTTTGATGGAACATCAAAGGTTAACAGGACTTCATCCATGTTCCCAATCTGCTTATTTCAAATCCAGTTTTCTTTCTTGCCTCCAGTACACATTTGTGAAGAGACACAATCTTGGATTCCTATTCTACAGGCATTTTCGGTGCAGTCCTACCAGTAGTTTTGGTGTGCACAGCAAGGCCACATCTCTTCATAAATCTGTGGCACCGTGATGGTGACCCAGTGAAGTCCTCAATGCCTTTCTCTGCAGCAGGACGTTTGGCTTCGTGTATGATCATTTCTGTAGATACTGAGAAGCCATTGTTCCCATGACGTGTGACCCACTCTTTCATATCCACTTCGAACTGTGGCCATTTTGCAGCATGCCCACAAAAAGGTTGTTTCGTTTTGTCCGTTTTTTGCAGTTGATCCTCCTGTTTCCTCCATTCCTGTATCGTTTTTTTGGTTGCCGGTGGCCCAGGGTATCTCTCCGCTGCTCTGTTCCCATGCTCTTTGGGGTGCTTCACTACCTCCAGTTTAAAAGGGATTTGATATGAAATCCTTTTCTGCTCTGACATCTTTCCACAATTACAGCAGATTCAGCAGGAGACTACGGTACACTGTTGTGTCTTTCCACAACAAAATACAGTGATGACAGAGCCATCAGCACCGTGTCCTTCACAGTTACGGGGGCCCTGCAGCTGAGAACGTCAGTGGGTGACACACTGTTATGGGGGGATCTGCTGCTGACACTGTTATGGGGGATCTGCTGCTGGGGGGGCACAAGTTGTGCAACACTCTTGTATGGAGACAGCACTTTTGCACAACCTGTGTGGCTCTGCAGCTGTTGCCAAATTACAGCTCCCATCATCCCAACCTGTCCAACCATGAAGGGAGTTGTAGTTTTGTAACAGCTGCAGCACACATTGACAGGTGACCCTGCAGTGGAATTTGCCTATGTTAATGTTAATGGGGGACACACCAGTCACGAGATGGAGGCATGTACCAGTGCTGCAGGCTTTCTTCTCCTACCGTGCCTGCACTGCCTGTACCCTCCTCCCTAGCACTGTAGTGTGCCGTGGCAGGGACTCCGCTCCTGCCTCCCTTGCTTCACACCACCGGGCCACCCCCTCCTCCCAGCCCAGGGCCCACAGCATGGCCCCACTCCTGCTGCTGTCGGCTTCCTGCAGCAGCAACCCTGCTCCTACCTCCTGTGACCCCACTGCACCACCGCCCCCTCCCACAGTGAGCCAGGTAAGCTACATTTGGACTATAAGACACACCCCCATTTTCCTCCCGAATTTGGGGGTGGGGGGAGTGCATCTTATAGTCCAAAAAATACAGTACCAGTATTTTAAAGAGGGGAACTTGCAATGCCTTCCCACACACAGGCTGTGTCATCCATTGCTGTGATACAGACCTCCTGGCTCCTCAGTGGTCCTGTAAACTCTCCAAGGGGAAAGCTGCATTTTCTAACTCATGTGCATGTGTGACCTGGAAGAGAGAGTTGGAACTTCCAGTTCTGGACAAGACAGAATGGATGCATTTCTCCCTATCCCTCTCCCTAAATATAGCTAAAAGCTCTGGACATTATATTATAAAACAAACTTACATTACATAAGAAGACTGAAAAATGGAGAGCAAGTGGACTAGCTAAGGACCTTGGGACTCAAGAAGCAATATGCCAGTGAGCTCCCTGGGTTTCTTTTTTGCCTCCTGTGTACCCTGGCCTGGAAATGCCCCCAGCACATGTACTGACACATGTACCAATATGTACTGACAAGAGAAGCTTTTTCTCTCTCTTGCCAAAGGACCAGGAATGAGCAGCCTAGCAAAACATAAACCTGGACTTCTACTCCCGTCCAGCAGTAAAGCATTGCTACCCTTCCCCACTGCTGGTCCATGTGTAGTAGGAACCTACAAAAATAGAAAATTTAATCAGATGCAGAGTCTGATAACACAATACCCTAAATGACCAGGGTACAATCAAAGATCACTCATCATCCCTAAAAGAGAAAGATACTAGCATACAGCTATTCAACCTGTTGACAAACATAGGATAAGGAAAATAAACCTAAAATTGAGTGAATAATCTTTTTGCATTGAGAGGATCATTAATTTGTATGGTTAAAAAAATTCAATCAAAAGACCAATTAGGAAAGCAAGTTAATTAAGTTGGTATTTTAAGAGAGAGAAAAAATAAATTTAAAGTGGATAATATGAAACTTGATTCAATTAGTAAAACAATTAGCATTGTAAAATAATAATTTGATTCTCTAGGACCCAATTATTTAATAGTTCTACCTAAATCAATGGTTGTGTAGTTACAGCCACTTGAGGAGCTTTTAAAAAGTAGATGCCTGATCCCAGACCAGTAAGTCAGTATCCCCAGTGATTCTGAAAGTAGTCAGGGCTGACAGTCATCGGCCTAAATAACCACAGGTGGTAAGTAGAATATAAGTGAGAAGATTCTTTTATCCTCTGAATAGTCAAAATAGACATGACAAAGTTTACCCACTGAATTTTGCATGTTCTTTCTAAAGAAGCGCCCTCTGAACCACTGGTCTTGTTCTGTGCACCCTCGTGATGAATCTGATTGTCCGTTTCCCAAGCCCACCAGCAGTAACTGTGAAGGCGTCAGTCTCTCACAGGGAGGCATATCGATAGTTGCAATACGTGAAACCAGAAAGTATGGGAAGACTCAGAGGAGACTTAGTTCCTTTCCACTAGACGGCTTGGTATTGAAACTCGTTGAAGTGATTTCTTGAGTTATTTCCTCAGAGCAGTATTTCTGGAATTAAAATTCAACTTTTCATGAAACTACTGAATTCCATGTTGCAAGACAAACCCAGGAAATCAAACTGCCAGGTACTCTTGGAGAGAGACCTCCAATAGGCCTGTCTGAGAGTTTTAGCAAAAATAAAACAATTAGCCGTTGGGTTGATACCCATGAACTGGTAGGTTCTAACCACCTTTCTTGTAAGGAATATGACAAATTTAATATAAAAATAAAAAAGCTAAATATACGTGCCACCAAGCAGCCACTCCCAACAAAGGGCAAAAATAATTCAAGCATTCGAATTAATAGGGGAGGCTCTGCCAGGCCCAGCTCCCTGTGTAACACTCTGCAAAGGAATTTGTATTTAATCCTGTCAAGTACAACATTCATTTGCGATGAGAACATTATGTAGGTTGTAAATTTTCTTCTTGATGGTGTGTGGGATATTTGGAAGAAATTGAAGTTCAATGTGGAGATGTTATTTATTCAGTGCAGTTAGATGGATTAGTACTGGCCATTTTTTAAAGAATTTTACTACATTACTTTCATCAAGCTTTTAAAATCAAGAGTTGAAAGCCCTTGTCAATCAAAGACACAAACTTAGCCCTTTAGTCCGTTGATTACAATTATTTCCATTGACCTGAATGTATTGATCAATAGTACCAGGCTCATAATGAGTTACTTGTGTATAAAGTCGATTATCCTGGCTTTAAGACAATTTTTTGTGACTGCTTGTGGCTCATATTTTGTATAATAGGCTGTTAGATTCTGATTTCACACTTAGAACGTCGTGGTTTACACACACATACTGGGATGATTTGGGAGCTGTGGTCCAGGGGTGCAGTCACATGAACTCCAGCAGCCCTGAAGATGCATCTGTTTTAAGCACATGGACAAGTTAATGTTCACCATAACAACTCGGAATCCTTAGGAAAGTAAAACAATAATTTTATTATGTTTAATGAAACTGCAAAACATTTCTAAGTATAGTGTTTTCTTAAATAATTTTCCAACATGATAAAATTTTTAACATTTTTGTTGAAAGTGATATTTGTTAAGAAATGAACTCTCAGTTATCCCAAACTATGCATTCTCTCCGTGATAGCTTGACAAAATTAAGATTTCTCTATTTTCTGGTCACGATTGCTGCATACCCCAAATTTGCCACCGCAGCAATTTTATTATGGTCCTGGGTTTGTTAGGTCAGGAGTTCAGGAAGGGCAAAGCAGATGGCTTGTCTGTGCTCTGTAATATGTGAGGCCTCAGCTCAGAAGACAAAAAGAGGGGAAGTGATTCAAGGGCCGGAGGCTGGAGTCATTTGAAGGCTCATTCACACAGATGACTGACCCCTGGCTGGGGGTCTTGACGAGGGTGACTGCGGGCTGCAGAGCCTTCTGAGGCCTTTCAGGCATGCTTGGCTTTCTCATGTAGCATGGCGGCCTCCGACTTCTTACAGGGTGACCTAGAACTCAGAGCCTGAATGAGCTGGAGCTCAGTGAGCAGGGCAGAAGCTGCTCCCCCTTTTATACCTAACCTCAGAAGTCATGCAGCATCACCTCTGTCGCAGTTTAGTGGTGAAAGCAAGTCTGGCCCTGGCCAGATGGCTCAGTTGGTTAGAACGTCGTCCCGTACACCAAAACATTGTGGGTTCAACCCCTGGTCTGGGTGCGCACAGGAGGCAATCAATCGATGTTTCTCTCTCCTCTCTCTCTCCGCTCCCCCCCTCACCTTATCTTTCTCCTTCTCTTCCTCTCTCTCTAAAATCAATAAAAAGTATGTCCTCAGGTAAGGATTAAAAAAGTAAATAGGTAAAAGCAAGTCTGTGGTCAGCCCTGACTCAAGGGCAGGGGACATAAACCACTCCCCCCATTTCTCCATGGAAGGCGTGTCAAGGGATTCGTGAACAGATTTTAAGTCTTCTACAGTCTGTTCCGTGGTTAAAAATTATTAACATTACTCTGTCTTCAAAATGCACTTCCCCTTGTCCTTCCGAGATGCCCCAAAGTCTCATCCCCTTTATGGCATCAGGTTCAGGGTTGTGGTTGAGGATCTTATCATCTATGTCAGTTCACATGCGGTTTCTCAATGAGAGTTCCTCCAACCTAGAGACCTGTGAACATCAGATCTTTAAAAAGACAAGTTACCTGCCCCTCATACCCAGCATACAATGGTGATACAGGGATGGAATACCCCAACAGACACTTATTCCAAGAGATGGGGAATGGGAGGCACCTAAGTCACTGGCCATCTTTGCTTGCAGCTAGGCAGCCTTCTTAATCTCCTTCCTGCCTCCAAAGGTTGGGGGTCCAAAAGCCTCATCATGTGTCATAATGTCTCTGTCCTTTTCATTCCAACCTGATACAGTTCCTTTGAAATCTTGGTGGACTTAACTATGTATCAATTTATAATCCGCTTTACTAGACAAAATACACACCCACAAATCTCTGCAAAGATACTCTTTGAACTCTGGGCTTCTTTTGAGCTTCTGTGGGAGAAGGTCCTTTAGACTCCTAAGAGCCCTGTCATTTAATAGAGAAAATTTGTGGAAAATGCCCTGAAGATCTTTAGAGAGGCTTTCGTCTCTGGAAGTTTCTGTGAAGCACCACCTTAGATCTTTCTGAGGTTTTGACAAAGGATTTTACAATCCCACTCCGGATTTGCTCATTGCCCTAAAACCATTTCATTCAGAATCATTTGCCATCTGGAGAAGCTGCAAATAAGAAAGAGTTTCATTTTCAAACTCAGCGAGAACAGGCTCCTTTATATTTTCTCTAAATTTGGCATGAAAGCTGAACGGTTCTTTATTTATTTTAATCTTCACCTGAGGATATATTCATTGATTCCAGAGAGAGACAGGGAGATTGATCCGTTGCCTACCATATGCACCCCTACCCGGGAGCCTGCACCCTAGGGTATGTGTCCTGACCAGGAATCAAACCCGTACTCTTTCTGTGTACGGAACGACACTCCAACCAACTGAGCCACACCAGCCGGGGCTGAACCGTTCTTTATTAAGATTGTCTCTATCCTCGTGTTTTTTCACAAGACAGCAAGAGGCAGCCACTTGGCATTTTCAGTATTCTGTCTAGAAATCCTTTTCTAGATTATTGAATTTGTTGGGCACATTTTCTATTCTCTACCTTCCCATAAGCAGCCATGTTGTCAAATTTTCCGCCTCTTGATAACAAGGATTCCCTCTCCTCACACCTGAGGTAACACTGTCCTTGCCTCCCTACCTTCAGGTCCTCCCCGACCACCTCCCTAAAGCCTGGCGTGATCCTACCAGCCATCTCCTGGAGGCTCTTCAGGCTTCCACCCATTTCCCAAAGCCGGTGCCGGCTGTTTTAGGGTCCTGTCACAGTAGCACCTCACTCCTCCTTCCACACTTGTGTTCCAGTTCCAATACTGAGTAACAAACCACCACCATTTTATTATGGTCATGGATTCCACGGGTCAGGAAATTTGGAAAGGGCGCAATGGGGCTGGTTTGCCTTTGCACCATGATATCTAGGGCTTCGCTGGGAAAACTCAAAGGCTGAGGTTTCTTGACAGCTGGGGGTTGGAATCACAGGAACCCTCAGCACTGACTTGTCTGGCCCTGGGGCTGAGGGGACCCGAATCAGACCGCTCACCACATTGTCAACACCTGACCTCTTCGAGGAGCTTGGGTTCCTCACAGCAGGGCAACCTCAGGACAGTCGCCTCTTCCCAAGTTAATGAAGTCCCTTAAAGGCATGTGTAGAGACCTATCCACTGGAGAGAAGAGTTCCTCCCACTTAGGAAGACTATAGAGTAGCCCTGGCCGGGTAGCTCAGTTGATTGGAGCGTCATCCTGATACACCAAGGCTGTGGGTTTGATCCCCAGTCAGGGCAGATACAAGAATCAACCAATGAATATATAAACAAATGGAACAACAAATCAGTGTTTCTCCCGCCCTCCTCTCAAATTAATAAATTTAAAAAAGAAAAAGAGGAAGAAGACTACAGAGCAGGGGTGTCAAACTCATTTTCACCAAGGACCACATCAGCCTCGCGGTTGCCTTCAAAGGGCTGAATGTAATTTCAACTCCTTGACAGTTAAAGAGTAGTTACACCTACACAGTCCTAAAATTATTCCGGCCCTTTTAAGGCAACCATGAGGCTAATGTGTCCCTGGTGAAAATTAGCTTGACACCCCTGCTATAGAGTAACTGCTTACTGGGACTAAGTCTGGAAAAAATAGGGCTCAGATTGAAAACTAGACATGAAGCACATTCTCCTCTCTAGTTAGTCCTGGATGATTTTAAACGAGTTGGTCATCAGTTAAAAGGTTAACTCTTTTTAGCAGTTCCGGCCAAGATGGAGGCATAGGTAGAAACCTTTGCTTCTTTGCACAACCAAAAGGAGGATAACAACCGATTTAAAATCAACAAACAACCAGAAATGCCAGAAAATCAAATTGCATGAAGCTCTGACAACCAAGGAATTAAAGAAACAGTCAAACAGAACAACCAGACCGTTGGGCTGAAACAAAGAAATATGGCCCAAATGAAAGAACAGAGCAAAGCTTCAGAAAGAGAGCTAAGCAATGAGGAGATAGCCAACCTATCTGATGGAGAATTTAAAGCCCTGGTAATCAAAATGCTCACAGCTTGGTTGAAAAATGAAAAAAACAAATGAAAGCTACCCAAATGAAATAAAGCAAAATATCCAGGGAACCAACAGTGACAGGAGGGAAACCAGGACTCAAATCAACAACTTGGAACAAAAGGAAGAAATAAACATCCAACCGGAAAGGAATGAAGAAACAAAAATCCAAAAAAATGAAGAGAGGCTGAGGAATCTCAGGGACAACCCAAAATGTTCCAATATCCACATTATAGGGGCACCAGAAGGAGAACAGCAGCAAGAAATTGAAAACTTACTTGAACAAATAATGAAGGAAAACTTCCCCAATCCGTCCAAAGAAATAGGCTCCCAGGAAGTCCAGGAAGCCCAGAGAGTCCCAAAGAAGTTGGACTCATCAAGACACACATCAAAAGGAACACATCAAGACACATCATCATTAAGTTACCCAAGATTAAAGATAAAGAGAGAATCCTATAAACAGCAAGAGGGAAGGAAATAGTTACCTACAAAGGAATGCCTATAAGGCTGTCAGCTGATTTTTCAAAAGAAACCATGCAGGCAAGAATGGGCTGGAAAAGAAGTATTGGAAATCATGAAAGGCCAGGACCTACATCCAAGATTACTCTCTCTAGCAAAGCTTTCATTTAGAATGGGAGGGCAGATAAAGCACTTCCCAGATAAGGTCAAGTTAAAAGAGTTCATCATCACCAAGCCCTTATTATATGAAATGTTAAAGGGACTTATCTGGACTTCCTAAGATGGCGGCATAGGTGAATGCGCCGTGCCGCCTCACACAACCAAACAAGGAAAAAAATCAGAAATTTACACAACCAAAAACAGCCAGATCTGACAGAAAATCAAATTGAGAGGAAGTCCGACAACCAAGGAATTAAAGAAGATACATTCATCCAGTCTGGTGAGCCGGGAGGAGCAGGGCAGAGGGAGAACGCTCAGCGACCCCGCGGCGAGCTGGTGAGCAGACGGCAGGACCGCGGTTGGAGGGGCGGTTCCCGCGGGGCTGCAGCACACCCAGACGGGGCCCGACTGAAGCTCGGTCTGCGCCCGGCTCATCCAGACCCAGCGGGGCCGAGACTGGTGGACCAGGCAGGTCTGAATTCGCGGGCACACGGACCAGGAGAGAAAGCAGGGCACAACCCATCGGCACAGATTGAGAGCACCTGTGGGGGTGGAGTCAGCGGCAGGAGGAGCTCCCGACCTCACAGGAGAGTTCACTGGGGAGACCCGCGGGGATTGGAGCTGTGCAACCTGTCCACCGACCCCAGAGTGACCCCTGGAGCTGGCGCAGAGGGGCTCAAATTGCTTGCGGGAGGCGCCATTGTGCTCTCAGATCCTGCCCCCATAGGCTACGTCACAGCACAACTGCCGTGAGTTTCCCTGCCTAGGGGAACCCCAAGACTGCGCCCCCGCCTTACAGTAACAGGCTCACCGAGGGGAAAAAAAATGGCCCAAAGAAAGGAACAGATCAAAGCTCCAGAGCTAACGAACCAAGAGATAACCAACCTGTCAGATGCACAGTTTAAAACCCTAGTAATAAGGATGCTAACAGAATTCGACGAAAAATTATCAAAATTGCTTGAACAAATGAGGAGAGATCTGCAGGGAACCAATAGAGATAAGAAGGAAACTGGGACTCAAATCAACGGAGTGGACCAGCAGAAAGAAAAAAACATCCAACCAGAAAAGAATGACGAAACAAGAATTCAAAAAACAGAGGAGGGGCTCAGAAACCTCCAGGACATCTGTAAATGTCCCAACATACAGATCATAGGGCTGCCAGAAGGAGAAGAAGAAATCCAAGGAACTGAAAATTTATTTGAACACATAATGATGGAGAATTTCCCGAAGCTGGTGAAGGAAATAGACTTTTGGGAAGTCCAGGAAGCTCAGAGAGTCCCAAAGAAGTTGGACCCAAAGAGGAACACACCCAGACACATCATAATTACATTACCCAAGATCAAAAATAAGGAAAGGGGTAGAAGATGGCGGCGTAGGTGGATGCACTCGCTGCCCGCACATCCAGAGTGTCTAAACAACGAACGCAGTAGCGAAAAATTAAACAACCAGAATGGACAGACTCGAACTGAAGGGAAGTCCGACACCCAGGAGGTAGGAGAAGACAAACATCCAGGCCAGCCCTGCCCCCAGAGGCAACGTCACCCAAAAAGCGGCCCAGGTTGCAGGTACCTGCAAGCCGACAAGTGCACTGAGATAAAAAGAATGAAAATGGCCAAAATGAAAGATCAGAACAAATTACAACTAACGGATGATGACATAGTCAACCTATCAGATGCGCAGTTTAAAATGCTTGTAATAAAAATGCTAACAAAACTGGAAGA
Organism: Micronycteris hirsuta; assembly: GCA_004026765.1. NCBI lineage: Eukaryota > Metazoa > Chordata > Mammalia > Chiroptera > Phyllostomidae > Micronycteris > Micronycteris hirsuta. The sequence continues at coordinate 186,242 of PVJI01001338.1, forward strand.
AAGGTGGACGCAAATAATTGAACAGATGAAGAATATGATAAGGATAATGGAGGAAGATTTACAGGGAACCAACAGGAAAAAAAAGGAGGTTGGATCTCATACCAATGGGGTGGACCAGAAGGAAGAAACAAGAATTCAAAAAAATGAGGAGGGTCTCAGGAACCTCAGAGACATTTGTAAACGACCCAATATCCGGATCATAGGGCTGCCAGAAGGACAAGAGGAAGACCAAGAAATTGAACGTATTTTTGAACAGATAATGAAGGAAAACTTCCCAGATTTGGCAAAGGAAATAGGCTTCCTGGAAATCCAAGAAGCCCAGAGAACTCCAAAGAAGCGGGACCCAAAGAGGAACACACCAAGGCACATCATAATTACATTACCCAAGGTCAAGAATAAGGAAAGAATCTTACAAGCAGCAAGAGAAAAAGAGACAGTTACCTACAAAGGAATCCCCATAAGACTGTCAGCGGATTTCTCAAAGGAGACCTTCCAAGCAAGAAGGGGCTGGAGAGAGA
>PVJI01001339.1:0-185518 GCA_004026765.1 Micronycteris hirsuta
TGGTAAACAGATGGCAAATTGTTCCAAAGCCATGTGCCAGTGCAGCACCGAGTGGGTGCAGTGGGCTGTGGGAGCATCGGTGGTAGTGCTGAGAAATGCTGGTGGAGTGAGTGACCTGCAGGCTGTGGTCTGAGAAGGAAGTGCGATAAGCCGAGTGAAAATAGGGGGAGAAGATATTTTGGGCAAAGGGGGCAGCCTATGCAAAGACCCTGTGGGAAGGGAGAGCGTGTCGCCCTTTTGGAACTAAAACTGGATCATCCTCGTTCAAAGAAGATAACAGTGGGCGGAGGGCAGAGGAAGAAGCATCCAGAGTGCTGGAGGCCGAGCCATGGAGTCCTGGGCTATTTCGCCAGTGCACAGGGTATCGCTGACCATTTCTGAGCAGGGCGCTGATGTGGTCAGAGTTAACAGGCGCTTCTCCTCCAGAGAGACCTCCCCTCAGGAGCATTGTGAGTCAAGCTCTGTGAGTTCATTTCCCTTGGGCCACCCCAAGCCTGCCTTCTTGTCCATCCCCATTAGCACCACTCCACCTCTCGTCCGGCTTGTCACATCTAAGTAGGTCAGGCTAGGCAGAGAGGTCTCCTAGGGACTTTATCTTCTAATGGCCAGGCCCAGAGTCGGGGGGAATAACCTGCAAGGACAGCCTGCCTTCTTGCTTGCACTGGGTGCGCCAAGGAGAAAGGAAGCCTGGGGTGCTTCCCAGGGCAGCCTGAACAGAGTAGGTTTCTCTTTCTTGCTATCCATCAGTTTTCTCAAAAGGCCTCAGGCTCCAGATAGGTGCTGAGGAAGGTGATTTTTTGCCCTGGACAGCTCTTTCTATGTCATCAGATCGTGCTAAATACTGCGGCATGTGGGCATCTAAAAGGCTTGTGTATGTCATTTTTTGGAAAGATCCTTAGATGATTTCCTTGGGCTTTTGGAAGTAGAGTGAATCTAGATGTGGCAGACTGAGAGCAACTGACTGAACCTCTGAAGACCAGAGTTCTCGTATTTGGTCTGCCATTTACTAGGTACCCTGGGCATGTCAATTGTCACATCTAAGCTTTAGTTTCTTTACCATTAAGTGGTTAAATTTGACAACTTAGATGAAATGTACAACTCCCTTGAAGGATATAACATACCAAAATCAGCAGAAGAAGAAATAGAAAATCTAAAAAGCCTTGTGCCTATTTAAGAAACTGAATTCACAATTTAAAAAATTTTTTTATTTTTATTTTTTAAAGATTTTATTTATTTATTTTTAGAGAGAGGGGAAGGGAAGGAGAAAGAGAGGGAGAGAAACATCAATGTATGGTTGCCTCTTGAGCGCCCCCTACTGAGGACCTGGCCTATAGCCCAGGCATGCGCCCTGACTGGGAATCGAACCCACAACCCTTTGGCTTGCAGGCCCATGCTCAATCCGCTGAGCTACACCACCCAGGTGAATTCACAATTTAAAAGTTCTCCTTGCCTTCCTTCTCCAACAACTACAGGCACATTTTGTCAAATAATTAAGAATAAAATAATGCCAAGAATACAGAAACCCTCCCAGAACATAAAGTAAATTGTTTCCAACTTGTATCATTAGCCTCTTATAACTTAGATAAGAAAATCTGATGAGAACATTACAAAGAAAATAACAGACCAATATCTTTCATTAACATAGACACAAAAGTCCTTAGAAAATATTACCAAATAGAACTCAGCAGCACATACAATGGAGGAGTTGAGATCAGAACATGGGCACATGGCATTCCGCCCTCCTGTGTCAAACCCTGATCGACATCAATTGATCGCTCTGATTTTTCCAGCTGAATCATTCTCAGCTTAGCTCTCCAGGAAGCCACCACTAATCAATTACGTGTGGCATGTGAGAAGAAATCTATTTGACATCACTGAACTAAATGGATCCTACGAATATCAGGCCGAGTTGCTGTAATTCTATTATCCTATTAAAATTTTGAGGTCATGTTATTGGCAAGCATTTCCTTCAGGGCGGGGTGATTTACTCCGGGCCAGACATGGAAGGGTGAAGGTCAGTTGGTTGGAGCAATTTGCGTGAAGGAAGGAGTCATAAAATACTAAATGCCTATAAGGACCGTAACCCTGTTTGTTCTCAGATACTCCTGAATCACCAGCCCCGAAAGATGTTATTGGTGCACAATAACATCCAAGACTGTTTGTTGAATGAATGAACTTTGAGGGAAGCAGATAAGTGGTTCTATCTTCCTAGAGTTGTTATGGCTACTGCCTTTGAATCAAGGATCACCCGTCACAAATGATGAGACCCGCAACTGTTAATTGGATGAATGGGTGAATTCTGAGGGAGGCAGACAAGTAGCTCTATCTCTGTAGAGTTGTTATGGTTACCGCTATGTAGAAAAGGATAACCAGCAAATGATGAGGCCAGGAACTTGGGTCCAAGCCAAAGGCTGCCATGTAAGGGTTGAACATCTGTATTCTTATGTTAATGACTTTAGTCTCATCTCTCCTCTGACCTGTAGACACATCTGTCCAGCTTCTTTCTTCATATGTTCGTCTGACTGCTTCAAGGACTTCTAAAGCTCACATTCTATGATAGACAGACTGTGTATCTACTGCACTGTTCCCAAACCAGGTACTTCTCCAGAGTTTCCTATCTTCGTGAACCCCACGGCCATCTACCCGGTTATACAGGCCAGAAGTTTGGAAGGCAGTCTAAATACCACTCCCTTCTTCGTGGCCCACATCCTCACTAGTTCTCAAGTATACCCACTTTTCTCTGTCGTCCCCACCACCACCCTGATCCGACTCACGTCACCTCTCACTGGGAAGGCGGATGGTGTGCTGATGAGTCTCCCTACATCAGCTCTATTCCACTCTACACCATTCTCCACATTGCAGCTTGAGCGATCTGTTCGAAATGCCAAGTAGATTACTCGCTCCCTGATTAAAACCTGTCGGTGGCTTTTCATCGCTCATAAGAGAAAAACCAAACTCTCTAATGGGTCTACAAGGCCCTGGATAATCTGATTCCTGTTGTCCTCATACACTGCATCATATACTTATTACTCACCCCTTACTTTCCACGTGTTCATCCAACTGAACTTTGAGCTCCTCCAACTCAACGCGCTCCTTCCCGCTTCTCTGCCTCTAACTCTCTTCCACCTTTTTTATGTAGTTAGCTCCCACACGCCCTTGAGAGTTCTAGTCACTTCCTTGGGGAAGACTCCCTTAACCTTTCTCCACTCTCAATAAATCCGTTTCATTCTTTCATTTATCTTTGTTTGTAATGAAACTCTCATTAGTGTGATTTTTGATGAATGTCTGTCCTTCCAAGTAGATTATACACTCCCCTTTGGAAAAGGATGATATTTATGTTTACTTTTATTTTTTTCCTCAGGGCCTAACACAGTGCCTGGCACTCAATCAACATTAAATACATCTTTGATGGGTGCTGAATGAATGAATGAGTGAATGAATGAGTGAGCAGGGAGTCTAGTTGCCGCTTGTGGTAGATTAGGGTTTCTCAATCTTAGCACTGCTGAGGTTTGGGGTTGGACAATTCTTTGTTACGGGGAACTTTCCTATGTACTGTGGGGTACTCGGCAGCATTTTAGGCACCTACCTACAAGAGACCAATAGCATCTCCCCTTCTGCGACAGCCCCAAATGCCTCCATTTAATGCAAGCACTGAGTCGGCAGGAACAAAATCTGTTTTGGAATATTTACGGAGCTACGCCCAGCATCAGTATCCTGTTGACTGGAGCAGCACTCCTTAAATGTTTGTTGAGAGAATGATTGGCCAATAGACATCACCAAACCCTCCAGATGCTACCCTTCGTTTCCCTGTCTTCTTCCCTTGCAGTTAAGCTGTGGCCAGTGGCCTGTGAGCATAAGCAACCCGTGTCACTTCTGGGATGAGAAAGTTAAGAATGGGGGTAGGCCCTTTACTCAATCTCTCTTTATATGCAGGCCAGGAGGCAAGGAGCTTCGAGATGGCAGAGCTGTAGGTGCATCTTGGATCCTTGCTGCATGGTTGCAGGGAATTAACAAGGAGAGCTCATGACACACATCCAAATTCTCTATGTGAGAGATAAACTTGGTTGTCCTAAGCCACTGGTTCTCAGCTGGGGGTGATTCTGTCCCCCTGGGTACATTTGGCAATGTCAGGAGACGTCTTTGCTTGGCACGTCTTGGGGAGGTGCTACTGGCATCTGGAGGCAGAGGGTGCTGCTGAAGATCCTGTCGCGCACAGGAAAGCCTGGCAACGAAGGATGACCTGGCCTAAAATGTCCACAGGGCCGAGGCTGAGGAGCCTTTTTCTAAGTCGCTGAGGTCTTGTGATTTGTTGTTACTGCAGCCTAGTAGGGTCTTTCCTCACTAATACAATGAATGATCGACATATATCACACACCTTGCTTCTTTAACTGGCAGGATCTCTGCATCTTCCTTAGAACTAGAACCTTCAAGTAGGCAGTAAGGGAATTGTCAGTGAATAGAATAAACTCATTCCATGAGGAGCCAGCACATTTTCTATGTGGAAACATAAGTGGAAGAAGCTGTGAATTCCAAATGTAGAGTCACAGCCGCGGAAGCGTTCAGAGTAAAGGTGGTCATAGTATGGTTCGTTGACCAAAACTGGCCCTCTGTTCATTTGTGCAAATAAAGTTTTACTAGAATGCAGCCACACTCATTTGTTACGTATTGTCTGTGGCTGCTTTTGCACGAGGACAGAGGTAAGTGTTGCAACTGGGAAAGTATGGCCTACAAAGCCTGGAATGTTTCCCAGCTGGCCCTTTCCAGCAAAACTGTGCTGACTCCTGTTAAAAGCATGAATTTGAGTCCCAGCTCCAACACTTGCTAGCTGTGTGACCTTGAGAAAGTTATATCTTGGAGCTTTAATTTTCTCATCAACCAAGCAGAGAGAGTAATAGGACCTGGCACATAGAATAGACCCAATAAATAATAGCTATTATTAATAAGCGCGTACTATAAACAATGGCAAACAATAATAAAACAAAACCTTCTTTTTTGCCTTGGACAGAAGTAGATACTTCCCCGGGGCCTGGCAGTAAGTTTCCTTTTTTCATCACAGACGCGGTGGCAGCCCATGAAGGAAACGTGTTTATCTGGGAAGCACCGGCAGAGACAACATGGGAAGGGCTGAGCTGGTGGGAAGACCCCATTTCTCAAACCCAGCTTTCTACGCGGAATTATTCAAAGGGAAACCTTATCAGGCAGCCTTCCAGCTCGGTGTCATCCGTCTTCTGAAGGTAATTCAATAGCCCTTGGTAGCTGATGATTTATGGGGCTGGTGGCCGCGGGGAGGTTGCTCTCTGTATTACAGCTTGTTTTTATCAATGACCAGCAACCCGCTGCCTGGGGCTGGAAGCAACAGGCTCTGTGTTTAATCCTGTGCACCCGGGCCTTGGCTGCAGCCAAATCCAGGCCAGTAGAGGGCCGCTGGCCACAGGGCAGATGAAGGCCTTGGATGGTTCTGGGTTGAGAGTTTCAGTTGTTTGAGTAGGACCACTGTGTTTCAGCACTCGTAGAGCTCTGTCTCCTCCACAAAGCTGCTGTAAGCCTCCAAACCTCATTTGATTGGTGCTGCAGTCCCCGGAAGGGGAGGCCTGTCATCCTGGCTTTACAGATGAGATGCTGACGTGGGGAGGTGGCCGAGAGGAAGAATGCCAGAGCAAGTGCTCCTTGTGAGGAAGCCGCGGGTACGGGCTTTCCAGGAGGTCTTGGCTCCTGTCTCATTGCTGTCTTATTCTGAACATGCCAGGGCAGTCTCTGGGAGGATAGGACCTCACTCTCTCACACATCATTTATTCCACGGCATCAGGCCTGGCACGTGGTTGGTGCTTCATAAAGAATGAATGAATGGTGCCTGGGCCTTTGCATATGTTGTCTCCACTTTCTGAAACACTTTCCCCATCACCTTTGTCTAGTTACCTCCCACTTGTCCTTAAAGCCACAGCTTAGATGTCATCTTGTGTCAGTCGGTGTCGAATCAGGAAGATAGAAATCATATCAGTTGAATTAACCGAGAGAATTTAACAGGGAGCTGGTTAAGCCCTTAATGGAAGATGGAAAAGGTAGAGAGGGAACTCTGAGGTCAGAGAGGTATTAACTGCAGTGGGTCAGTCAGTCATTGCTGCGTAACAAACTACCCCACCACTTTGTAGCTTAAAACAACCGTTCATGATCTCATATTATCTGTGGGTCAGGGACCTGGGCTTGGCTTAGCTGGATCTTCTGCCTCAGCCAGATCTGCCTCAGCCTCTCTCACAAGTCAACAATCAGGGTGGCAGCTGAGGCTGGGGTCTTATCTGAAGGCTCAGCTGCAGAAGAATCTGCTTCCGACTCCCTCAAGTAGTGAAGCCTGGGTTAGAAGCCTAGCTGTCAATACCTCACCAGGTGACCTTATTTGGAAAATGGGTCATTGCAGATGTAATGAGTTAAGGTGAAGTCATATTGGAGCAGAGCGAGCCCCTAATCCAATGACTGGTGCTATTATAAAAAGGGGAAATTTGGACACAGATACACAATCTGTAAAAACATGAAGGCAGAGATCAGAGTAACCCTTCTGCTAGCGAAGGAACACCACATAGGGCCAGCAAACAACTGAAGCTGGGAGGGGGCCTAGAGCGGATACTCTCACGTAGCCTCAGGAGAAGCCAACACTGCGGACACCTTGATCTTGGATGTCTGGACTCTAGAACTGTAGAGAGTAACTTTACATTGTTTAAGCCCCGCAGTGTGGTGCTTTATATTAGGGCAGTGCTTGCAAATGCATGCAGCCTCCTCCTGCCTTGAAGTCTCCTCTGGCACCACCAGACTGCGGAACCCACAAGGATGCGTCTGGCGCAGCAGGCATAGTCGCAGCGGGGCATCCCTGCGCAGGGGATGGAAGGGTGGGTGTGAAGCTGGTGTGAGAGCAGACTGGCCAGCTCCTGCTTCTTCAGGGGAAGGCGTCAGGGGCCCCGCTGCACAGGCCTGCCTGGGCCTCTGTGTGTCCCCTTGGCCCCTGTACTGCCTTCTGTCACGGCCCGTACTGCCCTCTTGTACTGACTGATTGTTTGCGTCTTTCCCGAGACTGTTAATTTCACAAGGACAGGCACTCTGTCCTGTTTTCTCAATTGTATCATCTGTACCAATACGGACAATTATATACATAAACTCATTTAATCCTCATAATAACCCTGTAAGGAAGACATCCCTCCCATTTGCTTATGAGAAAACTAGAGATCAAAGGACTGAAACGGCGGAGCCGGGGCACGGATGGACCTCCTTTCTGCTCACCGACTTTCCCTACCTTTCAGATTTTTAGAGCCATATCCATTAAAGATTTACATTATTCCGGAAACTGGGTTAGAAGCCATCTGCATATCTTTCTCCATCTCCATATTTACATTAGCTCCATTAGCATCCAATCCTCATTTTATAGACTAAACAGGGCTGATGGAGAGCTAGAAACCGAACTTAATATTTCAGTTAAATCCAATTCCACTGTGCAGCCACACAGCTGGAAATCAACCAATGTCCTTCCATGAAGAGCACGTTAATAGATTGTTGATACATCTAATGGCTTGTTTAATTGATGGCTTCTGCCATTATTAGGGGATAGTTTAGAGGGGGTTTCATGATTATAAGACCCACATCAATTAGCCCCGGAAACAAGAATGTAAATACAAAGCGCCATTTGTTCTGTTGCCAAGCAAAACAAACACCTATACTTGTAGCCAAAGCTTTAAAAATTTATTCGGCAAATATTTGAGCACGTGTCTCGTGTTTGTCACTGTTCTCATAGCTGTGCAGGACACAAAAGTATAAGATGCATTTCCTTCCTCCTTCCTTCCCCGGGGACCTTGCAGCATCGTTAAGGAAAGGAGATACGCGTACACGCAATGTTAATTAACAAAATGAGGCCGTCTAGGGTAAATAGCAAATCAGTGGAACGGACAACAGGAAAATGGTGCTTATGGGAATTCAGAGGAGGGAGTAATGATGATGATAGTAATGAAGAAATTTGCCAGCATTTTATTGAGCACTTATTGTGCTTCAGGCACAGTGCTAAGTGTGTGTGTGTATCAGCCTTTTACAGATGAGGCAACTGAGGCAGACAGGAGTTGAATGATTTGCACAAGGCCGCAGAGCCAGTGAACGATGGGGTGAGAATTTATCCTGGGTTATGTCACAAAGGAATTAGCTCTTAATTACCTGCTATCTTAGGTTCTGAGAGTGGATGGTACAGCGCACTTCCACCAAAAGCAGCGACTGTGTAGGGGGCCTGGGGTATCTCCTGTAAATCTTAGAGTTGATGACATTTAAACTGGGTTTTGAAGCCTGAAGAGGAGTTCGGGAGAAAGAAGACATTCCAGGCAGAATGAACGGCTTGTACAAAGCATGTGGGTCTGTTCCTTACTTACCGCCCCTCTTTCTTGTAGATGGCCTGTATCCGTCCGTCATCCTCACCCTCTTCTCCTCCTTCCTTTGGGGAAGGGTTTGGAGTTTCAAGATATTTACCCTTTGACTCTGCTGGCACTGGGGCTTAGTTCTTCAGGGTGGAGAAGCCCCTGCAAGTCTGCAGCAGACCCAGATCTCATTAATTAGTTTGAGCACTTGGAAGCCAAGGTGCACTTGAGCACTTGGGCTGCCCTGTCTCCCCGCAACGCACATAGCTATTAAAAATCTTAGGAACATGTTGAGTGAACAATCCTAGGGAGGACCAGCATGCTTCTTACCAATTTAAAAAAGGCATTCCAAGAGAAAACTAAAACAGATGGAAATAAATTGAGTTTGCTGCCCTAGGAGATCTGGAGCAGTGAAACCCACGTAATTGACTGGTGGTCTTCAGAGAGGGGGTGGGTGTGAGGGTGAGAGCGTAGCGGGAGGGAGGAAGAGGAACCCAGAGGTACATCTAAAATGGCCCAGACTGTGGTAGTATCCAGGACGTACAGTAAAGACATTACCATTTTAATTGGAGTCATGGCAGATACTTCGGATCTGCCCTGACCCCTGACGAGTCACAGGGGAAATGGACTGAGCAGAAGGCCACTCCTTGGGGGGTTTGAACCACTGTCACCACCGAGGTCCTCGCACTCACAAAACGGCCTCGTGGGAAGGAGGACATGGCAGAAGGCGGCTGCGGGTGGGCACGAGGAGCCACGCGTGAGGACATGTTACTAATAGACTAGCAACACTTCACTGAAGAATTATTTATCCTTCAACGAGATAAATACTGCTGTCAGAGAAGGTTTTCATTTTCATTTTTAAAGATCTAGTTAATTAAGGTGGAAAACATATAGGCCAAACAAAAGAACCATTATTTTTCTTCCTTAAACTTGGACACCAAAAAGCACCCCCCCCCCACGCACACACCTGGGGATAGCTGGACATGTCAGCATGTTAAGTAAAAGAGGAATTTATGAAGTAATAATGCAATTCTGATGTATTCATTCTAAAATCAAGAGTGCAGTCTTGTTTCAAATATAGCATGTCTATTAAAAAAATAAAAAGTGGAGGAAAATATCATTTTGCAGAATGAGGAGTATAGCCCCCTAGAAGAGCTGGGCTCCTTCTGAGAGGAAACTGGTTAGGGGTGCCACACATAATAAATGACCTCTCAGAGCCTCGGTTTTCTCATCTGTTCAATGGGGTAATGGCACTAAACCTTCGAGATCATATATGATAAAGTACTTCAACACTTCCCCTGTTGTCTAGTATATAGTAGGAGCTCCAGAATGTTAGTTATTATTAATAATGGTGTTGTGTTGGACAGTGAAGTACAAAGTTGATATCTTAGGCTGGATTTTACAGAAACAATATGAGACCGTGGCTCTCGGGTATGTGACGGACGTATTGAGCTGTCAGGAGCAAGGAGGCAGGCAAGGGCCAGAAAAGGACCTCAGCAAGGGTGCGGTCTCAGTGGGAGACCAGCTGCAGTCTAATCCTGCAGGGAGCTCTGGAGTATGAGCTGCGCTGTAGAATCGACGCCACGTTGAGGTGTCGGGGTGAGCCTTTTCAAACTCCAGGTCAGTTACTACTGGATACAGGATGCTTTGAGGGATCAGGGGTGTGCCCAAAGGGGCTTTCTGGGTCTTGGGGCTCTTGTCTGAGAGCAGTTCTCCCCTAGGGAAGATGTGAGCCTCGCAGCCAGGACTCCCAGCATCTGGGGGCGGAGGGTGCATCGAGTCAGTAAAGGGCACCAGGGTTGGGCGGACCAGGGCGGTCCGTTTCACCTGTCAGGTGAAGGCTGTGGGATGGAAATGGAACAAGATGAGTGTGTCAGGCCTGCCTTTATGTAGCATAGGGATGAACCTCTTGACACAAAGATGCAAGGAAGACCCAGGGTATTTCCGACTAATTCCTCCCAGGGACCTTGACAAAATCCAAAACCAGCTTCCTATCAGAGCCTGTCTTATGCTGTTGTTCAAAGACAGGATGCTTGCTCTTCTCACCTGTGAGTCTTGAGATTCAGCTGATGAAATGATGTCTTCAGGGCTGAAATGATATCTTTCTTTGCACCCCCGTGGTGCCAAGTGTAGTACCTTGCATGCAGCTGGTGCTCAGAAAGTGTAGTTGATTGAAGAGCAGCTCCCCCAGGCAGTACCAGGGGTCCCAAGCTGCTGACTTTATGCAGCAGCTAAAGAAATTGCCTTCTGACTTCTTGCTGTGGTGTTTAAGGTCTCCCACCCTCTTGACCCGGCCTCCAGGGTTATTTCCAGTGACACTCCCACCTGCCTGTTGTCTAGTGGTCTCTAGCCTCTTCTCATTTTCTCATAGAGTGGATGGATACATCATCTACCCAGTTGTGCAGGCTAAAATTCTGGAGTAATTTTTTATTCTTCTCTTTACCTCACCTCTTATCATCAAATTCACCAGCAAGTCTGGTTTATTCCACTTCCGCAATATGCCCCAATCTGGCCATTTTCCACCCTTTGCTTTGCTATTGTCCTGGTCCAAGTCTCTTCCTCATGCCTCACCGAGGTTGCAGCACCCTCCTCACTGGTCTCCCTGCTCGGAATCTTGCTTGCCACAGCACATTGTGTCTGGAGCATAATGGCCCCTCAAGAAATACTTATTGAATGAATGGGATGAGTTTTCCTTTTTGACATTAAAAAAATATCCATAGGTTTTCAAAATAACAGTCTATATTTTGGTATACTTGAGAAGCCATTTGTTGACAAGTTTATCTATGAATTCAGTAATGCTTTTTAATAAATAGATCTTCAGACATGTGAAAAGTAGTTGTTATCAGGGATGTAACATTGGCAAATGGGTATGAAAATTGACAGATACCTTGCAATACCTCTATGGCCCTCTAGGAGGCGGTGGTTCATGGGTGGAACCCACTACTCTGGTTAAATTAGGTCTTTCCTATTTCTAGGGTGTGACATTCCTGGATTCTCTTTTCACCTGTATGTCTTTGTTCTGGCTGTGTCCTCTTGGAATGCCCTTTTGAATCTTCCTCAGAACTCTAGGTATACAAAGCCCATCCATCTTTAAAGTCTCAGCCCAAATGTCAACTCTTTGAAGCCATTCTTGATTTTACCCAAGTGAGAAGACATTTTGCCCTCCTTGATCAGCTCCCATGGAGCTTTAGCTGTACGGCCTTTATTTATAGCTGTGGGTGCCTGATTTAGAGATTTCATGAGCCAATAACATTTAAAAATGAGGGCGGTGGTGTTCTGACATAGATTTGGCAACTTTTGACTTTGCCAAAAGGACCTTGAAACAAACAAGTTTTATCAACACCATCATTTCATAAAAGAAACTTATTTAAACACAAAAAAGAAACAAAGGGGAGGAAGGGCATTCTTTCAAAATACGGAAATGTTATCATCATTTAATTACATCATTTAAATGGTGTCTGATTCAGCACTCGCTCCCCGACAAAGCCTGGCTCATGGTGACTGATATACAGCTATTTTATTGAACATCATGAAGGGCATAGACCCTTCCCTTTCTGTGGAATAGTTTTGGTTCCCGATCCTTTGGTCTGTGTAGCACTGATGGTTAAAGGAAGCTGTTGCAGTAGAAGTTACCTTTTCTGAAAGGCAAAGGCAACATAGAACCCCTTGCATTTTTGCCTACCAGCTCAGCGAAAGTACTCACTTGGCTTTCCAGGAAGACACTGTCCATCCAACATAGGGAGAAGAGGCAACAGTATTCTCGATTTGCAGTATCATAGTAAGTGCTCAATAAATACTTGAGCTCCACAGTGTTGATCTTGAACTCTATAAGGTTGACTCTTTGTTTGGTCCTGGGAGCTTTCTCCATGGAACATGAGCCCTGCCATGCTTGGCTGTACATACCAAAGTACAGGTGTCCCCTGAAGCAATGGCAAGACATAATGGAGACCAAAGGCAGCAGGACTCTGGGTTCCTTCCAGTCACGGAACAGAGGGAGGCTTTGCGGCTCACTCTGTGCTGTTCTTGATCACGGTTCTTTTCGGAGCCCTTGGGAGAATTGGGTCAAAGTCAAACAGCATCTTCCTGGGTCAAGGAGATCACCACAGGCACCCCAAGAATTGGGGGGCAGAGAGCTGTCCCAAGGAGGCTGAATGCCTAGAACCCAGACTCTGTCTGTGGAATAATGAATTCTTGTTTGATCATCTGCTGTGTAAATCACCGACGACGGGGAGTTAATCATGCATAGGAAATGAATCCCTTTTCTGAGTTAATGAGCACAGAGCTCAGAGCAGCATCTGTGTGCTCCCTCTACTTTCAAATCTCTGGCAGTTTGAACAATTAATTGTACCCAATAATCTCTCCTTGTTTTCAGGCGTGTGGGGAAAACCCCAGTTGTCCCCAAAACACATACCGCTGAGTACTGGGAAAAGAAGCCTCTACTCAGCCTCTGTACCCTCTTAAAAATGGTGTTCTAGGAACTGAAGGATAAATATGTATATATAAAAATGTGTGCATGAGAGAGAGACGGGGGGCGGAGACGAAGGGAAGGGAAAGGAAGGGGAGGGAAAGGAAAGGGAGAGAACCAGGAGGAAAGATTACTTTTGGCATCTATTTCTGTGAGCACCGCACAATGCATCAGGCATTGTACCAAGTGCGTCACTCACAGCATCTTGTTCCATCGTCACTGTGCAATTCCAAGCAGAGGTACTGTCATTGTATAGAGGAGAACATGGAGGTTCAGAGAGGTTTCATCACAGTCCCTGCCGCCCAGCAAGGAAGTGGTTGGGGAGGGATGGAGCTTAGGTTGTTCCGACTGTAAGGCTCAAGCCTTAGCTGTTCTACCACATTTGGCTTTTCCTGTCAGTGGGAAACCTCACTCACCTTCTAGTCCCTGTTCTGATGCCCTTCCCCTGATCCCTCTCGGGCAACCCACAGGCAGAGGCTCTGAGGCTACGCTGCCTAGTTATCCAGGCCCACTGTACCACTTTGCAGCAAAGGGCAAGTGATTTCACGTCTTTGAACTTTAATTTCCTTATCTGTCAACTGGGAATAATTACAGTGCCATGAGGAGGGGGGTGAGGGGAAGGCAAGGGAAGGGAAGGCAAGGCAAGGCAAGGGAAGGGAGAAGGAGGAGGTCACAGAGCCCTGTCGTATTCTTCTTATTTTTTATGGAACACCCAGTATGTGTTAAGCATAGCTAAACATGTTTGCTGTATATGTATGCATCTCTAAGTCTCAAAACCATCCCAGAAAGTAGGCATTAATTAATCAATAATCAGTCCATCATTTAGCAAGTATTTACTGAGCATCTGCTATGTGCAGGCATGTCTTGGTGCTAGGCTTGGAGTCTAGTTGGGGAGATAGACAACAAGCAATAATTCTGTAACTAAATGGTGATGAGAGTTTTGGAAGAAAGTGCCTGGCGCTATGAGAACACACAATGAGGGGAGGAGGACCCAGCCTATTTTTGGAGAAGGGGGTTTTAGAGATGCCTTTTTGGAGAAAGTGACCTTTGAGCTAAGCCTAGAAGGTTGGTGAGGAGGAAGGCAAGGAAAAGGCTGATGGAAGAGCATTATGGGTATGGAATCGGGTCATGCTGTTCGTATTCAACCAGGCTCTTTCCTATTTTAACCCAAAGGAGTGATCAGACGTGAGCCACTGTCAGATCTGTTGGAGCCGAGGGTAGGGGGCAGTTTGAGGCAGGGGTATATCCTGGTCAGGTTGCCTGGAATATCTCCATGCAGATGACTGATGATATACTCAGTTGATATTATTCAGTGTATTGTATTGTATTCTCACCAGACCCTGGAAGGTCCAAGCTGGAAGGGAGCTTTGAGGTCACTGAGGCTCAGAGATTACAAATAGATCACATGTAGGGTGGCAGCTGGTATTGACTGGTAGTGTTTGCTTACGGTTAGTTCTCTGTTGGGAACAGACCCTGTTAGTGGCCAGTAGTGGTGAGATTGATTAATGATGTCTGTTTCAGGCATGGAATTGGAGATTTATGGCAGGTATTTGAATAGGGGTCGAAAAAGGCTATACCCAGTTGGCATCAGAACTCGTCTTAGAGAGAAAGCTGTCTTTGTCTTAGAGTGTATTTTACAGGCTGTTTCAGGTATTAAAGATGGGCCCAACGAACATAAGATGTAAGAAAACAGCAATGCAGAGAGAACTGAATTGTTCTGCATAATTTATGGGAATTCAAGGTTATGAATGAAGTGGGAGGGGGGAGGGAAGCCTCATGATGGGTAGCTGAACTTAGAAGAGAAGACAACATGGGAACTTCTTGTTGGCAGAGCAGCCTAAGACCTCAAGTCAGGATACCTCATTTCCAAGTTTTCTTCAATGCAGTATATAGTTTGTTGACCTAAATTGCCAATAAAAGTCAGTTTTACACACTGAGGCTTGTGTTGGTAGCCGTTGGGAGAGTGGAGGAATAGGATCAGTGTCCAGTATAAGATGAAATGATATTGGGGGGCCGGGGGAGAGATCATGTGGAATGCTAAACTGATGATCCATAAACTGAACAGGCTTAGCAAAATAGAGAACCCAGAGATAGAGAAATACAGGCTCCACCCCCCCTTTAAACACACCCCTGGACCAATTGGGAAGGAAACCGGGTCTGTTACTACATAGGGGATACGAGTCCGGGCTGATTTCTTTCAAATTTCAAAGAATAGGATAGTGTACATTGATGTGTGAGATAAATGCCTGCTCCCCTGCTTTAGTCTATCCTCCTAATTTTACAGATTGGGAAACTGAGGCCCCTGTGGGGAGAAGGAACCTAATGGAGGTCTCATTTGGTGGCTGCCCAATGAGCCTTGTATTCTAAGACTGTGGTAGCAGACATTAGGCAAGAGTAATGAGCCAGTGCTTCCTGTCTGCCGCCATCCTTGCTCTGCAGCACCAGCTCGGTTTGGGAAGAATGTCACAGGCTCTCAGATGCACGCACTTGTATTTTTAAAAGGAACGTTATCACAACTTAAGCAAAGGCTCTTTAGTCATATCCATGTGTGTGTTGGGGTGTTTGTGCAGGTTATGGGGTATAGCTGGGAGTCTGGATCTGCCTTGAAGGGAAAGGAAACGAATAGGGATTTCACTTGACTTCATCCCCTGCTTTTAACAACTGTGGTATCTCTCCTCCCTGGAGGGGTCATTTTGGGAGAATGCCTGAAACTTAGGTCTCACTGCAAACAGTGGGTGACCGCTTAGGAAATGGTAATCTAGGGGAGCCAGAGGGCTGCCTGACGAGGAACCGGTGTCTCCATTTGTCTCCCTACAGGGCCTGGCATTTCCACCAGTTGTCACCCGTTTTGGATGCAGCATGGATATGCAAATGTCTTTTTTAGTTTAAGTATAGTTGGTATGCAATCTTATATTGATTTTATTATTTTTAGGTATATAGTATAATGATCCCACATTTTTATACTTTACAATGTGGTCACCCTACTAATTCTGGCAGCCATCTGTCACTGTGCAAACTTATCAAAATATTATTGACTGTCTTCCCCTTCCTCTTTTCACTCATCTCTGCACCCCCTTCCTTCCGGTAACCATCCCTTTGGTCTCTGTGTCTATGAGTCTGTTTTGTTTTTAGATTCCACATATAAGTGAAGCCATGCCACGTGAACAGATAACGAAGAGGTGGTGTATATAAATAAATATACAATGGAATATTACAGGGCAATAAAAAAATGAAATCTTGCCATTTGCAACAACGTGAATGGATCTAGAGGGTATTATGCTAAGTGAAATGCCAGTGTCTTTGCTTAGTAGGCAGTTTGCTCTGCAGTACGCACCAATGCCCTAAAAATGATTCACTAGTGATAATGTCTCAAAATGCACATCTTATTTTCTTTTCCATAAGCATTATGGCTTTTTAACAAAAATAGAGTAAGAATATGTAGAATTCTGTGGCGTGAATGTATCGTTATTTATTTAACAAGCTCCATGGTGGCAAGCATGTATTGAGAGAGCTTATCTGTTGAAAAGCAAGATGCCAGGATGATGAACTGTACGATCGTGGATAAAGAATGGTTCTTATACTCCAGATCAACAGACTGCTAGGCAGGATGAGGGTAGACAAGTCACCCATTTGTTCAACAGCTAGACTGAGTAGCCACTATGTTCCAGGCACTGACCGCGGCCTGAGGGACAGAGCCGAGGTCAGTATAGAAAAGGTTTCAGGAGCTCATATATTGTTGGTGGAGACCGATAAACACACGTGTGAGTTGATGTGTGTGTGTGTCTGTAAGTATGAGATGGTAGAGTTTATATGAAGGACAACAAGGCAAGATCAGCAGAGAGAGTAGCAGTGGTGAGACGCTACTTTAAATACCCTCTGAGGAGGTGGCATTGGAGCAAAGCCCTGGAGTAGGGAGTGAGCTCTGTGAACATCTGAGTGAAGGATGGACCGACAGTAAGTTCAAGGCAGGGTGATGGGAAGGAGCTTGGTGTTGGGCACAGAAGTGCTCGAGAGCATGGTGAGCAGGCAGAGTGTTAGGAAACATGGTTGAAGAGGTAGCTGGGGCCAGCCTGTGTGGAGCCTGGAAAGCCACTCTGGGTGGTGGATGGCAAGCTCTGGGATGGTCTTCAGCAGATGAGAGCTAATGCATATGTTCCACAGCTCACTTTGGGCCCTGCGTGGAGACTGACTGTGGGTGGGGGCCGAGAAGAAAAGCCAGAGACCAGTTGGGAGGGTGTTGTAATTATCCAGGAGAGAGGCAATGGTGTGTCAGACCACAGTAGTAGCAGAGGGGCTGTAAGAAGGGGTCGGATTTGAGATACGTTGGAGGTTGAGCTCTTAGGATTTGCTGAGGATTATCTCAGGGAGTGAGAGAAGTGGAAGTGGTCAAGGATGACTGAGCAACTGGTGGTGCCACAACCAGTGTGGGGAGGCTCGTGGGAGGAGAGTGGATGAGAGTTAGAGGTTTGGTTTCAGACACAAGTTCAAGATCCCTGCGGGAGTCCCAAGTGGAGATCCTTTAACCATGCAGTAGGATGTACAAGCCTGGGGGTCTGGGGATGAGTTGAGACAGGTGCAAATTTCAGAATCATCAATGCAGAGATGAGATTGAAAAACTTGGAGGGAAATGACTGTTCTGTGAGGGGTGGGGAGAAGGGCAGCTTGCGTTCCAGTGGAGCTGGAGGATGTGGGACTATGAAGGCGATTTAATTCATGGTTGTGATGAAGGCCGGGTCTATGCTCTTAATGGCTACAGGACGGGTCTGCATGAGAAAGTGATTCCAACTCTCCCTCTGGAGGAAGGGGGAGGTGGGGAGCATGGCACTTTCAAAAGAAGGTTCTAAGGCTCCACAGAAGAAGACAGAAAGCAAGGCAGGAAATTGAGATAAACAGCAGGACAGGTCAGAGAGGAGAGGAGAGAAGATGAGAAATAGGGCAATTTTGTTCAGTTGGGTAAAACGAGCCCAGAGGGGCCTGTTCACTGCAAATAGGCCACGGCTGTGGGTTGATGCCTCAGACCCGGG
Source organism: Micronycteris hirsuta (assembly GCA_004026765.1). Classification (NCBI taxonomy): domain Eukaryota; kingdom Metazoa; phylum Chordata; class Mammalia; order Chiroptera; family Phyllostomidae; genus Micronycteris; species Micronycteris hirsuta. Next base: position 17,868 of record PVJI01001339.1, read on the forward strand.
GAGCTCGTCACACAGGTGACACAGACGCCAACATGTTTTTCCACGTCTCAGGGCAGAGTCAGGCTCCCCTCCCCCTTCCCCAGTCCCTGCCTGTGTCGTTCATTGGTTGGTAGGAGTTTCAGTGCATCCTATAAATATAGACATCCCATCTTGGATTGCTTCCTGGCTAAGATAGTACCCCTTAGTTTATATCTACAACATTTAAAAATGCTTCTGAGGACTCAGTGCAAGTTTGTGGGGAAATGCCAAGCTCTAGGAACCCCCAGTATGATTTCTCCCTCCCTTCCCTCCCTACTTCCTTCCTTCCTCCCTCCCTGCATGCATGCATCTATCCATCCACCATCCATTTCTCAATTCATTTAGTGAGTCAATAACTCCTATTAAGCCCTTGCTTTTTTGACAGGTATTGGGCTAGGTGTCAAGGACATAAAGAAAATAAGAAGCTGTTACTCTTAAAAGGAAGCAGGAAGCACAAGAATTGCTCTGATCTGCTCTAGACCGACAGCGACATCTTAATCTGTTATTCCAAAGCAAGTCAAATCACAGGCTAGTTGCATCGTAATTGCCTGAGGACCTATTAAAAATACATATCCCTGAACCCACGTTGGAATCGCAGCCTTCCAGGGCGGATTTTTGCAGAGGTCCCCGGGTGATTCTGAGGGTTTGGGAATTCAGCTGGCAGAGTTCTGAGTGGGCCTTGAATCTCAGTTGCCTCACATGGAAAATGATCCCACTTTACAGCATTGTCAGGAATAAAAAGAGGTCCCACTGGAGAAAACACTCAGCACAGGGTTGTTTTCAAGTGGCCTTCTGTGTGTGTCTGGAGTGTTCCAGCCTTTCCTTCCTTCCTTCCTCCCTTTCTCTCTCTCCCTCTCCCTCCCTCCCTCCTCCTCCTCTCCCTCGTTCTGTCTTTCCTTTTCTTGTTTTTACACAGTAGTGGGGATCCAGAGCAGACAGCTGAATTGAGAAAGAGCTTTCTAATTCAACTAAGAGGAGAATCACAGAAATGTGACTGGTAGGAGCAGTACTCTCTTTAAATAGAATCTGCTAGTTGAAAAAGTCTTTCCAGGAGTTTAACTTAAGTGCCTGCTGCAATTGCATCATGCTATACCCTCTTGTTTCTTTTCCCAGTTGTGGGAATTCTAAATCAGAATTCTCCTGTTAGAACACCGGCTAAGCGCAACCCCAACCCCAACCCTAATACTAGTACGTGGGAACCTCATTACTTTATATGTGGTTCAATTTGAGTGAAAACTGAACTGCTTGTAGTGTTTTTCTTTTCTATCTTGATGATAATTGAGTGATTTCTATACACTGTCAGGAGCTACCGAGTCCACTGATGTTCTTTTACCAGTTCTATTCTATTTCAGACAGAATCCCCCGCCTCTGTGCGGGGATGCTAAGCTCAGAGTCTGCTATGGCTGCTCCTCCCTGCTGGTTAGTATTCCCAGCCCCTTTCTCACTTTCTGATGGCGTGGATTCGGAATTCACACATGGGTAACTGAAAGCCCACTGCCTTTGCACGCTGACAGTAGCGTGAATTACCTTGTTCTTTCTCGACACATTCTCCCAGCAACACACTCCTAGCAAAAAAAATCCCAGCAACCCACCCTTTACCTCAGTTATTGGACTTCAGTTTTTTGAGGTCAGTCACTGTTCATTAGCCGTTTCTCAGCTATTATGTTCATTAGAACTTAGCACACATTCACGGATGCTTTAACAAACATCTATAGTGGTTCATCGTTAATAATAATAATGAAGTATGTTACACTTATAATCATACTTTATAGTGTTTTTCTAGCACTTTGAAGTTTACTAATGTATTCCTTTGCTATTTCATGCAACTCTAATGTGTCACTTTTGGCAGGTGACTGATCATTAGAATCACCTGGGCTGTATTTCCAGCATACACAGTCCCAGGACCTACTGCAGACTGGCTCTAAGAAGGGAGTCTGGAAGTTCAAATGGGCAGCGCTCTCCCAGGGGGCCTTTATGGTTCCCCAGATGGGGAACCGCAAGTGTGGTGGCTGTGAGCATGGGCTTGAAAGTCAGCCTGACCTGGGACAGAACCCCAGCTGCTGTGGGACCACTTGCACACCACTGAAGAGCCCCAGGGTTCCCCCTTCTGGAAGAGGGGGCTGATGAGACCAGTACCAGCAGGTTCAGTGAGAGCACATGTATGTCTGTGCTCAGGAAGCAGCAGCAGCTGCAATGATCTGTCTTTCCTCTTGGCAGTGTGAGATCGTAGCCAAGGGCATACATTGGGTTCAAGGGCATAGGGTTCAAGCCCTATGTCTTGCACTTATAACCCAAGTTGCCACTGAGTCCCAGTAAAATGGGGATGATGGAGACATCTTTCTCATGGGACTGTTTTGAGAATTAAACCAGTTAATTATGAAAAGTCATGATAGAACAAGACCTGGCACTTTGCTAGGAGGGAGGAGCTAAGACTTCACAGCCTATGTTCTCTGCCTAAACTCCGGGCCCTTCTCATTCCACAAAGCTGACTCTTTATGCCAACTGTTCCTCAGATGTAAAACCAGGCCGGTGAATGCTCATCTCTGTTTTTGCCTTGAGGGAGAAAAGGGTCAGCTCTTCCCCTACACCCCATGGCCAGCTCTCCTTCCCTCCTGTAGCCCTCTCCTGTTCTCTCTTCCCGAAGCCTGGCCACATCACCACTTTTTACAACTGTCAACTTTTGGGTACCATACTCAGAGGCCCTAGAGCAGAGTGATTTGGGATTCCCACCTCGTGCCCATCTGTCTGCTGGCGTCTGGGCAGACACCAGAACAGACTCCTATAATTAGCGGCCTCGCCTCCTCTGGGGCTCAGGGCTGCTGGTGTATGGCTGCCACATTTCCCAGGCAGAGATAGATGCCTCATCGGCGAGGCCAGCAGTGCAGGCTTCCCCACAAAGGCCAGGGAGGAAAGGGTTTTCCAGCTTCTGGAGCAGGGAGTCGGGTGCCTGGCTGGTGGGGACTTAAAACCAGAGCTTACATGGATACGGCTGTTGAGAAGGATATCACCTCACCGCTCTGAGCCTCGGTGCCCTTATCTGCACAATGCAGTAATAATTGGACCTACCTCACAGGCTTGTCGAGATTATGTAGATAGAGTGATGATCTCAGGATCACCTGACCTGTGCCTCATTCCTCTCTCTTGCTTCTTCACCTTCTTTCCAAATTCTTCAATGATTTGGTGTGAGAAGGAGAATGTAGTAGTAAGAGCATACACCCCGAAGTTACCTGCTTCAGTATCCATCCTGGCCCTGCCTTTTTCTGCTCTGCTACCTGGAACAAATCACTCTTTAGGCCCAGTTTCCTCATCTGTAAATTGGAGGTGATCGTCTTGGGCCTGCCTTATATGTTTGCTGTGATTCTAAAGTGGGGTCGAGTATGTTGGCACATTGTAAGTCCTCAATAAATATTCAGCACCATCAACATGAATAAACATGAGGCTGGACTCCTGGTCCTTCCCAATATTCCTGTTTTTCATATGAATGATAACTGATTTTCTCTCCCAGGACCCTTATTACTTATGTAATTTGACAGCTTCAGGATTCGGCTCTTGGGGGCCCTCCTGTGCAAAGCTTTCCCTGAGACTTGTCCCACTCCTGCTTTTCCTCCAGCCTCCCGGGCTTCCTCCATCCACAATTCTTTGCAGTAGCATGGTCTGAGTCTGCTCCCCTCATGGACTTATGTTCCTTGGGGTGGAGCTCCTGTGTTGATATTTGTGTTCAGCACCTTGGACAACACCGTGCCTGTATTTGGAACTTTGTTTTTGTTGAAAGAGTGAATGAGGTACTAAGGACCTTAAAGCAGTTTTGAGCATAATCAACATTAAGAAATGCACTTTACTGCGCTGTATTTCATTGTGTAAATGTGCCACAGTGTTTCTGATCCACTCATTTACTGATGGCGCTTAGGTTGTTTCCAGCACTTGGCTATATTGTAAACAGTGCTGCTATGGACATTGGGTTGTGTAAGTTCTTTTGAATTGGCGTTTCAGTATTCTTAGGGTATATTCCCAGCAGTGGAGTCGCTGGCTTAAGAGGCAGTTCCATCCTTAGTTTTTGGGGAAATTCCATACTGTTTTCCACGGTGGCTGCACCAGTCTGCATTCCCACCGACAGTGTACTAGGGTTCCCTTTTATCCATAGCCTTGCCAGTACTTGTTGGTTATTGACTTATTAATGATGGCCATTCTGACCGGTGTGACTGGAGAATGTTATGCTAAGTGAAATAAGCCAGTTGGTGAAAGACAAATACCATATGATCTCACCTATAAGAGGGACCTAATGAACAAAATAAACTAATGAGCAAAATAGCGTGGAAATAAGGAACAAACTGAGAGTGACCAGAGTAGAGGTGAGTGGGGGATAAGTATGGAAAGAAGGGGAAGGGACTAGGCAAGGAACATGTGTGCATGACCCCCGGACACAGACAACAGGATGGGAAGCGACTGTGGGAGCAGGGGGGCTGGGCAGGGGAGTGTAACGGGGGAAAAATTGGGACAACTGTAATAATATAACAATAAAATACTTAATTAAAAAAGGCACTTTGCACTGCAACCTGATGATGTTTATATTTCTTTGATATTTGCTTCATGTTTCATGACATACAACACACTCTGATGATTTCTCTTCTTTCTATTCTCTCCCTTCTCCCTTCATCTATTTAATTTAAAAAATTTTATATGCGATCTATGAAGTTCATTGTCAGCCTGACTGCTCTGGGTTGAGCCATGAGTTTGCATTTTTGTAGGCTGACCCCAAAGCATGAGGAGAAGGTGAGCTGATAAAAGACGGCAGAAGTACTGTGATTTTGACACAAGGGGTGAAGGCGATGTCCAGTGGTGTGGAACCTGCCATCTCCATGATTCCTCCTGATGCTAGTGGGAATTATTCAAAGACCTTAATTGCTACATCTAATCTAATCGCTTCTCCAGTGACCTGATAGAGCCCAAGGTCTTCCCTCCCACCTCCGCTACCTCCAGCAATCTCAATGCACAGGACCTTGGCCAACAGGAAAGAGGGCGTGGAGACTGCTGTATGAATCACAGTTGTACAAAGAATGCAGTCGGTTTCCTGTCTCAAGGACCTGAAGATGCTTAGCCAACCCCTTAGCCCCGCAATTGTTGTCAGCGAAGAGGTCACCAAAGTAATTTAGCATCACTCCAGTCATGCCCTGCTATACTACCCCCTTGGTGTGGACATGCGCTCATTCAGAAACCAGTGCTTCTGGAGTGAGCAGGGCAGGGCGGAATGGTTAAGGCTTCCCTGTGGAGGTAGACCTGCACCATGGTGGCATTCATTTGGTACCTCTTAGCTTGGCGCTTGTCACTTGGTCCTAGTTCTAACGCAAACTTTGCTGCCAACCAGCAGCGTGACCTTGTTTTAATACCTTTACTTCTCCCTTCCTCCATCATTAGTAAAATGGTAATATTAATAATATCTTAAAATACTACCTGTTTTGTTATGTGAGAAAATGAAATAATGCAAGTTAAGCATCTGACACTTAAGTCCTCAATGAATTTCATAATGATCATCCTCATTGTTGTTGCTGCTGCGCTTGTTTTAATGAATGCTAATCACAAGTGAGCCTGCTGGCTTCTGAAATAGGGGCAGAATATCTCTAATGTGAAGAGTGCTTGAGATATCCCATCCTCTTGACAAGAGAGAGCCCAACTGTCCCTCTGGACTGGCGGTGTGATAGCCTCCTAGCAGAAGGCTCCAGATGCATTGATATGTGCTTGAACTTCGGCCTACTAGGAAGAAGGAAGCTTTTCTTTCATTCTGGGTACCAGGGGGGTTCTAACCCCTGCTAAATTGAGCTAGAATAGAAATAATGCTCAGAGGAAAGACATACCCTATTTCCTTTTTCCTCTATGGCCTCAAACTTTTCTCTTATCCCCCGCCCCCTGCCAAATGGACTGATTTCATTGCTGTCTCGACAGGTTCCCCAGCGCTGTGAGTTTCTTAAGGCCAGACGGCATCACTTCTTATTCTGCCTCAATGTCAAGGGCAGTGCTTAGCCCTTAGAGAGCTCCATGAATCATGGCTGGATCTGTGACCCTCTGCTTATCTGGCATTTGCTTTCTCTCCTCCACCTCTGCCCCAAACTCAGCCACACCTTTTATTTAACTAATTAGCTTAAAGAGCAGAACTTTGCCGAGCTATATTAGGTATTCTCTCTCTCGCTCTCTCTCTCTCCCCCCCTCCACCTCTCTCTCTGCCTCCCTCCCTCTCCCTCCCACCCCGCTCTCTCTCTTGTGCTGAATTTCAGAACATTTAGAGATGTGGTGGCCCTTTATCTTCCAGGCCAGTCCTATCAAAGCAGGGCCCATTTAGCATTTAGCTATTTTAATGGTCTAAGAGGAGAAACCCTAACTACAAATTACTCATGCTAATCTTGTTAGAGTCTTTAGATACAAATGGTCAAACTGCTGTGTGTTTCCATCATACATTTCGAAGGAAAGCATTTCATTTCCTGACCTTGCTTGGGGGTCAAATGACCAAGGTTGGGAAAATACAGCTAAAGAATGATATCAGTTTGAACACCCACATAATTACCACTCAGGGCAAGAAGTAAAACATGGCCAAGCTCCAAGGAGCTCCCTGTACGTCCCTCCTCCCCGGAGTTAGGTACTTACTATATTGCCTTGCATTGAAACCACTGTATCATTTTTTTTCCTTAGAGTCTTACTATTTCTGTTTGCATCCCTAAACAATATAGTTTAAGTTTGTCTGGTTTTGAAATTTATGTAATGGAATCATGCTCTGTATATTTCCTTTCTTTCCTTCTTTCGTTTAGTGTTATGTTTGAATGACTCATTCATATTGTTTCATGTGTTACTAGTCTGTTTATTTTCGTTGCTGCATAATTCACTGTATGAATATACGCAGTGCATTTATCTATTTTCTGTTAGGAGTGGTGTCATAATTTCTTTACACGTTAAGGCTGTTCGTGCCGTTTCTGTTATAGCTAACAGTGATAAATATCTGTGCAGACATCCATAACAATTTGCCCAGGACAAATTCCTAGATATAGAATTTTTGGATCAAAGACTATGACCACTTTTTAAGCTTCCTCCAGAATGGTTGTCCCAATTCGTGCTTCCACCAGCAAAGAACATTCCTGTCTGTGTTCTCACACTCTTGCCAATGCTAGCTTATTTGCATTTGTTTTAATCATGCCAATTTGATAGGCGAAAGATGTTCTCTCAAGATTGTAGGGATTTCCTCTTCTTTGAGTATAGTGAGGCTGGGCCCCCTCCCTCCTTTATGTTAATTGGCTATTTGTGTTTATTCTTTTATAGATTGCTTTTTTATATCCTCTGGCCATTAAAAATTGTGCATTTTAATAACAGTTTACACAAGGGATCAGCCCTGGTGAAGTGCCAATGAGACACATTTCACATTGGAGCGTATGGGAAGTACGGGGCAGAGAGAGAGGGAGGGGACTTCTGAGTGGCTCTGTATCTCAAGTGGATCTGCCTGGCAGAGAGTCATTTGGACGCTTATTGTTCAGAAACCAAAGAGGACAGTTGTGCATTCAGCCCCATGCTGGGGAGAAAACAATGCTTCCTGGGCCCGAAGCCATTTGAGAACTAGCGATCCTGCTCTAATTGAATCTGTCTACCACTTGCATTGCTCCCAAGGACTCTCTTTATGATTAGGACTGCCGGGGGTGAAGTGGTGAATGGGGCAAAGGAGAGAGCCCCATGGGGCTTGACCTCAGGGTTTGAGTGACCAGCCTCCTAAACTGAATTTACACTTCTTCCTTCCGTCCTCCCATCCTCCCTGTCCTCATCCTTTCTTCAACACACATTTACTGAGCTCCTTCTAAGTGCCGGGCAGTGTGCTGGGTGTTAAAATCTTCCTCCGCCCTAACCCTGCAGGGTTTCCCGGCTCAGCACCTGGCAACAGCATCTTCCCAGTGCAAGCGAAGAGGCTGGGAGTGGCCCGTGACTCTGCTCTCCCTGTGATAGGTTGTAGCCCATCCACCCGCAGATTCTTTCAGCTCCCCCTTTAACACGCATCCAGAATTGGGAATGTAACCCAGATGTCCCAGTAACATGTAACTGGATAACACACTGTGGTGCCACCACACAACGGAACACTATTCACAAACAAAAAGCAATGCACTATTGGAACACACAACAGTGTGGATGAGTCTTAAAATGATCATGCTGAGTAAAAAAGCCAGACATGAAAGAATACTCTTAGATGCCATTTGTGTGAAATTTCAGAAGATTTATATAGTAACGGAAAGCACATCGATAGTTGCCTGGGATGGGACGGGCAGGAGGGATTACCAAGGGGCACCAGGAGACATTTGGACGGGCAAGCGTGTTCATTACCTCGATTGTGGTGATGGTTTCACAGGTGTGTGCATATATCAAAGCTATATTATAAAGGTGTATTTTCAAGTTTATTTGCAATTTCATCAAATGCCAGTTCCACCTTAATAAAGCTAAGAAAAAACATATCTAAAACCTAACCTCTTCTCACTCTCCCTGTCATTCCCACTTCATCCAAACCGCCGCCCTCGCTCACCTGGTTAATTGGAATGGCCTCATGACATGCCCTCTGGGACCTGCCCTTGCTTCCTCACACTCTCTTCTTAACACAGGGTCTGGAGTGATGCTGTTTAAAAGAAAAGTGAGGTCATTTCGCCCCTCTATTTAAAACCATGCAATGGCTTCCCGTGTCTTCCCATCACACCGAGAGCACTCACCACTGTCTGACATGCTGTGTACTTCAGGAAGGTATTGCCTCCCACCCCTCCCACCATGGGGACACAAGCTCCCTGAGAGCAGGTCCGTTTTTTCCCCGCTGTGTCCCCAGTGTCCACAACAGTGTGCGTCACATGGATTGGTAGATGTTTGTTGAATGAAACAATGAATATGGCACAGGTTCGAGGCATTCCCAGACCACTGCAGGAGATATACATACGTACATACATACGTACATACATGCGGGGGGGACCCAAAAAACTGGAATTGTCTTCTGGAAGGCAGACCCCAATAGTATGGGCTTCCTCCAGTAGGTGAGTGTTCTAGGAACCCATCTGTATCAGTGCACCAGCTGGCGTTGTTGTGAGAGGCTGCGTTCGGCTTCAGTGAATTTTTTTTTTAAGACTTTCAACGCATTTGCCCATTTTGTGATGAGTGATTTACGAGTGCCCTGCCCACCCTGTGCTGAGTGTTCAGCAGTTTCTGACCAAAAATAGCATGACCCATGCCCGGGCCCCACCCTTCCTATTCACCTGATCTCACCCTGAGTGATTCTTTTTTGTTTCCTCCAATGAAAAAAGTCCTCAAAGGGAAACATTTTGCTGCTGTGGAAGAGGTGGAACAAAAGACAGTAGAAACACCAGTAGGCATCAAAACTGATGATTCTGAGTGTGGAAAACACATCTCGATAGGTGTATTGCGTTGCATCAAATAGTGAGTACTTTGAAGGTGACTGAGGTTTAAACATGTATGAATAAATATTCAATATTCTATAAATAAATTCCATTTTGGGGGTCTCCCCTTGTATAAAATATAGGGCAATAAATTCTATGATAAAAGGATGCTTATGGAGCTACCTAAATCATCTTGAGGTGAAGTCAAGGATAATTTCCTTGAAGAAGAGGCATTTAAACTAAAACCTGAAAAATACATCGGATACCATGGGGACAAAGACATCGTTCCTGCCTTCAGGGAGTTCTGTTGTATGAGCAAATATATAGGTGTACATCGCACCACGTGATAAGTGCTTAATGGGGGTCAGCATGGCAGCTGAGGGGCAGAGAGGATTTCTCTCTGGGGGGAGCCAGCGGAGCCTGGAAGCTAACACAGCCAAGGTCTGGCAACACTGACAAAGTCTCGCGGTGAAGCACTTCCTGTTGGGATGGATCCACGTCCTTTCGCCCAGGCTCCAGACGCCTGCATTTGGGAGACTGTCGCCTGGAGAGTCTGTGGCCACAGGAACCGAGGCATTGGTTCAAGGTTTGGGAGACACCCAGTCCTCACATTTCTCTATCACTCTTGCTTCCTTTTTATGTGAAGTCTCCTGCACCAATATTCATCCAGCCTGTTCATTCTCCACCTTCCCTGTGCCTCAGAATTGCTGGGGAGCTTGAAAAAAGGTTATTGGGTTCCCCACCCCTACCGCCAAAGTGATTAAATCTAAATCTCTGCAGGCATAGCCTAAATGTGGGTACTTTGGACACTGTCTCCGAGCAGCTAGAGACCTGAGAACGACAGGGGTGGTTCGGGGGCAGGGAGAGTTGTCTTACCGGGAGTCCAGTCATTGGTTTACTCCTTCATTCTCTCCTGCCTCGGGCCTTTGCAAGTTCCTTTCCCTCTGCCTGGAATGCTCTTCCCTGGTTTTTTTACACAGCTACTTACAGTTACTATGAATGGATTTATTCATTATTCAGGGTAATAAACAAGGCCTAAGATGAAAGAGATTAGCGTTCTGGAAGATAGGAGATGTTGTGTGATACTACCTCATTTTTTTTTATTAATCACGTAAATACTAAGCTCCCTGAAGGTGGCGGTTGTGTCTTATTCATCGTTGTATATCTGGAGCCAAACAGTGCACGGCTGTTTTAAGAAGATGTTCTGATTTAGAGACTGTTTGGTTGCAAATAATAGAATCCTACTCAAACTAGTATAAGCAGAAAAGTGAATTGATTGGAAGGACAAAAGGTCTCAGAGAACTCAAGGATGGGAAGGGGAGTCAGGCTAGCAAAGAACTCAAACCAAAAAATAGAAAATGCCCAGAAACCCTGCAGTTTTCCTCTCTGTCTTTCTAAGACCGCATCATGTCTCTTTCTTCTTTGCAGACTGGCTTTCCTGCTCCATGGGCACGTGGATGAACCCAGCTCAGGCTTCACAATGCTTTCCACTTCAGACATCACACAGGGATTGAATAGCCTCTTGATTCTGAATGCCCAGGGAAGACAAGATTTGATTGGCTTTAACTCCCATCAGGCATTCACTCCTGGGGGCCAATTAGCTGGAGCCAGGGCCAGGGGAATAGGATCCCATGGTCTCTTGCTCTAGAGATTGGGAGTATTTCTTTGCAATATGGAGGTCTTCCATCAGATTCTGTCCTGAAAGTGGGGCTTGAGAGAATGGCTTGCATGCAGGTAGTTTGGGTGGAAAGAGCTGCCAGGGAGCAGGAGAGGGGGCACTTGGAAGAGTGAAATAGAAAAGGAGGGAAAGCCAGTCCAAAGATGTGTTATTACCTGGATGTGGGCAACTGAGGCTCCTACTCAACAGCAGTCCGCTCAGCAGCAATGCCTTCCTTAGAATAGGAGAGGGAAGAATGTACCCGTCAGCTCCTGTTCTTCACGAATCAAAGGACTATCCAAGGGGCGTTACTGCCATCTCACTTTCAGTTCCGCACACCCACCAGGATGCCTCTTAGATCAACCCTAGCACAGAAAGCAAGAGATACATGGTACAGCTAAAGCAAGGTGCATACCTGTGAGCGGGTGCTTCACTGGAGAAAAACAAGAGGCAGACCATGAGGATATCAGAAGGAGCAAACAGATTGCCTCGCACGGGAGGTGGGAGCAGGTTGCCTAAGAATACAGCGTGAGTGTGGGTGGAATTAATTCATGTCTCTAGTATTTGCTCAATGAATGTTTTCTGAGTGAAAAAAAAGCAATGAAAAATGATGGAAGGTTTCTTGGAGGAAGCAAGATTTGAAGGCTCTCTTCCGTGTCTGAAGGCTGAGGCTGGAGGCAGGTGTTTTTCTGCTGAGGACCATCAATTTTATGGATGACTCTGATGTCCTAAGGAAAGTAGAGGGTATTTCCCCCATTTGGGGATGCTGAGCACTTCAGCGTAGGTGCCCAAGGGCAGCGTCAGGCCAAAGTTTTGGTTTTCTCTCTGCTTTCTCCGCTTCACGTCATGCGGCTGCAGTTGGGCTCTAGGCATATGTGGAGTGCCAGCATCACCTCCGTCCTCCTGCCGTCTCCTGTGTGTATGACTCAGCCCAGCGAATACAGTGGTGGTTAAAACCTAAAGCAGTTCCTAATTTTGCTTCATTATGAGTATGAATGCAACCCTTAGGACCCATACCTACAGCCTTAACTAAACGTCGTCTTTCAAGCTAGGAATAGAGAGAAAGATCTGAATGGAGACTCCAGTTGGCAGAGGGCTGGGCTGACTCAGCCCCCATAAACCTGCCATCAAGAAATCAATAGAGCTTTTTCAGAGTAGCCATTACCCACCAAGGAGAAAAATTTCAAAAATAAATTGTGGTGCGGTGTAAAATCGGATTAAGCAGATAACAGGTTTGCTGACTTCGGGCTGCACTGAGGCAGGCCCAGGAGGGCGAGAGTTAGCGATTGAATGAGTGGAAGTTCTCTCCCTACTTGTGCCGTGCGAGTGCTCACTCTCCGGACAGAGAGAGAGCACAAAGGTGAGAACACAGATTTCGGTTTCTGTTGGATGTGCACCCCAGAGCTGACCCAGCCGTGCCGTCTCGGGTCCGCTCCCAATGGCTTCGTGCGGACTCGCAGAGCATCGTGTGTCTTACTGGGCTCTACCAGGTGTGACCCCGGGGCAGGTGCCTCACCTGTGTGACAGCCTCAGTTTCCTTACCTGGAGTTGGGCGCCTGCCGACTGAACCTGGAGGAGAGCTCTTCCACAAAGGAAGTTGCTGTGCCTGTAGAACAAGAGAGAACGGATGTCGGGCAAGGACAAACCGCAGGAGGGCTCCAGTTACAAATCCGGCGCTATCTTTCCTGACTCCAGAATTCCCGGAGCCCGTAAACAGGCCCCACTGAGGCCCTCTTTGGTTAATGCACGTAAACCCAGAGCCAGGGGGTCCCATGGAGGCCAGACGAGAAGTGCCGAACAAACTGGAGCTTCCCCTCAGGGAATGCCCACCTGCCTCCCTTCCTCTGCTCTCTCTTCCTCCCCGGTTTCAGAGCCAGCTACCTTTTCTCCCTCCTGTCTCCAGCAGCCTCTTTGGACTTCCTCTCCTGCCTGCTGTACTGCCATTACTCCCCAGGTAGCCTGACTATCCCCTCTGAGTCTTGGCACCCTCTTTCTGGTTAGCTCAGTCTCATTCATAATGATATTCTCACTGTTGGCCAACATATGGCTATACCCACCCCCAAACCAACATGGATGCTCACACGGGCTGGGAGTCTGTTCTAAGATATGCTTCCCTCCTGTCACCAGCTGAAGGTTTTGTGGGTGGGTGTGGTTGCTTTTCCTGGGGGGCCCAGCTCGAGGGAGCCCCGCCCACATCAGGATCCAATGGGAATGGAACGCTGAAATTTTGCCTTCAGCAGCTGCGAGGGGGAAGCTGCTTTTTACAATGTTTGCAAGTCCTTGAGAGACATTTCCAAGTACGATTAGCCGTGAGGCCAAGTCTGGCCCAGTTCTGAGGTTTTACAAGGCACGAATCCTTCACCTACTATGGTGGCTTTGTAAAGTGCCAGCTCAGTTAGGCTGAACTATGTTTCCCAGAATGCCCTCCTCCCTGGTAGTTTCTAGAGCCACAAGCAAGATTCTGGGGAAGACTTGAAAGGTGGAAGTGAAGCAGCAGCCATTTTGGGGGGTTTGTCTGTTTGTTGATCTGTAGGTCAAGATAAAGCACTCCTGTAGCTCACACGTATTATCTTGGTTCACCTCACTGGGGAGGGACAGCTTCCCATGGATCCCTCAGGTTCTCTGACTTCCGGCCAGGTGTGTGTCTGGGGAAGGGTGCCACATCAGAGGGTCAGAGGCAGTGAGGTCCAACACGGGCTCGAGTCTGTGTCCTTGTGGGCTCTGGTTTGTGCTGATGGATTCCAGCGCGTCCTTGCTCCCCCCACTCCACACCCCTCTGCCCTTCGGGACTGCCTGCCCTGTAGATTTTAAACTCTAGCATCAGATGCAAAGACAACCACAGAGACCGTTGAATCAATCACAGTTGAGCAAGGTCACATGCCTGGAACAAATTCTTTGACATACACCTCCCTGTGGGCCTGCTTCTTTGCTTGAACCCTGACTGATTTTCCTACCATGTAAGTGATATTCCTAAAAAGATGCATACTTGGGGGTGTTATTTTGGATTTCTCTGAAGCCGAACTCTGATGTATGTGCTTGGGGGCAAGTCGTTCATCTGGGAGCCGGTTCCAGGAAGCCGAGATAAAGGAGCAGGGAGACTGAAACTGGGACACAGTGAGAAGTCGATGAAGAACCCCTTGTTTACAGGCTGTTGCTATAGGCAGCGGGCTCTGGTCCACTGGGCACTGGGGAAGTGTGCGGGCTGCCTCCTGGAAGCCTCTTCTTGAAGCAGAGGCAGGGAAGCCAAAGTATTGGTTCACTGGCTCCGCAGCCGTTTGAGGGGCGACCTGAGGGTGTTGGCTGCCCTACCCTGTCAGGAGGCATCCGCTGGAGGCTGAGCAGGGTTTTGTGCTTTAGAAAAGGCACTAAGGCAGTGAAGCAGAGAGGGTCTGGGTCCTGGGCAGGTGCTGGGGGTTGAATGGTGTCAGTGTGCCCAGGCCGCCGAGGCCACAGCCAAGGGGGAACTGAAGGGCTGCGCCTTGGGCACCTGAAGCATCTGTTCTCCCTGGCAAAGCCGCTGTTGGCAACGTGAAGTCTCAGATGTTACTGGGTCAGGCAGGAACGATGAAAGTGGCATTAAAGGTACACTTAAAAGCCAAAATAAATAAAAGTTCCAGAGTTTTCTAATGTTAAAGGTCTGTTGTGAACACACACAGTTTTCCCAGCTCTCACTCCACCACCTCTTTACCTCTTCAAGTGCTTTCTCCCATTATTCAGATTTTTTTTTTCTGCAGCCCTGTGCTCTGCTGAGGTGGATGCCTCTCAACCTTTCCAGGCAGCCTTACTAGCAACCCTAGTGAGGGCTGTAAAAGAGCCCGTTCGTGGCTCTTTTAAAATGAAAATAAGCCTGCAAATTAAAAATAATAATAATAAATAAAAACTGTATACGCATGTGAAAACAAGGTGGCTCAGCAACTCAGGGGCCAGACAGTGACTGGAAAAGGTTATTGATGATCAGTTTACTGGCCAGGGTCAGGGGCCTGGATCTGGTGATTGTTGGGTCACCTGTAATCTCTCATCCCTGCCTTCCCTCCCTGTGGCCCGCATGTTTTGTTTTCTACTCCAGGCTTGGTGACGAATCAAGCCATCTGTCCTCATCTCAGTCTGGGACTCTAACGGGTCGGGGCTGTGCTACGTGCCAGGCAGGACGGCGTTCCCAGTGGGAAGAGCACGGAGAGGGACAGCTTCTTCGACACACGGAGCTTCTCTCCATTTTGCACAGGGATGTTGGATATCCCGGAACCGCCCTCCTAGATGAGAACATCAGCAGCAAGTCTCCGGGTGGAGGGTGAGATGCTGGAGCCCGAGAGAAGAAATGTGTTACCTAAGTCCCTCAAAGCGCCCATGGCCTGGCACATAGTAGGCCCTCAATAATCATTTGGTTATACTGGTGAAGTGCCACGGTTGAGAGCGCAGGCTTTGGAGTCAGACAGATTGGGATTGTGACCCGACTCTGCTTGTCCCTGGAAGTGCTGTTGGACAGGCGATGCGACCTCTCTGAGCCTCAGTGGGAATAATAGCAGCACTTGCGTGCGGGCTGTTAAGGGGATTTAATAAGATCACGAGCAGTGTAGAATGTTTGACAGATACTAGAAGTAACTGATGATGATGATGGTGATGATGATGATGATGAAGAATTAGCCTGACCTGGGCACCTGGAACCTGAGGTCATTCTCCAGCTACCTGACCTCTGAGAGTTTGGCGACCTTCCCATCCATGGGCAGGCAGACAGGAGCAGAGGTCTCCCAGTGCTGTTTTGCTGCCTTGCTGGTAATTGTTTCTTATACAAGCCAGTGTTTTATTGATTCACCATTGATCTCTGCAGGGGGCCAGGGAAATTCTCGGGCCGTGGAGACAAAGGCAGCGTTTTCCAGCCCAAGGGGTCCCGGGTGGGTATCAGGGGCATCACCTGCTGGCTTGAATGACTGGCCTGTGCCCTGCTTGGGACAACTTCTTAATCAGAACCTGCTGCCCCGACGGCCTCTTCCCTCATGTGCCCCTTTATTGCTTCCGTCAACCCTTCATTGGCCGGCTCCTCTTGACCTTTAACAAGCACGGCTTTTGTGCAGAGCTGCGATGAGCTATTGCTGCCTGCACTGCTCCCCAGGGCCGGCTGCCTCCCCAGCCCCTGGCCTCACCGCAGCTTGTAAGCGAAAATTACTTTTTGATCTACATTTCTTCCCATTTCTATTCTCTGTCACCTGGCTTTGGAGACAAAAGGAAGAAAAGAATGTTTTCTGGTGTTACCCTCCCCCCAACACCCCTCCCCCATGTCTCCTGTCTCCTCCTGGATATGCCTGCATGTTGTTTGCTCTCTTCCCTTCCTTCTTTCTCGATTCTGGCCCAATGGTCAGTTGGGGAAGATAAAATAGCCTTTCGAGAAGTTCTCACCTGGGTTATCCACCCCTGGACACCTGGATCATCAAAGGTCAGGGTGAAATACCACCTGAAAGTCAGCCTAGGCACTTCGAGAAGAATAAGCAGGCCAGCCTTCCTCCAGCCTGGGTGACTGCCCCAGACCAGGCAAGAGCCTCCTATTGGATTGTTCTTACCACACCTTGTACCTCTTCTCCCCTACCCCTTTTTAATTGAGATAAAATCCATATAACAAAAAAACCCCATCTTTTCAACCATTTTAAAGTGTTCAATTCCCTGGTTTTTTGTACATTCACAATGTTGTGCAGCCATCACCACTATCCAATTCCAGAACATTCTCCTCACCCCGAAAGGAAACTCTATACTGTGAAGGAGTCACTCCCCATTCTCCCCAACCTCTGGCAACCACTGATCTACTTTCTGTCTCTATGGACTTGCCTGTTCTGGACATTTCACAGGAATGAAACTGTACACAGTTCGTGGCTGGCTCCTTTCATTTAGCCTGGTATTGTTGAAGTTAAACCATGTTGTAGCGTGTATCAGTACCTCGTTCTTTTTAACGGCTGAATAATATTCCGTTGTATGGAAATACTGTCTACAACTGGAAGGTTTTCTAAAATATTTTTTAAAGATTTTATTCATTTACTTTTAGAGAGGAGAAGGGAGGGAGAAAGAGAGGAAGAGAAATATCAGTGTGTGGTTGCCTCTCGCGTGCCCCCCACTAGGGACCTGGCCTGCAACTCAGGCATGTGCCCTGACTGGAAGTCAACCAGAGACCCTTTGGCTCACAGGCCAGCATTCAACCCACTGAGCCACACCAGCCAGGGCTATAACTGAAGGCTGGACCCTTGACCAACATCTCCCCATTCTGCCCACCCTGCCTGCAGAATATTCCATTGTGTATACATGTTACATCTTCTTCATCTATTCATCCATCGACAGACACTTAGGTTCTTTCCGTGTATTTAACTGTTATAAATCATGCTGCAGCAAACATGGGGGTAGTGATTTCGTTTACTTTGGACTTATACCCAAAAGTGGGATTGCTGGGTCGTGTGGTAGTTCTACTTTTTATCTTTTGAGGAACCTCCACACTGTTTTCAGTAGTGGCTGCACCAGTTTACATTCCCACTCACAGCGCACAAGGAAAGGCTCCTTTTCTCCAAGTGCTGGCCGGCACTCACTGTCTCTTGTCTTTCTGAGGACAGCCATTCTAACAGGTGTGAGGTGGTATCTCGTTGTGGTTTCGAGTTGCATGTTCCTGATGATTAATGATGCTGAATGTCTTTTCATGTACGTGCTGGCCATTTGCACATCTTCGGGAAAATGTCTATTCAGGTCTCTTTCCCATTTTTAATCAGATTATATTTGTTTTGTTGTTATTGAATTACATGAGTTCCTTAAATATTTTGAATATTAACTCCTTATCAGATACACAGTTTGCAGATGTTTTCTCCCATTCTGGAGGGTGCCTTTTCCTTTTGTTGATTATTGTTTTTGCTGCATAGAAGCTTTTTATTTTTTAATTTTTTTAATTTTATTTTTCAATTACCATTTATATTCAATAGTGTGTGTATAGAAGCTTGTTAGCTTGATGTAGTCCCACTTATTGATTTTTGCTTTTGTCACTGTGCTTTTGGTATTATAGTCAAAAAATCCTTGCCAGTACCGAGGTCAGAGGGCTGTTTCCCTGTGTTTCCTTTTTCTTTCTTCTTTTTTTTTTTGAGTTAATCTTCATTGTATTTTTTTCCATTACCATTTAGTCCCCTTATACGCCCTCCCCTCAGCAATCACCACACTGTTGTCCATGAGCCCTTTTTCCTTTTTGCTCAGTCCCTCCACCCCCTCATCTCCCCTCTCCCCACACCACTATGTGTCATCCTGCTCTCCATCTATGAGTTCGTCCCCATTTCCCTTGTTAGTTCAGTTTGTTTGTTAGATTCCACATATGAGGGAAATCATATGGTATTTGTCTTCCTCTGGCTGGCTTGTTTCACTCAACGTAATGTGCTCCAGGTTCATCCATACTGTCACAAGGGTAAACATTTTCTCCTTTTTTACTGCTGAGTAGTAGTCCATTGTACAAAGGTCCTATAGTTGTTTTATCCACTCATCTACTGTTGGACACTTGGGCTGCTTCCGTATCTTGGCGATTGTAAATAACGCTGCAGTGAACACAGGGATGCACTTATGTTCTTTTGAATTAGTGTTTTGAGTTCCTTTGGATATATTCCCAGAAGTGGGATCACTGGGTCAAAAGGCAGATCCATTTTTAATTTTTTGAGGCATCTCCATACTGCTCTCCACAGTGGCTTCACCAGTCTGCGTTCCCACCAACAGTGCAAAGGGTTCCCCTATCTCCACAGCCTCGCCAGCCCTTGTGGTTTGTTCTCCCTGCGTTTTCTCCTAGGAGCTTTATGATTCCAATTCCTTTACCTCTAAGAGCTTGATCCATTTGGAGGTAATTTTCTTGAGTGGTGTAAGATAGGGGTCCAATCTCATTCTTTTGCCAGTGAGTACCCAGTTTCCCCAGCACCATTTGTTGAAGAAACTGCCCTTTCCTCACTGAGAATTCTTGGCTCCCTTGTCAAGCATCAGTCGACTCTGCTTGCATGGGATCATGTTTAAGCTCTTCCCTTTTTCATTGGCCTGTGTGTTGTTTTTATGCCAGCACCATGCTGTTTAGATGACTATAGCTTTGTAATTAGAGTTTGAAATCAGGAAATGTGAAGCTTTGTTTTTTCTCAAGATTGCTTTGGCCCTGTGGGGTCTTTTAAAAGGTTCCATATGAATTTTAGGATTGCTTTTTCTATTTTTGTGAAAAATATCATTGGAATTTTGATAGGAGTTGCATTGACTCCGTGGATGATGGCTTTGGGTTGCATGGACATTTTAACAACGTTAGTTCTGTGGATGAGTATTTGAGTGAAAAAATGCCTGAAACAACTAATGGGGCAATGATTTAATGAATTAATTGATGAATAGTAAGAAACAACTTTTCTTGACAGCTTCCCAAGTACCACTCTCCTGAATAACTTATATACATTTAATCCTCACTTAATTTTTATAACGCTTTTAAAGAGGCGTTGTCATTCCCATTTTACAGATGAGAAATCGAGGCATACAGATGTCAGATAACATGCCCCAAATCACATAGCCAGGCAGTGACGTATCCAGCATCCCAGTGAATGCGTTAATCTCTGCCTTTAACCCCTAGAATATACCATGAACCTGAAATGGGTGGACTTATTTTACTCTCTAGACAGATGTTTGACCCAGCAGCTCAAACCACTTTAGAGATTTACTTATTCATTCTAAAGATACGTAGTGACCATCTACTATGTTGCAGGCACTCTTTTAGGCACGGGGATACATTAATGAACAAGCAGCCACTGTTCCAACATACGTAGCTCGTGCTGCTGTAGGGAAGATCGACAATCAACAAATGCATGTATACATTCATATAGAAGTAAATGTTATGAAGAAAAGCAAAACATGTAAGGGGTAATAGAGTGATGGGGTGGTGGTGGTACAGAAGGGGACTGTATTAGGTAGGGTGGTCAGGGAAGACTTTTCAGAGGAGGTTCAAAGACTTGGATCATGAGTAGCGCACATTGTGCAAAGAGCTGGGGGACAGTGTTCCAGGCGAAAGGAATAGCCAGTGCAAAGGTCCTGAGGCAGGAATGAGCATTGCAAGTTTGAAAACTAGCAAGGAGGCCAGCATGGTCAGATTGGTGTGAGCAAAGGGGACAGTGATATAATCAGAGAGAGACAGATGCCCGATCTTTATCCTGGGTTTTGTAGATGAGGATAAAGACAATGGATTTGCTTTAAGGGAGAAAGCAATGTCTGAATTACATTTTAAAATATCACTCTGGCTACTGTGGGTTGTTCTATCACTCTTGTCTCCAATCCAGCTAGTGGAAGAATGAAAAGCAGTTGCCTGTCCTCCTTTGAATGATTTCAACCACCATCCCCCTCCTCCCCTCTTCCTTCCTTCTTGGTAACTCCCTTGTCATTAGCACTACCCCTGTTGGCACCAGGACACTTGCTGGAAGCCATCCATTCTTCTTGTGCTCTCTCTTCTCCTGGGGACCCTTGGCATGGTTACTTATCCCAAAGCCCTACCCAACAGAAAAGAAAAATAACAATGTATATATTTAACAATAGGGGATTGGCTAAGCAAAGGCATTTACTATAACACTCAGGTCCACCAAAAATTCTGTTGGGAAAGAGTAGATGCTAATGCTACTCCAATATTAATGACAGCTACTGGAACATCTATTATGCAAAAAACTTGGTGTTAATAATGTACATATTTTATTTTATTTAATCTTCTCAACACAGGGAGATCAATTCCATTTTTGTCCCCAGTTTATAAATGAGGAAATTAAGGCTTCAGCATTTCTCCAGGAGAATTAAATAGTATCTGGTTGAGCAAGAGTGAGTCTACCTGATTACGAAGACTTTGTTTTTTATGGATGCCATCTGCCTCCCATTGGAGTGTAATTGTGTTGCATTGCTCAGTGAGGAGGGCTGGCTATTAAGTAATAAGTGCAGCCTCCAGCCCATCTCGTTCACTGCAGAAAGGGCATGCAGCTAAATATTAAAAGTTGTTGTCTCAGGGTGGTTAATTATGGGAGATTTTTGTGTGTTTATGATTTTTGTAATTAGACTTAAACAAAAACAATAAAAGGTCTCCACGTGTTTTTCTCCCCTACTCAGCCCCGCTCTTTGCCTTTCCTGTGGTCTCCAGACTGGCTCTGGGGTTCTCCGTGAATATAAAGCTTGCATGGCCTCTTCCCCTGGCCTCCTGGCTCTGCAATTTCAGCACAATTCTCTAGATTGCTCCAATTGCTAGCATTCTTGATGCTGAGTTAGTTGCAAATTTTTCACCTTGGAAAAACAAAAGTGTTGTTTCTTAGCTAGAGGCTTCCATAATACATTTGTGAAGTATCCCAGTCTCTAAGGATTTTGCCATTTAGGATGTAGATTTGGTAATAGCCTCCTGGGGTGAAGGCAGGGGTGGTGGGTGGCCGGAGGATGTGGGGGTTGTCTTTGGTGATGAGAAGAAGCACTTGACTTGCTGAATGAGGGGCTGGACCTGGGCAATAAAGGGGGTGCCTGAGACTCTGCTGCCAACACTGGACCCGATGTCACCCATGTGTCCTCAAACACCATCTCAGGGGATGGAGATGTTTGTCCTGTGTTTGGAGGTCATTTCACTGGGCGGCGACTCCCGAGCTCTGTGAGGCATGCGTACAGGCATTCATTCGTGAAGGCAACGTTCAGTGAGCACTGATTCTCGCCAGCACTGTGTGAAATGCAGGGAACTCAGCAGTCAGGAGGAAAACCCGTCCCCGCCTTCGGGGAACTCAGAAAGTGGGGTCTGTGGTGAAGACAAACACTGAACAAGTGTTCCAATGTTTAAGTGTGACAGAGGGTGAAAATGAAGGAAACCATGGAGACATGTCACAGGAGAGCTAGCTGAGCCTGAAAATTCAGGAAAGGGAGCCGCTCGAACTGATGTTGAAGCTGACAGTGGGAGTGTGCGTAGGGATTAACCAGGTTCAAATAGAGGAAGAAGGAAGAGTTTTAGGATGAGAGGGTGCCTGTAGAAAGAACCAAAAAAGGGCGAAAGCGGTTGAAAGAATGTAGGACATGCAGACACAGGTCAGAAAGGGGCGTGGCATGGGCTGTGGAGAAACCTCAGCTGGAAGCGGAGGGTCCAGGAAACTGCACCACAAGGTTTGTGTTATTTTAGGGATGACGAGGAGAAAGCTGTTGCAAGATTTTACTAGGGAAAAAAAAGTGTTATTTTTAAATAACATCACCAAGCAAAGTCAGTAGTTAGAAGTGAGAATGAAGTTACTTCTTGGAGCAGAGGGTGCTTTTGTGACAACGTGTTCTTTCATTCAACAAATGCTTAGGCAGTGTCCACAATGTAACAGGCTCAGCCCTGGATTTGGAATTGTGGGGTGGGGGCAGGGAACAAAGGTCTTTAACCTTATGGAGTTCACAGTCTAGTGGAAAGAGAAAGGTAATTTATAAATAAGCAGATTAATATAGTATTGGGTATCACTAAGAGGCAAGGAGAAATGCCAAGTAAGGTGGTGGAGAGGGCGGGGAGGTGGGGTGAGCCGTGCTGTTCCCAGCAGGGGCTCAGAGAGGGTCTTCAGAAGTTGGCCTTCGAGCAGGGAGCGGGAGGAAGGGAGGGAGCAAGCCAGCCCTGTGGTCGCCAGACCTCCGTGGGCTCACTTGGGCAGCCAGGGAGGGCTGGGGGACAAGTGAGGCCTTGGGACAGTAAAGAAGGTTAAGTTTTTTGGAGTTTTGACCTTGGACGTGTTAACCACCCGTGTCTAGCTGACCACAGATGAAATGTCCATCCAGTGAGAACCCCGATAGCCATTTAATGGCCGCTTTAAACTACATCTCCTGATCACTGGTCACTCTACTGGATGCATGTATTTATTGACCTTTTTATTTAAAAACAGAGACGAGTCCGATCACATGCAGGTAGAGCTTCTGCCAGAGCCCAGCATAGCAACACATTGCCCAGAGGGAAATCTTCTGAAGTTACAGCAGGCTTCTATTAGGAAGCGGAGTCCAGGGCTTCGCTCGTTAATCAGAGCCTCCTGATAAAGTCCGCCACAGCCAGAGCGCTGGTGTCTGCTTGCTTTCTTTTAAAAGATATAAAACAGTATCACTGTCTTTATCTATCTCTCCTACACACTGTTGTTATCAGAACACACGCCCTGTCCTGCAGCCTTGCATTCAGGGACACAGCGGCAGGCAGCGGGTAAGACAGGAGTTCTGATGCCTGACGTTCTCTGTTGGAATCACTCTTTCACATGAAGGCTGGGTGGCCTTGGGCAAGTCACTACACCTCCCCAGGCCTCAGTATTCCTAGCCCTAGATCGAAGATAAGTCTGCCTAACTCTCTGGGGAATTGAGAGGATTAAATGAAACGCGGAGCCTGTGCTCTTTGAAAATAGATCCCAAAAGGTAGCTCCTAAGAGTCTGTTAGAGTTCAGATTCATGAGCCTCATCAGCAGAGATTTTGACCCAGTCAGCTACGGATGCTCACCCTGAGGCAGTTTTGTGAAAATGCTTCCTTAGGATGTAGTTGGTTCAACGTTGTCCTGTTACCGGTGTTTTGCGGAAGTGTATTTCCTGCTATATTCTCAGCCTGGACTGTGCAGTATCCAGACACCTGGATTCTGCCTTTGCTTTAAAACCCACATTAGATGTCTCCGCTTCCACAATGTCTTCCGGTTTCCCCAGGTTCGAAGGCCCTTTCTCTTTTCTTCTGAGTGTCCGCACAACTTAGTCTCTCCTGTGTTATGGTCCCTACTGTTACAGATTGTAGACTAAATATTGTAGGCTAAATGTTGTCTTCTAGAACCATGGAAGTAATGCAGATACACTAGATGAAAATTGTACATTATGCAAGCGTATTCCTTTTGCGGTAAGGCAGGTAACATTGTAACGTAGTAGAGCTAGGTCGTGTACTTGTCAGACGTCTTCATTCACCTAGCCCACAGTATTTTGAGCATCTATTACGGACCAGGCACCGTGCTAGCTACTGGGGATGCAGCGGCAAGGAGACGACAGGGCTTGCAGGCACAGAGCCTAGGACCTCTTTGTCTCTCCTTCCCTCAACCAGAAGATCCCAGGCTCCCAGTTCCTGCATTAACGCAGTCCCCACTGAGCAGAACGACGCTCAGGGTTGGGGAGCACGCAGGCTAAAGCAAAGGCCACTTTCAACACACCTGTGTGATCCAAGGGGCGCCTATGGCTGGTGGTCAAACCCTCTCTCCTTGAAATTAAGTCTCCGTGTGGATTTTCATCCTTTAGCAGCCAAGCCATTATCCCCTCCCCTGGGTTTATGCGTTTGTCACGTTTGCAGCACTTAATGTCTTTGGGGTTTTGCCCAAAAAGATATATTCATCTCTTCTAGCCAAATTTTTTTTCAGATTTGATTGCTTTTTGAAAATTAGGTTCCAAAAGAGGAAGCATTATGGAGTCCTTGGTGGTTTCACAATATACAGACTTCTGTTCATCCTTTCACCCCGTTAGAAGGATTTATTTCACACCTCCCCACACACGAAGGGCACTGGACTGGTCTACGCCTCCCCCCTGCAGGTGCCCAACAGATGCTGGTGGAGTGGGGGTTGCACTGGCAAAGACACGCTGCCTCTGGCTCTGGGAGTTCCCTCTGTGTTCCCTAAGTGATGGGAGCGTGGGTGTCACTGGTCTGGTCAATTCCTGTCATCCAAGTTGATGGCAGTGGCACATCGAGCAGCTTTGAGGCAGAGCCATCAAGCACATCAGAGCTCCATTGTCTTCTGTGCGCCAGGATATGTGCGCAAGACCAAAATACTGATGTGCCAGCACCGGAAGAAAGGAAAGCAGATTTTCACATTTGCAATAAAACTCCCATCCATCACGCCAGCAAAACTAGGAGCAACTGAACTAATATCTGAGCTGTGAGATTGCACTGTCTCTGGCTTTCCTGTCAACAGGAAGTGTTCGTGCGTTGCACTTCAGCAGCTGATACACACACTGGAAGCTAAGGGAAAAGGAACATCAGCAAGGACACAGAAACATCCTGTCTACCTGCCCAAAGTGTGCTGATTACGTTTATGCCTGTTTTGGGTACCAGACGGATATTGTACCCATATCCATTCTTCATCCTCTTTGGAATGTTTCCCGGCCAAGGACACCAAAGGCTGTGTGTGTGTGTGTGTGTGTGTGTGTGTGTGTGTGTGTGTGTGTGTGTGTGTGTGTGTGTGAAGAAACTGAGATAGAGAATGACCAGGTTTCCCAAGTAAGTGCAGGATTGGGATTGGAGCCCACTTATGTCCTTGGATGCCTAAGGCAAGTCAACTGCCAGTTGGATCGTTTGCTTACGAGGAAATCACAAGCTGATGGATTTGAGGGCCAGTGGCTTCAGTCCGTTGAGTTGGTGAGACCAAAACTGGTCATTGGTTGATCTCGGGGTCTTGGTCCAAACCACCTGGTGGTCAGATCCTCTGTGGATGCTCAGCTCGGTGGCAGCTGAAGGAACCCTGAACTGAGCCATGAGTGTGACTCACAGGTTACCATTCCCATAAATTCTGGGAACTGGCCAATACCGATGTGAGCAAGACATCGTTCGTGTCCTCAAGAAGCTCATAATCTATCAGGGGTGTGGGTGGGGGTGGAAACAGACTCTGGGAGGGGCAGTCCACCTGTCCCCTCCACGGAGTCTGTGGGGGCTAGAGGAGGGGCCCCACACCTATTCTTGGTAGGATTAGCAAAAATTCTATTTTAGGAGTAATCAAAGAACAGGCTGGACACCTGTCTTCTTACCAGTCATGCATTCATTAATTGCTGCTTTTTATAAAGCAGCCAGTGAAAGGTTCAGAAGCCCAAGGAACAGAAATCAATCAATACAGCTTTTCTTCTCCCTCCACAGGCCCCTTTATTTTCTACTCAGAGTATCTTTAAGAAAGCATCAGCTATTGCTCCATGGGTTCCTAAATCTCCGCTCATGAGGCTTTCTTCTTAAACAGCTTCAAGGGCGTGGCAGAGATGAAACCACCTCCGTCTCCCCTCTCCTGCCTTGGGGTTAGGGAAATGGGTCAGAGCAAGATACATCCAAGTCAGGTTCCTTGGCCACAACCTGGCACTACTTCATGCTCCTCCCCTAGGAGGGGTGATCTGCCCTCTACCCTATACCCAGGATGATTGACAGTGATGACATCCAATTACAATTTCTAATTTATATTCGGCATGGAAGGACAGTCCTCCTATATTCTGTGATAGAAATAATTAGCAAGCATGCAACATTTTTTTATGACCTAAAGCAAAATGGATTTAAAGGCTCGTGATTTTGTTTCTTCCCGTGTTGTAACTCAGAGAAATTATCCCATGGACATGGAATGATGGCCCAAGCCTTATGGCGTTATGACCCCTAAGTGACAATTTATCCAACTCTGTATCTTCAAGGGAAGAAAACAGTGACACACAGAAAATGCCCAGGGGGTTTCCACCTTCTGAGACAGCACTGCCCAAGGGCCCCCTGACTCACATTCTAGGAGGAAGGGACAGCTGAGCCGAGACCTGGAGGAAGAGCAGGAGTTAACTAGGAAGAGGGAAGGGACAAGAATGTCCCAGATGTATCTGCAAAAACCTTTCGGGAGGAGCCCATCTGGGGTTCCCCGAGGTGTAACAGTGGCTGGAAGGTCAAGTTCCGGATGGGGAGTGTAAGGAGATGGGATGGGTGAGGGCGAGCAGGAGCCGGAAGGGGAAGGAATGGCCCTGCAGGAAAATCCTGATAACGTTAAGAGTTCGAGAATGTTGATAGGTTTGAGGAGGAAAGTTTCTGCTTTAGGGACTGATTTCTGTTTAGAGAAACATTTCCAGTATTTCTTCTTATGTGTTTGAGTTCCCAGTTTGTGCTCGGTCAAAGATTGATACCCTCATGTCAAAGAGAGTCTGATCTCAGACGCTTTAGTTCCATCCCAGTGTTCCCATAGGAAAACCCACAGAAGTGAGTTTAGCTACAGCTCCAGGTCTTCTGCAAGCTGATGCTGTGTCCATTTTCCTCTTGTCAACACCAGCATTTAAAGTGACCCCGTCCACTTGTGTTTGTTTCTGCTCCCAGAACAATCTGTGCACGCATGCCCCCCTTCTTCAGTCCACAGAGCCCAGGCAGGTTTGTCCTCTGGGAGCGACACCTGAAGGCTCTTTGGTCAGAACGCGTGTGCAGGGAGCACCTTTAGGAGCGTACGTGCCATGAAGAGAACACAGAATCCTGCTCCCAGACCACCATTGGTACTCTCAGGCGCTGGGCCCGTGCAGGCAACTCCCTTCACCAACCCAGACTGGCCGAGAGGGCCTTCCCGGGGGCCTCACCGCAGCTCTCCCATGGATTCCAAGGGGGTGAAAGCAATGCCTCTCCTTAAGGAGGAGGAAGCAACATCTTTTCTGCAATCTCACAAAAAGAGGGGAGGGGAGAAGGAGAGAGACAGAGAGAGAACACAACTTTGGCCTGGCCAGTCCAAATCAACCCTCCCCGTCTTTGGTAATTGAGTAAGGGACAGCAAAGCCCTCTGAGTGTGACTAAACAAATGCACTTCTACTTCCGGCTCTTTCTCCCATTATCCCCGATTTCTCACCAGCCTGGCGCATCACAGTGCACCCGGGGAGAAGGGACCCATGCAGTGGACTGGGTCTGGGCCGGGGCACGGGCAACCCCGAGTGTCACACTCAGGAGGCTCGATCGAGTGCAGCAAGAGCTCGTCTCCCCTCTGGGCCTTGAGTGGCTGAGCACTTTGACCTCGTCAAGAGGAAGTTGCTGTCATCTGACTCCCTGGGGATGGTTTTTCACATTAACCACGGATTTTACCAGATTCTCGAGAGCTGAAGAAAACCAACAGCATCCCTTCTGATTGTGGAGAATAATTGGTTAAAGTTATTTCTGGGGAGGCAGGTGGCAGGAGATGCAGGTGACGATAGTACGTCCCACCTCATGCAGACTTTTATCAGTTAGTTTCACTGCACAACAAGCCACCTCGAAGATCAGTGATGTCAAACAGTAAACATTTATTGTTGCTTACTAGTCTGTGGGCAGTTCTACTGACCTAGGGCAAGATGGGCTGGTCTCAGCGGGGTTTGCTCGTGAACCTGTGGGCAGGTTGTGCTTGGCAGGAGGCTTTTAGTCTACAGTGGCTTCCCTCACGTGTGTAGAAGTTACCTGATTGTTGGGTGGGGTGGCTGATGGGTGGTGGCTGGCCATGTGTCTTTCATCGCCCAGATGAGTAACCTATGCTTGTTACCAGAAGGGGAGAGGAAGTCTCTTGAGCTTTAACCTTGGGGCTGGCACACACTAACTTCTGCTGCATTCAGTTAGCCAAACCGAGTCATAAGACAAGCCCATGTCAAGACCGGGAAGAGTCTCTGTCTCTCGATGGGAGGGGCTGCGGTCACATGATGAGGGGCGTGGTTATAGGATGGATGAAGAATTGTGGGTGTTTTTGCAGTTGATCTACCACAGACCTTACAGGAAGCAAAAGGTTTCTGGGAGACGTTAAAGCCGGGCCTCGTGTTCCACACCCCATGTAACTGACCTCACGGATTTTTGACAGATCTATCATGTTTCCATAATTCACAAGAGATTTTTTGACCTCTGGGAAGGCAGAATAGGAAGGTAGAGAGTATTCTGCCTCCCCACCTTCTCTTACCTTCCCTCTGCTGTGACGATGCCCACCCTCTGCCCAAGGTACCGTTAATCCTTCATTTCCGGTACCTGTGGATGGAGTCCATGGGATCGAGTCAACCAGAGGGAAGGAAGATGCTGGGATGTGTATGAAGCAGCAGAGGAATGAACCCAGGCCCTTCCTTAGCTTCCTGATTCTGCCAGCTGCTCATCCCCCCTCTGGATGGAGGAATCAGAGCCTTTTCAAGAACTCAGCTCAGCCTGCCATTGCCACACAGGTACTTAATCTAGGAACATTTTAATCACGTTTGTTTTCCCATGTTTCGTACTAACAATAAATCATTTTTAATGGGAGACTAGGGGGTGGGAAAAAAAAGATGTAGCAAATCTTGCCTGACAGTTTTATCACCAGTTTCAGACCTCTTGTCCCAGGGCTGAATTTGTCTCCAAATGCAAATCATCCTGAGTTAGATGCACAGGAAATGGAAAGGGGGACCAATCTGAAGTTCTCCTGGAGGATGGATCACTATGGGGCTCCCTGCCTCCCATTGCCCACCCCCCACAATGAGAATTGGAAGACATCTACTATAGTCTGGGTGTTTCCCATTTTAACCCTCTTCATAGCCCCGCAGGGTGAGGAGTTGCTCTTCCCCAGTGGCGCTCGTGGAAACCAATGCTGCAGTCCCCAGGGACGTGTCACGGTTCATCTCGCTCTAGGAAGTCGGAGCAGGGGCTCAAGTCCAGGACTGCCTCACCCGAGAGCCCAGATTCTTCACCACGGCGCCGGGCTGCTGCCCTTCGCAAGTCACAGAACATTTCAGATTTTTCAATAGTTACAATTTCTAAGATTTCAGAGATACAGAATGAATTTCACTTACAGAAGACTATTTTTCTGAAGTGTACTTACAAAGGTGGAGAGACTCACTTTAGCATGGATAAACATGCCATTCCAGGTCCCATGAGGGGATCCTGGCAGAGCCACGCCTGACTGCGAGTCCAGGTGTCCTCTGTCACAACACACACACCTGGCCCCTCACCCCCCATCCATGTGGTGGACGCTGTGAGCCCTGGCTCTGACCGAGGCCTCTTCCGGTCACTGGAAACATGTGGGTCTTTGTGGTAAAAAGACCCCTGGTTTTTGGATCCACAAGGACACCCTTGGTTTTCTAAGATGGAATCAGGGTGGTGAATACTATTACTTTTTATTTTTCAGTTATGCTTATCTGTTTAATTACACAAACAATACTTGGCTACATCTGGAGTATTTTAAAGCAATTCCAAGAAATGATATCATTTCACTCAAAAGTACATTAGTGACTCTCTCCAACAGATGAAGACTTTGGGGGGAAAAAAAGTACAATCATATAGCTTATTGTCACCTTAGTTTATTCTGTTGTTAAATGGTGTGAAAAACCCAGAAAGTTCGTAAAAGAGAATAAATGGAACTTGCAAAAACGATGGCTGTAGTTAAAGAGCCAGGAAGCGTTACTGTCAAGATCAAAGGACAAGAGAGTCTCAAGCAGAAGGCACGTGAGTCAACAGCATCAACCAGCACTGAGGGGTCAAGTAGGACGAAGGCTGAAGAGTGACCGTTGACCTTGGCATTGGGAAGTCTCCAGAGCTATTCAGGCTCTTTCGGTAGTACTGGAGAATGAAAGCCAGCAGTGAGGAAGTAGAAATAGTGGACAGACTGTATCCCCCAGAAGTTTGATAAACCGTAGAAACTTGGGGGGTGCTCCTACTGCTGGGGGAAGCCAGGATTGAAGGAAAGTGCTCTCACAAAGGGGAAGCATGATTTCCTGTCGTGAGGGGTCTATTTAACAGGGTGAACTTGCATATATAAGCGAGAAGGGACAACTGATGGACTGAGGTCTTGCTAAAGTAGAAAGAGTTGGTATCAACAGAATGAGGGGAAGGGCTGGCATATGAAAGAAGTCGGAGCTCTTCTACGCCCGACTCCATCAGGGTTCTGAGGATAGAACGGGTGCAAAGGCCGGCTTCCTCTTCAAGGTTTTCACAGCACTGGCTGCTAAGAGCAAGCAGTTATGGGGGCTGCAATGCAGTCTCCAAAGCAGTTGTATAGGGAGGATCGGAGAAGAATTCCCGAAAGAAGAACTCTAAGCTGAGACTTGAGAGCTAGGTACGAATGAGCTGGGGGAGGGGGATGAGGAAAGGGAACAGTGTGTGCGCAGCTCTGGCAGCCAAGGCCGACCTGGTCTGCCTTTCCTCTCGGTGGGAACAGACGCAGGTAGGGGTGGGTGAAGACACAGGAAAGCTTGGAAACACAAGCCCGAGATGTCAAGGTGCACACTGAATGGTGTGTTTTCTTGGAGGTGACAGAAACGCATGGAGTAAATGTTGTGCAGATGGAAATGCAATGAGCCAATATGTTGTGTGTTCGAAGGGCAGGTACTGACCTCCATCCTGTTGAAAATGTGTCTACTTTTCACCTCCACTGTCATCAACAAGGCCGAGTTACCCTCACATTTCCTCTGGGCCACAGAAATAGCCTCTTCATTGGTCTCTGCCCATCCATTCTTACTTTGCCTATTTCCTCTTCTGTGCATCAGCATTTTAAATAGATTGCATAAATGCTCTGCTTAAAACCTTCTGATAGCTTCCCATTGCACTTAGAAGAAAAAAAATCTCGACTCTTAGCCACAACCTACAAAGTTCTGTGGGAGTTCTCTGCACAACCTCCCAAGCTCATATTGAACCGCTTCCTCTGTCTGCTCCAGCCCCTCGGCTCTCTTTCAGCCCGTCCTCAGATCTGCTGTGCTTCCTCTTGCTCCCCAGCCTTCGCACAGATGCCTCCTGTGCCTGGGACTCTCTTGTGTCTGTACCTTCTCCCAAAGCCTGTTCCCCACCCCCACCCAAGTTAGCCCCACATGACTCCCTCTCTAAACCTTAGCTCAATTATCACCACCTCCAGGAAGCTCTCCCTAACCTCACAGAATTGGTCACACCTCCCTCTTCACAGCTCCCCAACCATTATAAACCTCTCCATTGTGGGCACTTTATTTGGGAGCAGTTTTACATTTAATTGCCTAATTAATTAGCAGACATCTCCTCAAAGCGTTACCATCAGCTCCAGGAGAGCAGAAATGGTGTCTGTTTTTTCCCTTGACCATTATGACCCCAGGACCCAGCACAGGGTCTGACACTCAGTAGGCACTCAGTAAACACTTTATGAATGAATGAATGGATACTTGAAAAACCATTGCACCCTTAGCACATCTTTGTAGAGCCATTGATCCAATCCAGTTTCATCCAAGCACGCGCAACCTCTTCCTGCCAAACATGGTGATCTTTCTCCTTTGTACAAATATATCAACTCCCTGCTCACCAGTGCACGTGGTGCTGGCGTGCACAGCCCCCACCTCAGTCAACACTTCATTCAGGCAAGAGGCCGCGGACACGCTCTCATCAAACCCTTGCCTGCGACCGGGAGGTGAAGCAGCCCTCGCTGCTTGAGCACACATGTTTATTGATGATGCAAATTAAACTTTAATCATATCGCACGGTTTCAATTTCCAATTGAAACTGAAAGTCTGAGCCACGTATGGGTTTTTATTACCTTCCACTTATGCTGTTGATGAGAGCGATTGGAAGGGAGCTGTCTTCTCCAGCCTCGCGTGGGGCAGCTGGGGCATAAATTAAATAAATACAGCAACGTAGAGGAGGGGGTAATCCACCTTGTGAGCTGAAAAGGGTTAGGAGCAATTTGGTGAGTGTGGGGCTCATTATCAGGGCAGGTTGCTGCGTGATGTGAGGGGGCTCCAAAGTGGAGACAGAGACTTCCACCTCCAGTTGTCTGCTTGGCACATGCCACTGGCAGGCATTTTTATAAGCAAAAGAAAATGCTATTCAGCCATGCTGTCAAAAACATATGATAGCAGAAGTTCCTCCTGAGGACGATTATGACTTCTGAGCGTGTTTCGATTCCTGAATCCCCCAGGGTAGCAGACAGGGCTGAAAGAGATGATGTTTGGTGTTTATCTTACATTAGACAGAGAAGAATCTTTACAAATGTATTTAGTATTACTGTAATAACACCTGTTGCTAAAAATGTGGGTGTCACTATTACCAAAAATGCAGTCCCCCATCAACGCGATTTTGCGTGTAATAATTCATCTAATAAACATAGCAGCCTCATGAGTAGGCACCAGTGTCTCCATTTCACAGATGCGAATACTGAGGCCCAGGGTGGAAGGCAGGCTTGTAAGACTCCCTTCCATGATCTTCACCTCCTAGACTCCATGCCTTGGTGTTACATTCTCTTCTCAAGAGTGGACTAGACTAGTGACTTGCTTCCAAAGCCCAGCAGAATGTGGAAAAGATGATGTGATGTCACTTCCCTGATTAGGTTGCAAAACACTGTCACTGCCGTGTCTCTAGCAGACTCTTTCCATTGCCTCCTCAGCTCGTAGGCTTTGATGCAGCAAACCTCCATAAAGAAACTGAGGCCAACAATCCCACAACACCCAAGGCGTTGAATCCTGCCAGGCTTAACTGAGCTTGGAAGCAGATATTCCCCAGGTCAAGCATTGAGATGACTCAAGCCCTGGCTGACACCTTAATTACAGCCTTGTAAGAGACCCTGAATAAGAGGACCCAGCTAGGCCATTACCCAAACTGTGAGGTCACAGATGTGTGTTGTCTCGTTAAGCCACTAGGTGGTGGGGTTATTTGTTATGCAGCAGGAGATGACTCATACAACCAGAAAGCTTCAGCCACGTGGCCAAGTGTACACAGCTAGTAAGTAGGGAGCTTGGATCTGAACTCAGGCTCTGGAGTTTATGCTCTTAAGGCACCATACTTTACTGCCTTACTGTAATAAGAATACTTCTTGTACCTACTTCAAAAGTTTTCCTAAATGTTAAGAGATGGCCATGAATGTAAAATGTGTAGCTGAGCACATGACACATAATAAGGACTTAATAAATGTCAGCCACAATTATTCTAGTCTTTATTGTCATGTGGTACCTCTAAGGCACAAGCAGAGAAAAGGTTCAGTCCCACAAACACAAAGGCTGAAAAGATGCTCAGAGGAGCAGCCTTAAAGGGAGCAGCTCTTTGCCTTCAGTAAGTACCATCCCAGTGTGGGTATTGAGCAAAATATGCATGGACTGGAGCCTGAAGGGGCAGCCCCAAGGTGACCCACACCTGCAGGCAAATGCACTTTTCCAGCCCCCAATCCCACTTTATGGTGTCTCCAAGGGAGCCACAGGGAGGGAAGGAATCATCTGAAAGTAGGCAGACATTATAGTTGGGCAGGAAGAGGTCTGAGAATTTCCAACACTCCCAGGAAGGTGTTTTCCTGTAGAGTCAGTGCATCGTGACCAGAGCTGGTCTGGGCTTCTTAGGCTGCTTTCCTGCCCCCGCTTTTTTTTTCCTGGCAGCCACAGAGCAGGTGATGCAAGCTGTACCCTTTGCCAGCAGCCCCATTGGTTCATGCCCTTCGAACCTTCCCAGGGTGCAGGACCAGGGAGTTGCATGGGCTTCCATGGGAGAAGAGGATGTGTCCATGCCTTGGGGACTATATTGGAAAAGCTCTGTCTTTCCCGCCTGTGTGTCTCCTTTACTCCTCATGCAGAGCACTTCACTCTGACACTTGTAGTCACCAAAGGTGTGGGTTTTCCCCACACCATGCAGTTCTCCACAGCACAGATTGAATGTCCTGCAATATAACTCAGTTCTGACACTGTCTGCCTGGAGGTGCTGTCAGAGCCCACAGGGCAGGGCTCAGTCCCACAGGTCTGCCCCCTGACTTCAGATGCCACGTGAAAGTAGTGGGTCCCCAGGTTGCCCACACCTTCTGTCCAGTTTGGCTACAAATTAAAGGTCCCCATGGTCACCTCCTTGGGTTCAATAATTTGCTAGAGGGGCACACAGAACTCATGCAAATGCTTATATTTACAGTATGTTAAAGCAGGGGTCCCCAACCTCCTTCCCTCACCCCTGCCCCGGCCTGAGCTCCACCTCCTGTCTCCCTCACCTCACCCCTCATCCATGGAAAAGTGGTCTTCTGCAAAACCGGTCCTTGGTGCCAAAAGGTTGAGGATTGCTGTGTTACAGGACACGCGAAAGGCTACAGATGAACATCCCGACGAGAGAATCCACAGGGCGAGGCCTGGGAGGGTCCCAAGTGTAAGAGCGTCTGTCCCTGCGGAGGGAGGGTGCGTCTCCCTCCTAGTATGGGGATGGGTTTGCCACCTGAAAGTTGAACTCTGTAATTTTGGGGTTTCTATGGAGGCTTCATCACGTATGCATGATTGATTACTGACTCCATTTTTCAGCCCTTTCTCCTTTCTCAAGAGGATGGGAGGTGGGGCTGAAAATTGCAAGCTTCTAATCATGATCTTTCTGGTGACCCACCCTCCCCCAGGAGCCTTCCCAGAGTCACCTCATTGGAACAAAAGACACTCCTGTCACCCAGGAAATTACAAGGGTTCCAGGAGCCCCATTCCAGGAACTGGGAGCAGACACTGGTATGTATTTTCTCTTTATCTCACAGAGACCCGGGGAAAGTGGGCCATGTGCCCGACTCCTCCGAGGTCTGTCTCTCATCCCTGTAATCACAGTGGACTCTGATGGTAGGGAAGCCACCGCGTTATTAACAGGAAGGGCTCACATTCAAACAGACGGGAGTGCATCCTTCCTGCGGGTGGAAAGACGTAAAATCTAGTCTGGCTCCCTCTTTATCTGCCTCACCAGGAGTTTGCATAAAGCTGATTTGTCTATATTTACACAATGGTCTTTATTAGCTTTTCTCAGTTAATTTTTTGGTGTATCTGTCATCTCTGATTGTACAGTTTTACCTCTCCTGATCGACACTGGGTTTTCCCCCTGGTGTGTGTATATACTCTATTTAAGATTCTTGATGTATGACTACTGGCCTTTAGGAAAATACAAGTACGTATGTTTACAACTGTCTGAGGATCCCAGAAATTCAGAATGTTTGATGATACCGCTGGCTGGTCCGTTAGTAGCATATCTTGAAATGTTAAAATTTATATCCAAAGAAGTCAGTGGCTGAATTCTTTACTTTTTTGTTATTGCTTCAAGTTTTTCATTATGGAGTGTGGGTTGTTATGGTGATGGGCAGCTGGGATATTGAGAGGCTTTTGGAGAAAGTACATTATCTATGTGAAATGTTACATTTCTAAGTTAGGATGGGATGGTGAATAGTCTCCTCCTATGGTCCAATCAGTCGAGCATCGTAAGATTAGTAAAACAGCTAATGTTTCTTGACTCAACATAACTTCGTCTTCTTTAAAGCTCTCGGGACTCTAAATGGGTCACAGCTGTGGGAAGGAGCAGGCCCTTCAAGCACACAGGATTTAGTAGGGGATGGAGAACTGGCCCACAGGCCAAACCCAGGCACTGCTTTGTAAATAGTTTTATTCGTGCACAGCCATGCTGATTTGTTTACATGTCGTCTATGACTGCTTTGTGTTCCAACAGCAGAGCTGAGCAGTCAGGACAGAGAATGAAAATGGCCTGCAAAGCCTAAAATACTTAGGATGATTCAGTGAAATAAGAAATATTTAGGCTCTGGTTCTTTAAGTGAAATTTTGCCAATCCCTGGCAGGGTCATGGCATTGGCAGAAGCAGAATCTGGTTGCAGTGGAAGTCTAGGGAGATGATGAGTTCAGGAGGCCTGAGCTAGTATCTCACCCCCTTGACTACCTAGCTGGGTGAACTTGAACTACACTTATGCCCCATCTTGGTCTATCTCCCCATTTGTACAATTGCAGATGCCTCTGGCCATCAGCGGGGCAGGGGCCATGGTTCTTCGGCCTTTCTTTCTTCCTCCAGTCAATCCCGGAAGGGGCTGTTGCCTCGTGTGGCAGGGCCTGAACAAATGTTTGTTGAGTGAGTGTACGTCCAACGTCATCGTCTCAGGGAGCACGCACAGTCACAAGTCTCAAATGGGCAATAGTGAGCACAATTTGAGAACTCTCATAGGCTTCAGGAACGGGAGGCTATTTTAGACAGATCCACTTCTGGCTTGAAAGCCAGGGCCAGAAAAGATTAAAATTGGTTCATGTGTTCTTCACCTTGGTCTTTGTGAAATGAGTTCCTTTTGTTTCAGTTTGATTCTTTTGGTTGCAAGAGACTCCTTCAAGTTACGCCAAAAACAGAGGTGCATTATTATTAGGACAACCGTGCATTGTAATTAGAACTAGGAAGCTGTCAGGACCTGCAGCTGCTTGAAGAACTAGTCTCTTTTTTTCTCTTCTCGTCCTGTCTCTTGTTCCTGCTAATTATTTGTTCTCTCTCTCTGTTGGCTAGTTTTCTCACACGCTTCGTCTTTCCTGCTCAAGTAGAAGTTTGGTTTATTCACGGTTTGTCTTCCATATCTCAAGCTGTTTTCTTCTTTTTTCCTTATTTAAAATATTTTTATTTTTCAACCACAGTTTACATCCAGTGTCATTCCACACCAGTTTTAGACGTATAGCAAAGTGGCCAGAAAACCACGCACTCTACCAAGTGGTACCCCGACGGCCGCAGACACCCACTGGCCCCGCCCCCTGCTATCTTGACATTCCCGACTGTACTCTCTGCGCTGCAATCCCCATCTCTGTGGCTGTTCTGCAACTACCGGCCCAATCCCTTCACCTTTTTCACCCAGCCTCCTAACCCCCCTTCCCTCTGACAGCTGTCAGTCTGTTCTCTGTATCTATGAGTCTGTTTCAATTTTGTTTGTTTTGTTTTGTTCATTAGATTTCACATATAAGTGAAATCATATGGTATTTGTCTTTCTCTGACTGGTTTTTTTCACTCAGCATAATTCCCTCTAGGTCCATCCATGCTGTCACAAAAGGTGAGATTTCCTTCTCTTTTTCACGGCCGAGTGGTGTTCATTGTGTAAAGGCACCGCAGTGTTTCTATTTGCTCATCTACTGGTGGGTGCTTGGGCGGCTCCAAACTCCAGGTGTTTTTTCACCCTCAGCCCCTGTGCCACCTCAGTTTCCCAGCTTTATAATTCTGAGTACCTGAGAGCAAGCTGCTTGGCCAAATACAGCATTTTATCCCAGGTCACACAGGTCATGGGTCACGGAGCTTCTTTTGAATGCATCGTTCTCGGGTCCCATGGCCCAGACGTGGCCCCCACGTGGCCCCATTAGTGGGCAGGCTGGGAGGCCATTGGTGAAGCAGTGGGGAGTATGGGCAGACAGTTTTCCTTAGAAGGGCACGTAGGGGCAAGTACCGGCATCTCTGATATGACTCTCTCTTTGCTTCTCTTTCCTTTCATAGTCTCTGCCTAATGTCAGATTCAGTGAAAGAAGTTAATATTACCTTTGTGGCCTGGGACTGGTGGCAATTAAAGGTGGAAGACCAGTTTCACAAGCCTCTGATTTGTTTCTTGACACATGGACCATTGGAAAGCTGTGGTATTTCAGATGTGGGGTCCCCACGATGTCCTTGAAGTCTCCCCTCTGCGCAGCCCGTGGGACTGACCCATCATGTGGGGACGATAAGGTGGGGATGCCGTGGCTGGGCCTCTGGACCCTCTGGGAAAGGAGACAGAGAAGCTGGGCTCACGGAGGACTTCTGTTGGGAAGGCCTTTGGTTCCTGCTGGCCGTGCAGAGTCCCCACGACCCTGTCTGCGGTTAAGTGAATTTGGGTCTTTTCCTTTCCTTGAAGTTGAAGCCAAAGAAAGTAGGCAAAAAAAAATTGGTTTCCTTTGGTCAGCCTCTCCTATCCGTCTCCTACCACCAATAGGACTTACCCTCATGATTCTGCCCTAATTTTTCTCCCCTCCTTTTACTCGTGCTAGCTATCAGATTCTTTACTTTCCTTGGAAGGAAGCTAACTAATAAATGGGATAAATTATCTGTGTTATTGGGGGAGAGTTTGGAAGCTCAGATGATGCCTCACCCCTTGCTCTCCAGCCCAAAGTAGGAGTTAGAGATCGTGGGTTATAAAATGTTAAAATGGACTCAGGCTAATTTAAGCAGATAATGAATTTATTAGTAGGACAGAATCAATGAGAGGGCTGGAGAACCCAGCTCAGGAAAGGAAAGGAGCGCTTCGGGATGGGGTTGTGGGTGAAGTGGATGATGTTCTTCAAAAGGTGTCACTCTGGAAGAAGTTTTGTCAACCACTTTTCCTTGCCTGTGACACTCCACTCAAGATTCAAAGTCACAGCAGGAAAGGGCTGATCTGGGACGCTGGGGTCATACCCCCAAGGGTGGGTGCGCCTTGACTTCCAGTGTCATTAAAACGACACACACTGAGTGAGAGGAAACTCTCCCAAAGGAAATGAAGGAGCTATTGCCGAAGCTGGCGGGAGTGGATTCTGAGCTCCCAAAAGGCAACACATGTCCTTTATTCCAAGCAGGGACTATGGCAGCTGGGTTTGCGAAAAGAAAAAAAAGAAAGAAAGAAAAGTGCATAGAGAAGGGAGGAGGTCCCTATGGGCAGAAGGCTGCCCCCCATTCAGATCACATCTTCCCAGAATCAGATTGTATTTTGTCAGACACTTCACATGCTGTGAGAATTGAGTGGTGTTCTTTGCTCCTAAGACAGTTTCTGTTCACTGAAGCCAGACCAGCGTGTAATCAGAGCAGATAGGCATCTGCAGGCCGTGATGTGATGAGTTTGTGGGAGCCTCGCCTCCCCACACTGTCTGTGTGGCCTCCGGCCACTTCTTGATGCCTGGATTCACACTGCACAGTAGCCACATCTCTGGACTCAGTGCAGTCACGCGCTGGAAAACGCTTTGGTCAGTGATGGACCACATATGTGATGGCGGTTCCATCACATCGGAGATTATAATGGAGTTGAAAAAATTCTTTCACCTGGTGACGTTATAGCTGTGATAGTGTCATAGCATGACACATTACTCATGTGTTTGTGGTGATGCTGGTGTAAGTAAACACTGCCGGACAGGGGACCTGGCCCCGAGTGGGTCTGCCTAGGGCCAGCTGGTAGCACGTGGGTTCTTGCCTTCATGTGGGGAAGATTTCACAACACAAGTCCAGGTGACTATGAGGGGACATTTATTAAAGCTGAGGACAGTGAAACAAGGAAGGACTTAACATGGAAGAAGCAGCAGGAGGGCCCAGACTGGGCTGCCTTAGCTCACTGGGAAGTCAGAGAAAAGGGGGCTTTGGGGACAGGTTCAGGGGATTAGCCTGGGACAAGCTGCCATAGCCCATTGTTCCCCTGGTTGCAAGTCTCATGGGGACCCTTAGAGTTTAGGAGATGTGTGCCTGTGGGGGAAGAAGAGAGGGAGGAGGAGGGGGAAGGGAATGGCCGACTGCTCCCCAGAGGGAGAGTTCCAGCTGGGTCCTTTGTCTTGAGGCTTCTATCTCTCTCTTGCAGGCAGCAGTTTTTAGGGGTGATCTCCAGGGTTTCATCAGAATATTCATCAGTTTTCAGGTGTGCTCTTTAAAGGTGCTGGTCTTCACCGATTCGCCAGTGCTGGGCTGGGGGTCCTTTGTCATTGCAGCTGGTCCTGGGGTTGCCCACCTGGCTTCGCCCACCCAGAAAAGCTTTCTGGGCCTAGAGCTGAAACACAGCCGAGGCCCCGATGTTATCTCTGAGGAGGTGACCTCCTTGCCTGGCTGTAAATTGCTCGGCCAGTTCGTTCAGCTGCCTGTGTCTGTTTTCCTGTTCCACTTGTCCTGGCTTACTGGCCTGTCTCAAGACGACAGCCCCACGCCTGCTTTTGTCCCTGAAGACCTTCCAGTGGGACAAGATGTGGAGGTGGAAGATGGGGTATCGATGATCCTGACCCTGTCTTAGTTTTTTAACAAAAGAGTGTAAACAGCAAAGAGAAAAACAAAATTTTTAAAAACAGAAAAACGCTTATAGAAAATGAATTTAAAGAAAGAAAATATTTAGGTACAGTGGTACAATGGTTTGTGTTTTAAGCTAAGTATGATTACAAAAGAGGCAAAACGTTTAAAAAACATTAAAAGTTTACAAAGTAAAAAAGTTACAGTAAACGACAGTTAATTTATTACTGAAAAAGAATTCTTGATGAAGTTAGTGCGGCCTAAGTGCGCGGGGTTTAGAAAGTCACAGCAGTGGGTGGCGGTGCCCCAGGCCTTCACACTCCCGCACCACCCCCACGGACTCACCCCAGCGGCTTCCAGGCCTGCAAGCTCCGTCCGCAAGTGCCGTGTGCAGCAGGGCCATTTTTACCTTTATCTGTGTTTGTCACGGTGCCTCTCTATATTCAGCTATGTTAGACACCACCGTGTTCCAACTGCCCACCGCATTCAGTTCAATAACGTGCTGTGCAGACTTGTAGCCTTGCACCAGTGGGCTCTCCCTCCCGTGCAGCCTAGACGTGCGGCAGGCTGGACCGTCTAGGTTTGGGTAAGTGCACTCCCTGATGTGTGCACAATGACAAAATCACCTAACCATGCATTTCCCCAAACTACCCCCTTCATTAAGCTGTGTACGACTATTGCTATCTCCAGTCCCCCCCCCCACTCAAATGGCAAATACCTCTGAAAGGACAGCATCTTGAGTCCTTGACATCTGAGATTCAACAAGTTGTTTGTTCATTTACATTAAATCAATTCAAGAGAACACACACTGAGCACCTATTGTATGCCGGATACTGTGCTATTCTGTAATGCTAAACAAGAGGGAAGCAGTTGCTTAACCCATGGACCTCACATACCAGCAGGAAGGACAGATGCTTTAAAATGCAATGATAATAAAGGGACAAGAGCTTTGAGAGCAGTAGGCCCCTGGGGGACGCTGGGCCGGAAGGCACAGGACACAGTGGGTGGGGGAAGGAAAGGTGAGCTCTGGGGCTTCCCTAGTGCAGTGCGGGTCTGCCCTGCCCACGGCTGCTGAACGCTCTCCAGGGTCCTGAAACACCTCCCGGGGCTCTTGCTTACTTACTTTCCCGTTCTACGGAAACCCAGAGTCAGGATCCCAACAGAGGGTGTTGGACCCAAGCCCAGCTGTTAGCGCTGTGGCAGATCCATGTGTTCGAAGATGGGGAAGAAAACGCTTGGTCATTCCAGAGGCCACCAACCAGTGCAGCTTGAGGTGACCCAGGCTGCTTTCCCCAGCTGTTTGCTCTACATCTTGCAATAAAATGTTACATTAGTATTCTTTTTCTTCCTACCAGATCATCAATTCTTATTACTTTGGCATCTAAACATTTTTGCATGAATATCAGACGACCGAGTTTTGGAGCTCGTGGCTGCAAAGAGTGAATCTGTCAAGGCCATGATATGTGAGTTTAAATCTTTTCTTGCCTGTTTTTCTTTCTTTTCATTTTAAGAAGTTTATTTTCTCCTTTTTATATTCCTCCAAGTATGAAGCTAATATGGTTACAATAACAAAATTAGCTCATCACTTACTAGCTGTTAATTTAAATTTTAATTGTCCATTAAATCAGGCACTGGGCTGTTTGTATTTCTCTTTTTAATGTCAGGGAGTTAAATTGCTTTCCAAATGAAAGTGAACAAGAGAGGGCTATTCCTGACTCTGGAAACAGGGGAAATCACAGCATGATTTCGTTGCTGGTGGGAGCCAGAGTGAAATGTCGGCTTAAAGGGGACAAAAGCCGCAGCGGTTTCTGAAACTATTTCTTTTGAGAGTATCTCTAAACATGAAGAATTTGGGTAATCGTAAGTCTTTATTGGGTACTCACAATGTGCTAGACTTTGTGCTGAGTGCTTTAGATGCATCATCTCATCAGTCCCTTACAAAATGTTACACTGTATCTATTCTTATAAGTATTTTACTTGTGGGAGAACAGAAGCTCAGAGAGGGGAAGAAGTGAGCTGCAGGCGAGACTTTGTAACTGGCTGAGCCAGGAACTGAACCGAAGCCTCTCCTGCTCTAACTCAGGCACTCTGAACTAAATGTTCCACTGCCCTCTGTGAAGATGGTGCTCTGGGAATAGACGCGAGGGTGGAAAGACAGTGTCGTGTAATGAGAGGGGTCAGGCCTTGGAGGGACATTAATGGACTCCCTCCAAATTAAGAGTAAGAATTCTTGGACAAGGTGATCTGTCAGGTCCCTTTGGGCTGTTGCACTCTCAGATTCTGTGACATTTCA
The DNA here is from genome assembly GCA_004026765.1 of Micronycteris hirsuta. Lineage (NCBI taxonomy): Eukaryota > Metazoa > Chordata > Mammalia > Chiroptera > Phyllostomidae > Micronycteris > Micronycteris hirsuta. Next base: position 60,563 of record PVJI01001339.1, read on the forward strand.
TCTGCCGCAAACTGGTCGTGGTAGCTGAAGACCCCATGGCCAGAGACGAGGGGCAGCCGCGGGCGTTCCTGCTGACAAAGGGAAAGCGAGGCTGCAGTGACTCCTTTTGCTGGGTCTTTTCTCTGGTCTTGCAGGACAGCAACAGCAAATGCGGAATGTGAGGTCTAGTGGCTTGGCTAGTTCAGCAACTGCGTTTTGTAGGAGTGTGTGCATACGATTGTGCACGTGTGTGTGATTGTGCACATTCATGTGCTTGTGTGTGTGTGCTGAGGTTGTGGGAAGGCACAAGGGGAAAATATTGCAGAGTAAAGGATGTGGGAAGCCAAGGAGAAAATATTGCAGAAGAAAGAGCCAGAGGTGAAAAAAGCCACAGCAGTTTTTGAAGCAATTTCTTTTGAGAGACTTTTAAACATCCTTAGCTTCAAGCTCTCATCTTGTAAACTAATCCCTGACTGGGGATTCGATGATAGATAACCGAGCAGTGCAGAGCTCCTTGCTTCCTCCCTCCTTCCTCCCTCTTTTCATCCCCCGTCCATCCCCTCCCCTCGCACTCTCTCCACCCCTTCCCCCCTTCCCTCCTCCCCTCTAACAAATACCTGTTGGGCATGTTTTGATTTAGGCACTGTGTAGGGTGCTATAGAGACAGCGGTGCAAAGAGCGCCTCTCTTTCTGCACGTTGGGAGCTCACCGTCTGGTAGATCCCCAGGGACATTAAGTGTGGAAAAGCCTCTTGCATTCACCTCTCTGTGCCTCAGTTGCTTCACCGTAAAATGGGGATAAGAGTTCCTGTCTGGGAGAATTGTTGCCAGCATTACATCAGTCAGTATTTAAAATGATTAGAAAAGTGTCTGGCACATGGTACATGTTTGTGCAACAGACAGAACCTCCTTTGCATGTCTGCATATCTCCTGAACTAATGACCATGCCCGGACTTAGCTGATTTTCTCCTGCGTTTTCTCACACGATGGGGACACCTGAGCTAACTTCAGCCTTTCTTTTCCGCTCCTGGTGAGCAGGCTCCAGGCACCACCAGCCCCTCAGGAGCACCCACAGACATTTGTTTTATACGGTTCTTGGAAATGTTGCTGGACGGTCTGCTTGCCTGGGTGACATGGACCATTTCCTTATATGATCCGGATGGTAGCTCCTGGGAGTTAGAGGTCTGTGCTCTGAACTGTGCCCCTAAGGAACAAATTGTACGGGGTGAGGCAAACGCGGCTTGCGGTTGTGAGTATGCAAAACATGGTTTCTTCTTGTATTATTAATTGCTGTGTTATTTTCCAGACGAACAACCGCAAACCTGCTTCCACCCCGCTGTGTATATGTGTAGAGTGTACGGGTTCAGGAATGTTAGCTTGAGGGCAAGCCAGCCTGGGGCCCCAGATGTCCCTCTTTTTCTTGAGAAGAACATCAGGGAAGATCCAGGAGAGTGAAAGGACCTAACAAAGCCAACACTCTGGTCCTGTCCCCGCAGAGCACTTTCAGGCCCATCCAAGGGCTTCTGAAAATCCATTCAGTGCAGAAAGGAAATACGAGGAACAGTCAATGGGGCTTGGTGATGCTGGCTGAACTCCCACTGTGATTAAACTTCATATTTTACCCTGGGCTGGGATGGTTTCCAGAGCCCAGCGTATGAAAACAGCTCTATTGAGCCAACTCTGTTTTCCTCAACAACTGGGAGAGTCGGAGCCCTTTTCTGACTTGGCAGGGGCTCCGGCAGGAAGAGGCCCTTGTCGGAAAGAGCGCAGCAGCTTGGAGTAGGAGACCGCTCAGCTCCCCAGATTACTCCAGGAGCTGTGCAGGAGGAGACGCTGTCATTCATTAGAATGATCTAGGGTGATGGCCACGGTTCTGGGGGAGAGACATCCTGAGGCGGAGTCCTGGTCTACTGCTCATCAAGTGAGGGCCTTGGGGAAAGTCACTCATTTCTATAAGCCACAGATTCTTCATCTGTAAAATGGGCATGCCAGTCAGCTTACGTTAGTTGCTGGGGTAACACACATCTCTCCCGCACCCCCAAATCTTGGTGGCTTATAGCAGTAGAGGTTTATTTCTCACTCACTGTAGTTTCGCTGTGGTCAGCCGTGGCTCTTCTCCTCAGTCCATTCTGAGATCCAAGATGAAGAAGCGCCCACTTACTCTCTCGGCTTTGTGCCGAAGGGATGAGGAGTGATAGTCTCATGAAATGTCTCTTGTGCTGTTGCCCAGAGGGGCCCTAGTGTCCCCTTGTGCCCACATTCCTCTTGCCGCAGGGGCTGGGGCGCCATCCTTCTCCTGCAGGCAGGCAGCGCCCATCCCGTGGCGGTCAGCAGGGCCATCTGTGCAATCCTCTTGCAGGCAGGGCAGCAGAGAGTTTGGAGCCATGCTATGGCCTACCACGACAAGGTAATAATGATCCCTTCTTGGAAGGATAGTTATGAAACCCAGGTGAAATTGTACCTATGGAAGTTTATCAGAAAACGGCTCAGTTCTGTGTTCGTGCTAATTATTACTCTTTAATACCAAGTTCTTTGTGGATCTCACAGAGGTTGAGTGGAGACATATTTTGTGCATTTTTCAATTTGGATGGAAATTTCTTTGCCTTTGAATATATTTCCCATGTGCTTTGAGGACTCTCATGATGATTTCGATATCAATTTCACTCCCATCTACTCCTCTTTATAGATCCCTAGGACCCGAAGGGTTTAGTTAGTTTTGCATGCGGGTGAATGTGCAGACCAATATTTTGGAAACTCATGGTAAAGAATTGTGTCATTGCCTGGCTTTTGTCACTAAGAATGACAGACTCTTTGGAATGGAGCTGTGCTTTGTCAGTCGGGATGGGACTCTTCATTGTCAACTACTCATTGATTGACTCTTCTTGCTGAAGACATTTACAGAACCGCATCAGGACTGGGGAGGGAAAAACTCCATTAACAGTTGATTAGGAAGCTGGAGAAGGGGATTGAGAAACACGAAAATGCCAGGAAAAAACTCATTTCGCCTTTGTTCATTATATAATTTACTCAATAAATTATACTGAGTGTCTACAATATGCTAGCAGTTGGTGTTCAGATTATCCACTCATTCTTTTGTTTATTCACTTACTTGGCAAATATTCATTGGACATTCATTATGCACCACGCACTGTTTTAGGCACTGCGAATATATTAGTGAGCAGAACACTCAAAATTTCCTTTTGTTATGGGACTTATCCTGTGGGGATGGAGGACCACTCGGGGGACACACAATAAATGAAATAAATAAGCACGTGAAATACACAGTGTCATACTACAAAATTAAGACAACGGGAAAGGACAGTCGAGGGTGTTGAAGAAGGGGCTGTCGTCTGACACAGAGCATCTGGGAGTCCGGCTGGGAGAGTGACACCGAAGAGAAGACCTGAGGGAGCCACCGGGTGTGCCCTGTGCGGTGGGGGCGTGCCTGGTGTGCCGAGGGACTGCAGGAGGAGCGTGTGGGGCCCGGGAGCAGGAGGAGAGCAGTAGAAGATGATGTCAGGCAGGGGCAGGGAGCAGATTGTGCAGAGCCTAGCAGACCATTGTGGGGACTCCAGCTTTTTTCTAAGCGAATGAGAAACGCAATTTAGGGTTTTGAGCAGAGGACCCACAAGAACTGAATTGGTTTTTAAAGGCTCATTCTGGCTGCTGTCTTGATGTTGGACTGAAAGATGGCCAGGACAGAACCACGGGGGACCCTGGGGAAGGCTAATGCAACAGTGCAGTGAGGCGTGGTGGTGACTCTGACTGAGGTATATGTGGTGGTGATAATTGGTGGTTGGATTTGGAAGACATGAATACATTTCGAAGGTAGAGCTGACACAATTTGCACAGGAATTGGATGTGAGGTGTGGGGAAAAAAAAAGTTCGGGCCCTCACTCTCTAGAGAAATAGACACCCAAGTGTATAATTATAAAGCAGAATGAAATGTGGTGGTGGGAGTACCTAGTGTGGAAGCAGTGTCTTCTACTGTTCTCCTCAGCTAAGGTATCTACCTTAACTGAGTTTTAAAGGATGAGTGGATGCCCTGGCCAGTGTGGCTGTTGGTTGGGCATTGGCCCTGCAAACCGTAAGGTCACTGGTTCAATTCCCAGTCAGAGCACTTGCCTGGGTTGCAGGTTCAGTCCCCAGTCAGATGCTTAGGGAAGGCCACAAATTGATGTTTCTCTCCCACATTGATGTTTCTCTCTCGCGCCTTCTCCCTCCCTTCCCCTCTCTCTAAAATAAAAAAATAAAATAAAATAAAGTTCAAAATAGATGAGTGTGATTCTCCCAAGAGAAAGAGAGGCTCTAAAAATATTGTTTGCAGGGAAATGGAAGCCACCCAGCATTGGTAGAGGTCAAATTGTGAGGAGCAGTGGGAGACGAGGCTGGAATATGGGTATCCGCCCATGTTGGAGAGTCTTACTGTAGGCTAATTTGAGGAACAAGGACCCCCCTTTTTTCAGGTGATACACTTTGCTTTTAACAACGAGTGACATGGTCAGATTTGGGCTCCCAAAGCATCCTCCATGCAGTGTGAAGAGTGGGATGAAGGTAGAGGCAAAAGTGGAGGCAGGTGTGCAGGTTAGATGGGTCTTAAAAGGAGAGGGGACCCCGCTTGACTCAAGGAAACAGAATTGGGTTCGCAGACTGACATTTGATCCTCAGAGGGGTCACAGCCCTGAGAAGGAGCAGGACAGACTCATGAAGCAATGCTCTAGGACTGTACTTACTGGCTGTACCACTTCCTCCTGTATAATATAAGCTTCCTCCCCTTTTTTAGAAGGTGCAGGGTTTGCAGCATTCAGGTGAAATGTTGGAGAAAGCAACTGTTTTGGAGGACAAGGGCCAATTTAAACTGCAAAAGTATGTAGCATGGAAAGATACTGGGCAGTCCCAGATTCATATCTTCAGCTGCTTATCCCGAGTAGAAAAAAAGTAAGGTAAGACATTGATTGGCTGTGTAGGGGTCACATGAGCACCCTAGGCCAATCATGGTGATTAGGAAACTATGGACAGGATCGGCTCAGAGTGGGTTATGTAATAAGCAGTGTGGACCTGGAGAAAGGTTTAGAGCACCCTAAAGGTTTAGGGTGTCAAACTCATTTTCACAGGGGCCACATCAGCCTCGTGGTTGCCTTCAAAGGGCTGAGTATAATTTTAGGACTGTATAAATGTCACTACTCCTTAACTAGGAGCAAGGAGCTCGGTGCTGCCCCCGGGTAGGAACAAGGTGCCAGGTCAGATAAAACAAGGTGGAGGGCCGGATTCGGCCCACGGGCCTTGCGTTTGCTACCTGTGGTTTAGAGGAAGCTTACTAGGTAGAAACAAGTCAATTGAGTCCATAGTTCATTGTTTTTCTGAAGAAAGCTCTCGGGAAAGACACTGGAGAGAGAGAAGACTTGTGAGTCAGGAGTCCAATCTAGCTCCAGTATTCTCCAGCTCTCCCTCTTGCTCACCATATAGGAAATATGTTAGCATCATACAACTGTCATTTACTTTCACATTAAGCCACGAGCTCTCAGACTGCAGAAGCTTTCACGGATAGTTCTCCACGCCGGGATAACCTTCCCCTTTCAAACTTGGCCTCTTCCCAAACTCAACACAAATGCCGCCCCCTCTGTGAAATCTTTCTGTCATCACCCAGGCAGATTGCTCCGCTTTCTCCCCTGCGTTCCTGTGGCAGTTCATTCATACCCCTGCTATAATACCTAGGCTACTTCTTGTCCTTAGCTGTTTACTGTGTGCCTCAGATCTTTGCTTCCCAGACTGTGAATTTCTGGAAAATGATGACTGTATTGCATTCATTTTTGTATCCAAGTCCCATGAGTAGTAATAGGCACATAATAGATACTCAAAAATAGTAGCTCAAAATGATGATTTCCTTTTCCTCTGTTGAGACTGAGTTTGTACAAAATCAGCACTTCTTAAAGAACATTAGCCAGTGATGAGATGCTAAATATTCAGAGTGGATACATTTTTTTTTGTCACTATCACAACTCTCCTTTTGGGAAACACCTTTCTTCCTCTTCCATGCTTAGTTTATTTTTACCTGAACACTCAGACTACTTCATACCCCTTGCCACAGAGATTGACTCAGACATGGGCTCATGACTCAAGATAGGTAAATTGGGGGAAGTACTTTTTCTGTATCCGTGATTGTAAGCTTGAGACTTCTATGGAGCCACACTACTGTCAAATGCAAAAGCCTAATGATGAAGCCAAACAGGGAAGAGGTGTTCAAACAGATGAGGAGAGAATAAGGAGGAAAAAGAAAGGAGACAGGGACTGATGGAGGGAGGGAATGGGGAGAGAGGGAGGGTAGATATTAATTAGATGGCATAATTTGAACCCCTGGATCCAGTTAACCTCAAGGATTTAGAGTTACATGAACCAGTAAGTTACCTTTTTGCTTAAGCTAAATTCAGCTAGGGTTTTTCCATTTACAGCCAAAAATACCTAAATGAATACGTTACATCTGCCTTTAGAAATGCCCAACTGCCAATTCTATTGGAATAGAAAAGGCTCTGGCGAGTCCTGCAGGAAAAAAATGTGTTTCACCAAATGTCTCCAAAACTCACCTACTCACTAAACCCTTTTTGCCAGTAATGAGTATTAATATCTGTAGAAGCTACTTCCATACTTTGTGAAATATGGGACTGAAACATTTGTTAATTAGGCTAAGAGAGCATCCATTTAATGATGCAAAACGAAGTTAAGTGATGGGCACAGCGATTGGACTTAGGATTCAGGTCAGCCTGATAGGGAGACAGCTAATACACTGAGTTAGGATTCAGGTCGGCCTGAGAGGGAGACAGCTAATACACTGAGTTAGGGCAATTCTCTAAAATGCCCCAGGAGCCTTTGCAGCACTTGAGTTTATGATACTAGTAATTAAAACAACTAATATTGTCAAGCACTTACTCTGTGCCAGGCACAGTGCAGAAGCTCAGAGAAGTGGAATGACTTGCCCAAGGTCATAAAACCAGGAGGTGCAGGGCCCAGTATTTGAACCCACGTCTGGCTGACGTTGAGACCCATGCCCTTTGCCATTAAATATTCACCCTCAGAAGCTTGGAAGTAAATCATCTGACTAGGTGCATTGGATATCTCTGGTAACTCCTGCTTAATTGGCACCTCTACATTTCCGCCAAGGAGTCCAGTGAAAGCACCTCCTCACATTTTTAATAAGCACATTTTCCACTACAGCCTCCCTGGAACAGCTCCTGCAGATCATCAATGTGGGCCATTCCCATTATTCTGTCATTTGTCTCAGTGCTCATTGAGGGGGCCCAGTGTTTCCAGTCCCATAGAAGTGCAGTGCAACATAGAAGTTTTGAAGGAAAAAAAGAAAGCAAATCCAGCTACCATCTGAGCACGGCTCTTTGGAGGGTGAGACTGACTGGGCTGACAGAGCTGGTGTCTGTCGGCAAATGCTGATCCAGTAACCATGCTGTACTACTTTTCATGGCATTGCAAAAAATCTCCTCAACCCTGCCTCTGATGAATGACCATCAGAGATTAGCTTGATTACTTCCTGGGATGGGAAGGTCACTACCTGATATGTTACCAGTCACAGAGCAGAGTCAGGGACACCTATCTAGTCAAGCAGAAGGGAGACCTTTCCGGTAGGTATTAAGGACAAGGCATTTACAGGGAAGGGCACTGGATGAGAAGTCTAGAACTTTGAACCTTGTCATCTACAAGTTGAGTGACTTCCCTGGGTAATCACCTAATCTCTCTCGGCTTTAGTCTCCTCTGAAAATGGCAGGACAGAGCTGGCATTTGCCATCTGGCAAGGTGCTTATTGTGAGGGTATAAAAATTTTATGTGAAAGCACTTTTTAAACTCTTACTTGCCCATAAAAGTTGCCTATACGGTGGCCATACACAAGATTATTGATATTGGTTATTTGGGGAAGGCCAGGGAGGAATGGAGAAATGTTAAAATTTTTTTTAAAAACCATGGTTTTAAAAGTCAACAATAAAAACTGCATGTATTATGTGATCCATTTACATAAAATATACATATATATGTATATGCATAGAAAATCTACAAGAGGATGCTTTCAAAATACTGGCAATTTTAGGTGGCTTTTACCTTTTTCCATTTACCTTTCTATGTTCAGATTTTAATAGTGGACGTAGATTGTTATAGTCACATGGAAAACTGCTTAAAACAGTTTTTCAGGCTCTAGTCTTTGAGAATAGGTTTAGAACCTTGGGCGATGCCTGGGAATCTGAATTTTAATAAGCTCATCCAGTTATGGGAAACACTGGCCTAGATTATTTCTAAGATCGTTTCCCAAAACACGGCATTGATAAATAGCCTATACTTCTTGGGGTAGTGGAAGTCTTTCGCCACACCCTCCCCACTACTGTGGTTTTGATGGAGCTGTCAATCACAAGACTTGATCCAGGACTCAAGCCTATTCAATCATGGGAGCATACTCCTCTGGTCCCTGAGAAGGGCCTGTGAAAGTCCTGTGACTAAGCCAAGCCAATCACAGCTCTTCCCTGGTACTTTTTGCTTGGAGCTGGAGGAGAATTAGCCTATTCTCTAAGATCATGGAATTCAAAGGACTTTATCCAGCGTTTCCAGGTACCATATGCTCTGCCATATGGAGAAGGCCAGTCTGCTGCAGGAAAGTATGATGCTGGGCAGGAAATGGCTAAAATGACACAGACAGCATCAGATAATTCCAGTGACCTTCAGTTTCTCAGGACCTGAGAGCTGCCCTAATTATTGCCATCTATTCTGTGAACCAGTAAAGCCCTCTTCTGTGAACCAGTAAAGCCCCTTTTTGCTTCAGCCAACTGAAGTTGGGTCTCTGCAACTTTCAACTGTGTTAAATTCAGGGTTCACACCTAGGTCTGTCTCCAAAGTCTGTGCTTTGAACCACTGTTCAATCTTGTCTTCTTCAATGGGGGCAAACAAAGCATTTTTCATCAATGCCCCTCTGCTCCCTGCAGAAAATGGCTGCTCCTCTCCCAGCTCCAACAATTTTTAAAGCCTTAGCCCTCCTGCGTGAATCTCATTGTGCTCTTTCCTCCTCCTCGGTGATCTTACAGTTCTTTTCACATAACTCATGTGCTAATGATCATTTACTGCCATGGACCATAATTTCTCATTTCTATATTAAACCTTTGTAACTTTTTTTGTTCTGTCTTCTCGATTAAGCTCCTGGAAGGCAGAGGACGTAAGTTATATTTTCAAAGGCAGACTCTTCACTGTTACGGGCACAGCGATGATCAAGAAGCATTTCCAGTTTTGTTAATTTGCAAATGGAAGAGCTGGGATTTGAACCAGGAAGGGTGGCTCCAGAATCTGTGCTATTGGGCACTATGTCATCCCACACCACACATGTGTTGGACTGGGGACTCCAAGGAGAAAACACCCAGAGGAACCTGCCTGTTGATATGGGATGATGTGGAAGAAGTTACTTCCTTCTGCAAAAGCAGCCACATCTGCCCAGCAGCAGACAGGATTCCCAAAGGAAATAAAAGCATAGTTTGTAAATCTGGCAGACATGATGTAAGTGGAAGTCATTAACCTTGATTCCCTCGCCTCGCTTCCTTAGAACACAGGTAGAGATGGAGGCTGCCCTCCCAAGATCCAGAGCTCAGGTCCCAAAACGATGTGAGACTCTTAGCTCTCTGGGCCACTGTTTGGGGACAATCGTTCAGCCCGACACTCTGCCCTAGCTATGAATGAGCACACACCTCAAGGGGACACACCACATACTGGGAGAGTCAGAAACAGAGACCCATGGGAAGCCGGAGACCTGGTCCCTGCCCTCAGACAGTCTGAAATTTATTTGAGGACACAGCTCACATCTGCACAGGAAAACCCATTTTGAATATTTATGAGGCTGCCCAGGATCCCGTGTAAACAAACAGTGCATGCTGAGGACTGATAGAGACAGCCTGACTTTGAGCAGGAAGGGATCTTGCAAATTATCTAGCGCAGGGGTCACTGAATGAGCTGAATTAGCTTGTAGATGCATGTGTTTGACTCACATGGTGTTTTATTTTTATTTTCTTCGAGTTGACTTTTAAAATTGGGAGAAATCATATAAAATACAGATTTGGGCTTCTGTTGTACTAGGCGATCTCACAACCCTGGGTTTATATTTGTGAATGGCCACACCTGGTTAGTGCTAAGGAGAAGATCCTCTCAAGAAAGGGTGTGTGCTCTTCAATTTGCCACAGTCCTCACCAGTCTCTATTGCCTCCCCAACTCTGGTACCCAGTGCTATTTGCTACGTGTTGTTGCATGTGGCTTTTGTTTTCCTTAGAGTAGAAAAATCACTTTCTATTGACCTGCTTTTCCCACGTAAACTGTCTTGTGCATTAAGCTTCTGAACATGTGATCCCTGGTTTCTTCCAAACTCTACATTTAATGAAATGGAGGCCCAGAGAGAGGAAGCGACTGAACCCCGATGTCGTGGAATGGTCTCCAGGCTCAGTCCAGGTCAAGCAGACTGGAAGCCTAGGTCTGACACCCATCCCTAGCACCTGATGACTATATATTCGTATGACAGTTGCCTCAACCCTTTGAGCCTCAGTTGGCCCATCTGTAAAATGGGCCCAAGAGTAGCCATTCTACAGGGCTCATTATGAGGATTGAAAGAGATAATTCCATAAGCACTTTATAGACTTTATAAAGTGCAGGGAACCATAATAACACGTCCATTTATACAGTGCTCTGAATGTTCTAGTCTTCAGACTATAGTTTGCAGTTAATTTAGGCCTCACAGCCCTGGCCACTGGCTTATGTAAATCTTTGCAGTGTTGGAAAGAACCTTCAGCCTTTTAGACTTTTATTTGCTTCATCTGCCCTCTGTTTAGCTTGGATAACAGAAAGGTTATACTCTTGGCCCTGTAGCATCTGTGCTTTAAGTAATTCATCGATGTGTCTTCCAGGGCATAGTTTTACAGACACATTCCTCAGGGTCCTTGAATCAGAGCAAAGAGCAAATCATTTCTTTTCATGGCCAAAAATAACAAGGAGTTATATTTCCTGAGCTGTTGTTATGGACCAAGCACTGAGCAAGGCAAATCTTTCACATGCATTTAAAGTTCACGGTGGCCCTGCGAGGTGAGCACACTGAGTGTCCATTGCAACAAATCACCCCGGAACTGAGCATCTTAACGCAGCAGTAAACATTTACTGCCTCACACACATTTTCTGATGGTCAGGAATTTGGGAGCGATTTAGCCGATTGGTTCTAGTTCATGGAGTCTCATCAGGTTGCAGTCTCATTGGAAGGTTTGACAGGGGCCGAGGGACCCTCTTCCGAGATGCTTCACTCGCACGGCTAGCAAGCTGGTCCCGGCTGTGGGCAGGAAGCCTCAGCTCCTTGCCATGCAGACCTCTCTCCACAGGACTGCTTGAGTATCCTCTTGGCACGACGGCTGGCTTCCCCAACACTGAGACCGAAATGTCCTTTACAGCAGGCTCAGAAGTCGCACTTCATCATTTCAGCAATGTCCCATTGGCTGTGTAAGTCAGTCATCCTCATTTTCAATGGGGGCTGTGGAAGAGCTTGAATGTCAGGGGCAAGGACCATCAGGAGCTCTTTTGGAGTCTGGCTAGCATGGTGAGAATTCCTATCATCCCCAAATTCCAAACAGAGCAACCAAGGCTTGGAAGGGTTACACAATTTGTCTAATATCACATGGAGAGTCTTGGCAGAACTGGGATTCAAACTGAGATTTGTGTGTTTGTAAATATGCAAATATATACATACTCTAAACCACTCAGCCATACTGCATGCCAAGCACTTTTCAAAACTGCACAGTATTCTGCAAATTGTATAGAATATTCCAGGAATAGGTATAATTTGGTTGATGAGAAAGAGATCATCTACTCATTTACTCACTCACTCATTCATTCATTCGCCTACCTACTTAACAAATTTCTGTGGAATGCTTTATTTATGCTAGAACCTGAGATCAGTGACTGGGCCAAAATCACAAAGCTAATATGTGGCACAGCAGGACACGCTCCCTGCCCCCCAGGCCTGTATAACCCCTAGCACAGTGGTCTTTCACCATCTCTAAGGTTGCTTTGAATTTATTTCATATGCCTTCCAAGCATTTTGATGAGTCCCAGAGAAATGAAGTGACTTCCCACAGTCTAAAAGAATAGGCTGGAGAAAGCACTGCTTCCTCCCTCTGAATGACTGAGCCCTGGGGCCATTCAGACCTGCAAGGAGGATTCAGCTCTGAGTCGCATCTCACAGATTTTGTAATTACCGGCGTCAGGCCTTAGCTCCCAGCGTGTTCCAGGCTCTAACGAAAAACGTGTTGTATGTGGCTAACGAGCACATGAAAAGGTGTTCAATATCACTAATCATTAGGAAAATGTAGGACAAACCACAGTGAGATACCACCTCACTTCTATTAGGATGGCAGCAAAATAACAAGTATTGGGGAAGATGTGGAGAAATTGGAGCCATAGCTGGGAAGAGACAGAGCTGGGTGACTTACACCTAAACCCTTCCCACTAAAATACGCAGCCTCTTTTCTCTTGCTCCTGGATTTGTAGCCAAAGGGAGGCCTGGTGACCATCCCACCACTGCTGAGGCAGCAGCTTCGCAGGCACTGAATGCCTCGGGAGGGCAGTTGGCTCTTATGACCTAAGATCAAGCCAGGGAGCAGGAAGAGCTGGGGCTGTACGTAGGACCCCTGGCTGGGGACAGCTGAAATCAGAGCAGCACTCGTGAAAACATCCCAGGTGGGCCTTGGCTGTGGTAATTGGCCAGCCTGGGAATACCAAGAAAGACATTTACAGGTCCAGCTGCTGCTGTCGAATATTTCCCTGCACCAGCTGAGCCAAATACCCTCAGCTACTAAAAACCCCTGACATACTGGGACTTAACTTTTGTTTAACTTGCAGGTGGGAGGGGGTGCTGAGTGGCAGTGTCCTTGTGGTTCCAGGAAGGCGGGTGGGAGGTGACAAGGCGCTGTCCCCTTTTCCCTCCCTGCCTTCCAGGCTTTGTGCTTGTACTTTCCACCTGCAGCCCCTTGCTGGGAAAAGTGACACTTTAATTCAGAACAAGTGAAAAGGAGGCTACGCTTGGCTTAATGAGAAGTGACCAGGGAACATGCTGGATTAACCAAGGGAGATTGTAAAGTGCTGGGTAAATGTCAGCTGCAGGACCCCTGGGGGTGGAGGCATTTGAGCACGTCTGGAAGCAGCAGACTGAGTTAGCTGCTTCGCAGCCCGCTGAAACGCTGAAATTTGGGGCTTGCTGGGTGCTGCGCGAGACAGATACAATGGTTCCAAAAAGAGCCCCCCAGGCCTTTCTGGGCCCTGCAGGAGCTTCTCATTGGTTACAATTCTGACACCAATTGCAATGTGTGGGCTTTCCTGCCCCGCACCACCAAGTGGTTCTCTAACGCCAGCTGGGTGTCCTACAATTCAGCTCAATTCTGACACTGTCTAGAATTGATCCCGTGGGTTCAGGGTTCAGGCTCACAAGACTGCCTCCACTTCACATGCCAATTGCAAGTCCATGTTGTCACCTGTGGTTCTAAATGACTGGCCATAGATCAGAGGTTTCAGTGACCTTCTTTTTGGGTTCACTTAATTTGCTAGAGCAGCTCACAGAGCTCAGGCATGTTACTTACTAGGTTGCTGGTTTGTTATAACAGGGTCTAACTCAGGAACAGCCAGAGGGAAGAGATGCATAGGGCAAGGCATGGGGACAGGGTGCGGAGCTCCCACGCCCTCTCCAGGCACGCCACTTTCCCAGCTGCTCCACGTGTTCACTAAGCCAGAAGCTCTCTGAACCTGTCCTTTTGGGTTTTTGTGGAGACTTCATTACATAGGCACAGTCAATTAAAACATTGGCCATTGGTGATTGAACTCAGTCTGCAGCCCCTCCCCCCTTCCTGGCGGCTGAGGGTTGGGTGAATGGGACTGAAAGTTCCAACCCTCCCATCACGTGGTGGGTTCCCCTGACAGTCAGCCCCACTCTTCGGTGACCAAGGGGCTTTCTAAAAGTTGTCTCATTGGCCTAAAAACACACCTTTGTCCTCTTATCACTTAGAAAATCCCAAGGGTTTTGGAGCTGTGTGCCAGGAATGGGGACAAAGACGACATGTATGTTTCTTATTATACATCACAATATCCTTTGGTTTACTGGGGTGGGGACCCTGGTCAAGTGGAAGAAGAAGACACATGTACCGATGGAACACACTAGAGTTCCTGACGGTCTGAACCGGGGCTCGTGCTGAGGGTTTTCACGTGTAGGTGGCCAGGAGATTCAGCGTTGTGAACAGTGTCTTTTTTTTTTTTATACCGTAATTGACCTTTTATTTTAAAAAATCACAGGGAATGATTCCCAGCATATCATATTTTATAAAAGTACTGCTTATATCAAGCATGTTATATCACTATTAATTCCACTGAAGAGCTGCCTTTTTTTAAGATACCAATTCCAAATGATAGGGCACTTGCCCTTAAAATTGAAAGTTCCCATTATTTATTCAAATGTCAAAATTAAGATTATTCATAAGTTTATTGCTTTATGGCTGGGCAAGATGCTACTAGCACATGTTAGGTAAATAATAATCTTTTAGAAACTATGAGATCATTCTGTTTAAAACTTTTAGGATAATTCACAGAAAATAGATAATATTTATTCAAATTACAGATTGAAGGGCGGGCTTATTATAGATACTTCTATGTGAAGCAGCTCTTTAAATAAATAAGAGGTACATATAGGTCTGTCTGGTATAATACACATAATTGAAATTAATAAACCTGGAAGATCAATATTGTTACGCTATGTTCTGTTAGAATCTTTTTTTAAAGAATCACACATTTAGTAGTCCATTTGTGCTTAAACTATTCATATGCAGGAGAAGCTTAAAGAAAAACACCTCTGTACATAATGATGGGAAGGAAGTAATACATTTTTTTGAAATTGCACTGTTATTTAAAACACGGCCCTAAAGCCAGACCCTCCTTGGCTGCCGGCAGTCTCTCAGGCTAATTGGCGGGCCCCTCTGGTGACAGCAAAGTGAAGAGGGTGGTGACGAAAGACCACGCGGATGCACCAGCATCTTCACTGCATCCTCTCCACTCTCGTCTTCAAGCCCATCATCCATAAGACGCTCCATTTCTTCCAGTTCTAGGTTGTTTGCATCCTGCCCATCATTAACTTCTGCGTTATCGCAGGGAGCCTGATGCTGACCTACTTCTTGCCTGAAGGGAAACCATCCAGCTTGGTGCAAGTAAACCAGCGGCACGGCCCCCACCTCCATGATGAAGCGACTGAAGGCAGAGTAGAAGTGCGCGATGCTGAGGAGGATGCCGCGCGGGAGAGCGGGTGCATCCAGTCCAGCCAGTCCCGGCTGAAGTCCTCTTCATTCGGCACTGGCCCTCCCTGGGCATTCCTCTGGACGTTCTCATTTATGGGTCGGTTTTCTTGGGCCACTAGGTTTGGTGCGGGCGGGGGTTCTTCTCCAGGAGCGTGCCAGGTTTAGAGACTGGGAAGGCGTGGGCTGGGCGAGGTGGCATCCAGTGTGGCCTGAGCCGAAACTGCAGCTTGATATTGCATGTAATACCGATGTATGTACATCTGCTGCCACCACAGCACCTGCAGTGGGCTGAACGCGGGGTACACGGGGAATCCGGCCGCCACAGCTTGCCCAGGACACTGGTTGTCTACATTTCCCTGCAGGACATATAGGAACTGATGACTCTGGGCCGGGTCAGTCTGCACTTGTGGAAGGATGCGCTGCCTCAGCCCTTCCGAGAAGGAGCTGACAGCTAGTGGCAAGGTTTCCGGACTGGATGATGGAGTTGTTGATCCTGAATGACCTGGGCTGGAACTGCTGCTGCTGGATGCCAGCCCCTCATGACTTTCTGCACTGGTGCCGGATTCGGGAGAGCTGGGCGGAATCTGGGAAGTGCACACGAGATGAACCACGGGATACTCATCTTGTTTTCTGAGAATGTCTTCCAGCTACAGACTATTGGGAAGCAGTCTGCCCGAATACACCAACCTCTGATCCTTCGTCACTGGTTTGCTAGGGTAGACGTGAGACAGATGCGTTTTTAGTTTCCCCATGGTCCAATTCAAGAAGCAGCTAATAGTCTGGTCCCTGTACCTCTGATTCGGTGCCTTAATGCTGAGGGTCACAGGAATCTCCATCCCACTTTGGTCCGTGGCTGCCCCAAAGCTGAAAACAGGAGGAGCAGCAGTGAAGAGCCCAGAGGAGTCAAAGTGGTTATTGCCAGCGCGACTAAGGTGGAGATGGAAGTGAGCGGGCTCTCAGTATTCCGCGTCCAAGTCAGTCCCAAGCACGTCGGGCCGTACAAGGCCGTTGCCTGTGCTGAGGGTGATGGACAGTGGCGGCGCTGGGGTCTGGGGGCCCGGCCCCGGGTGCAGCGTTCCCCGCCAGGTCTGGGCTCTGCTAGGCTCCTCCGGACGGAGAGAAGGCCGCGGGCCCACTGCCGCCACCCTCTGTGCCCAGGTAGGGCCGCCGGCTGCACAGCTCACTTAATTTGCTAGAGCAGCTCACAGAGCTCAGACATGTTACTTACTAGGTTGCTGGTTTGTTATAACAGGGTCTAACTCAGGAACAGCCAGAGGGAAGAGATGCATAGGGCAAGGCATGGGGACAGGGTGCAGAGCTCCCACGCCCTCTCCAGGCACGCCACTTTCCCAGCCGCTCCACGTGTTCACTAAGCCAGAAGCTCTCTGAACCTGTCCTTTTGGGTTTTTGTGGAGACTTCATTACATAGGCACAGTCGATTAAAACGTTGGCCACTGGTGATTGAACTCAGTCTGCAGCCCCTCCTCCTTCCTGGGGGCTGAGGGTTGGGTGAATGGGACTCAAGGTCCCAACCCTCCCATCACGTGGTGGGTTCCCCTGGCAGTCAGCCCCACCCTTCGGTGACCAAGGGGCTTTCCAAAAGTCATCTCATTGGCCTAAAAACACACCTTTGTCCTCTCATCACTTAGAAAATCCCAAGGGTTTTGGAGCCGTGTGCCAGGAATGGGGACAAAGACAACATGTATGTTTCTTATTATATATCACAATATCCTTTGGTTTACTGGGGTGGGGACCTGGTCAAGGAAGAAAAGAAGAAACATGTACCAATGGAACTCTTACTAGAATTCCTGACGGTCTGAGCCAGGGCTCGTGCTGAGGGTTTTCACGTGTAGGTGGCAGGAGATTCGGCGTTGTACATGTCCATCTTGGTACACAATCAGCACCCAGTACCTGGAGTTTGTTAATGTCATTACTGCTGCTGTCTTCTCTGAGGTGGGGGTGGGGGAGGCATCACCCCAGTGTTGGTGAGGAATGATCGATCACCGATGCATCTGGAGAGAAGCAAGGAAGTTGGGTAATTTTCAGTACTGGTCATCTCTCCTCCGACAGCAGGGGTCAATAAACTTTTTTGGTAAAGAACCAAAGATTCGGTAAAGAATCTTTGGCTTTATAGGCTGGTGGTGTCTGTAGCAACCATTCAACTCCAAAGCAGCCACAAGCACCATGTGGACGAGAGGGCTGGGTGCCAGTGAAACTTCACAGAAGCAGGCAGCAGGCTGGACCCCCCAGCCCCAGGACACGTTTGGTGGGTCCTATCTTGCAGCGCCCCCTTCTTCATGGCCTGGTCACTTTCCATCTTGTGTCACGTACAGCTGCTGGTGCATGTGCCTGGTCTGTCCATTAGCACGTAAGCTCCTTGAAGCCAGGATGCACTCTGGGATCGCTCCTGTGTATCCCCTACTCTCTGGAAACGAGGAACTCTCTGGATAAGGATCAGGGGATGCGGGCCAGTGGGATGGTTCAGAGCACAGAGTTCAAAGTCATAGGTGCCTGGGTTCAAATTCTGGTGACTTTGGTCTCTGAATCTCAGTTTCCCACCTGTATAGGCAGCGGCACACAGAGTGCCCGTTTCGTTGGGTGTAGGGAAGGGTTAGCACCCGAGGGACAATCCCACTCTTTCTCAGGGCCTCAGTTTCCTCATCTTTAAAATGGCACCAGGAAGGGGTGCTGCTGGGTCACCCTGAAGTTCTCAGGGGACAATGAAGTTGACAACACTTGGGGAATCATGTACTCTTTAACGAAGAGCTGCTTTTGTGGGCCTCGTCTGCAGTGTTCTCTTCCACTCCTCAGTCCCCCCGGCCCTCCTCTCTTCCCGCACTAGTCCTTTCAAATCAGGCTTCGTCAACCTCGGCACCAGCACCCTTGCGGCCAGATCATTCTCTGTCGCCGGGGGTGCCCTCTGCACTGCAGGACGTTCAGTAGCATCCCTGGTCCCTACCCACTAGACGCCAGTAGCACCCTGCCCTTCCCCTGCCAGTTGCGGCAACTGAAGATGTCTAGAGACATTGTCAAATGTCCCCTGGGAGGCAGAATTGCCCCCTGGTTAAAAACCACTGCATTAGAACAGGCCGAACACATACAGCGAGGCAAAAATGTGGCGGAGGGAAACGCCGCTAGAGGTATCTGGGGTGCTGTGTTCTGTGCCGCTGAAGACACGCAGGAAATGACTGCTCTCCCCACAGAGACTCCTGAGTATTAAAGTGTGACCTTGGACAAGTGACTCTAACTCCGTGAGCCTCAGCTTTCTCCTAAGTCAGGGTAAAAGTTCCTCTAGCCCCAGGGTAGTGTTGAGGACTCATTGGAGTAATATAAACAAATTGCTAAACACACAGTAATTACTGAATAAATCATAACTATTCCTTTTACTGCTTTTTGCATTGTGGTAATTGATAATATATTAAAATTCCCTTCTGCCTCTGGAATTTTGAGCTTTTTTTCCAACCCTCCTAGCTCAATTTACAAACTGAAATGAACGGCCTACAATGTGATTTTAAAATGTGAGATCCCATAGCTTACATTTAAATGTCAGGAGAGTTTACCTAAAGCTCCAGATTCGGGGCTTTTTCTGGAAAAGTGAGTCACTGGCCCACGCTGCAGCTACAGGCCCACAGACAGCAAGTAGTTGGAGCTGGGGGCTGCCACCTCCTTTAGACGGGGTGTGTGCCCCTCTGTGTCCCCCCAAAGCTTCACCAAGCTCATTTCAACTTCACTTAAAGCAACCCCTGCGCCTAGAATTTTTTCAAAGACCCTCCGAGCTGACAATTTGTATCCAGAGTTGTCAGTTCCTTAATTAAAGCTGAGCTTTTGAAGGTCTCACTCTTGACAAAGTCAGACAGGACCATCTCCAAATTCTCAGCTCAATTCGCTCTGCAGGGCCGAAGCTCAGGAATCTAACCCGTCATCTCTCCCGTTCTCCTGACCCGCGCCCTTCCCCGATCCAATCTCCCCCAGCGAAACCAGAACTGGCGGCTTCTCGACAACCATTTATCAGACACGAGGAAATAACAGCTTTTAACCACGGTTCTTATGCTCGAAGACTGTGATCAAATTCCAAACCATTTCCAGAAGTGCCCCTTGGGGCCCAGGGGAGACGTGGTTTCCATGATAACAACTTCTTGCTGTCTCCCGTCTCCCAGTGGCGCTGGAGGAAATTTAAGTACAAAACCCCGCCAGGAATGACAGACTCAGAGACAACTGTGCCACCTTGATGGGGACCTGCAGTCACATGTGCTGTCAGTGACTCAGCTAGGGCAGGGAGCCTTGGGGCACCACCCGCTGCAGACACCTCTCCCAGCTTGCTTGGGCCCGTGTGCAGACTGGAGAGACAGGGCGCTGTGGATGGGGGCACAGGCTGTTCTGCCCGCGCCGGGTTCTCGCCTCTCCCTGAGACCTGAGACTATCTCCTGTCTGAAGTGCTTTCCTGGGAGTGGTAAACACAAAGTAGACGGGAGAAACCAGAAAATCAGAGTAGGAACGGCTGGCTTGTAGGGAAGATGCTTCACAGATAAAATCATATATGCAGATTACTTAGAGCGCTGTGGTATCGAGAAAGCACTCTGTATTCGTGATGCTATTTATTATCCCCTGATTGGTTCTGCTTCAGAGTCTGCAGTGATAACCATAGCAAACATCTGTGAAGCACTTATTCTGATTTATGGCTGAGATCTTATTTAATTCTTACAATAATCATACCTGGGTGTTGTTGCTGCCTGTTAGAGAGAAACTGAGGCCCGAGCGGGTAACTAGCTTGCCCCAGGCCACGCAGCACATTGGTGGGAGAGCACACACCGAAGCCCAGGTCCCCCCGATTCCATCTACCTCACGACACTGCAGTCCCATTATCTGAGTCTGGGCGGAGCACAGTGTTAAGTCTGTAGGTAGTGGCAGAAACCCACTAGCAGCTCTTGCTTTCCCCTACTCCTTTACCTTCCCTCTTTCTCCTCTTCCGTGTCCTCTTTCTTCATCTCTTCTTCCTCCCTCTTCTCTCAGCTACCACCTATTTACTGAGCACTTAAATATTGTTCCATCGAATCCTTACAACAAAGCTCCAGGACTATTCTATTTTTGTCACCTTTCCTGCTTTCCTGATGAGGAAACTGTGGCTTTGAGAGGTAAAGTCACTTGCTCAAGGTCACACAGCCTGTTCCAAGGCAGAGATGGGATGGGAACTTCGGTGGCCTGATACTAAAGCCTATGCTTAGACCTCTGACCCCAGACACACAAACCCGAGCGCCCGCATGGCACATTCAGACCCCAGGGAGCGGGGCGGGGGGGGGCACTGTCGCCAACAGAAGAACTCTCGCCCTGGGTAGAGGGGGCTGCTGCTACTTGCTTCCCTCTGATTGTTCCCAGGCGGGGTCTTCTGATTTTTTCAAGAGAAGCTGGAAACCCAATACTTTATGTGAAGTCTATTGGTTTTTCAATGTCAGCAACTGATTCATTTTTTAAATTGTGTTAGTCAATTCAAACATGCCTACAGTTTGAATTTAGGCTGTAGCCCAGCAATCTGTCACCTCTTCTCGAAGCGTCTGCTAGAACGATGCTCTCTAGGCAGGAAACATCGTGACTTCCATCCGTGGGCTCGGCTTCAATGAGTCAGGTGGATCTTTGTCTTCTTGTATGTTACCCTTGACTCCCAAAAACCTATGATTACTGTAAAAGATGAAAGTCCCAGTAACTCCAAAAGATCATCAGGTGGAACTGCACTGTTGAATATAGTAGCCCCTAGTCCCATGTGGCTAGTTATATTGACATTAATTAAAATGAAATAAAATTTTAAAAACTCAGTTTCTTAGTCACACTAGCTACCTTTCACATAGTTTGTAGCCACTCTACCAACAGCACAGAAAATAGAACATTTCCATCATCACAGAACATTCTACTGGACAGGACTCTTGGGAACTGGACCTGCCATCCCTTTCGGTCCCCCAGTCCTGCAGGGAAATCTCTGCCGGTGACAAGAGACCTTATCTGGGGGGAGAAAAGAAAACTCTTGCATATGTGTCCATGGTAGACAGTTTCTGGATAGGCCCACCTTCCTCTCTCCGTAAATCTGTCCATCATCAGTGCCCTTCTGGTGACTCTTGCCTACCTCTGATTAGTTCAGAAAAAGAATTCTTGGAAAGTACTTCATAGCAGACAGAGGAGGAGAAAGCCCTTGGAGGACATATTTTGAGGGCTCACATGCCAGCTATCGACACCTGGGAATCTCTACACTGATGCACCTGGGAATCTCCACACTGATGCAGTGTCTCCTGATGCTTCTACAAAGGTGTTATTGGACTAAGGGAGTCCAAGTTAGTCCCATCTCAGTCATGGGGAAGAAAATGAAATGCAGGTTCTCAACTTCATTGAGGAGAAAAGGGAGTTCTCAGTGGGGAATGTAGAAGAGCTAATAAAAGAAGACACACTTGAAATTAATGACTCAAAAATGCCAGATACCAAGCTTTTTATTTTAAGGATTCAATGAGAAAGACAAAGTTGAGACATTGGAACAGACATTGGACATAAAGAAATTGCTAGAATAGCTATCAGCCAAGAAGTAATCAGGTGAGACGTGGATGAGTTGAGGCGTCCACGGGGTTGGCAGAGGACGAGGCGTGGGTATAAGCGAAGCTGCCAAATTGCTCCGTGATTCAGGGCCTGGGTGGGTGGGGAGCTAGGACATCAGGGGAGCAGAGAGCCAAAGGAAGAGCGATCTTTGCAGAAAGTGTGCTTAGGATAGCCATCTGGAGTCGTGACAAGAAGAGTTAATGACGGATCGGAATGAGCATCATAAAAAGGGAGGAGTGAACCTTTTCAAGGTGGCACAAAACTCATTGTGGGAGACAGGAAAGTCAGTCAGAAGGAGCTCAAAGTGCCAGTTTTATTAGTTTAATAAAAAACAAAACCTCTTTTGGAGGACATAGGTGCTAATAATACTCTCCCGAATTGAACTTAGCTCTAATCCCAACTTCAGGCAAGTGGATGGGACAAAGCCTGCCCTGTGAAGCCCAGAATGAACCTTCCCTTCAGACAGGCAACTCCCCAAAGAGAGAATATCGAGCTGAACACGTTCAGTTCCTTCTTCCAGATGCACCAGTCAGGTGGGGCAAGAGCCAGGGGTGCCACTCTACTAGAGGTCCCCCTACAGGGAAACATGAGGAGTAGAGAATAAATGTTCCTCCTCTCATATTCTCTTCTCCCTGCAACAATATCAGGTTGTCTAAAGAATGGAATATTGGTTTTAAAGGTGTGAGAGAATCAGAAATACAAAGTCATCAGACTCTGAGGAGGGTGTATGGGGCCACCTGCTCTCTCCTTTTTTTTGGTTCCTCACTACTAGATTTTTACATGGACAGACTTTCTGAGGCCCTTCAACATCATGGCATGCTTTTCCCTCTTTGCTTCTGCTTTTTGTGGGAATCACACAGACTCTGTGAGTTAGGCGCTGTCATCATGTCTCTGACTGATGTGAAGAAGGAGGCTCAGAGATGTTAGGTACCTTGCCCAAGGTCACACAGCTAGTAGCTGGAGGAGCCAGGATTTGAACCTAGGCCTGTGACCTTACCCACTGCCCCAGGACAGACAGAGAACCTGACTGACCCAGCCTCTTTTCTTTGTTTTCATACAAGGCTGCGAGAGGAGTGTGTTGGTCCACAGGCTGGATAGAGACGTGGTGTCCTATCCAGCAGAAACCGGAATCCTCTCCCTTTTGTTGCCTATCACAGATAGGACAGAGGCAGTGGATGGTTGAGAAAGGTCTGCCAGAATCAGATCAATATTCAAATCCCAGCTTAGCCAGTGACTTGCTCGGTGACCTTGAACAAGCCACTTTTACTTTCTGAGCCTCATCTATAAATAGAGATTGTCCATTTTGTGGGAATGTCATACAAATTCAACAAGATACGGAGTGTTAAAATGTAACAGAATGGAGCACTGGATAAATGCATGTTCTTCTTTTTGTGATAGAGGATTCAGAATAGTGAATGCTGAACTTTTCATATTTTACCCAGTTACGACGAGCCTTTTCAAAACGCTGCTGTGTCCTTGTCCACGGTGTTCCTTGGCCTGAAATGCTCTTCCATCCCCTCTACCCACCTCCCTCAAGTGGATGACCTGTCACTCGCGCTCTAGGACGTCGCAGCTCAACATTCACTTTTTGGGAGCCTTCTCAGATTCTCCCAAGCAGAATGAGCTGCTGCCTCTACACTTCTCTATCAAGTTCCTCTTCCATTCTCTCTTAGAACTCTTAAATGACATGGAATAACAGTGATCTGAGGACTTGACTGTTTTCCCAACTCCCAAGGAGGCTGAAGCTTTTCAAAACTAAAGAACCATGCTGAGTCATCAAAATGTTCCCTCTTTCAACAAGGACACCGTATTAAACATTCACCAAATGTTTGAGTAAGTGAATACTGCTGAGTAAATCTATTCCTGCTTATCAATTCACTCTCTTAAAACAACATCTTTGTTATCTCACAGTGGCGTGGGGTCAGGAGTCTGGGCGCAGTGCAGCGGGTCTTCTGGTCCTGGCCCTCTCACAAGGCTGCAGTCCAGGCACGGCCCAGGGCAGTGGACACCCATCCTCTCCAGGCTCCACTGGGAAGGATTCACTTCCAAGTTTGCTCATGTAGTTTTGGGCAGGATTCAGTTCTTTGCGGGTTGTTGGACTGAGAACTCACGTCATCACGAGCTGTTGGCCAGCAGCCTCCTTTGATTCTTTGCCATATAGGTCTCTCCACAGAGCCTTTCACAACATGGAACTGCCTTCAGCAGAGCGAGCAAGCGAGTGGACAAGATAGAGTGGCAGCAAGAGTGCTAACAAGGGACGGTCACAGTTTTTTGCAATTTAATCATGAAAGTGACATACCTTTGCCATATATTCTGGTCATGAGAAGCAAGTCCGTAGATACAGCCCATACCAAGGGCAGGAGGTTACGCAAGGCCATGAATATGAGGAGGCAAAGATTGTTGGGAAACATGCTGGCAGTTGCCTGATACACTTAGAAAGAAGGGATAGGAGGAAGACAGAGGGGGTCAGTCATCAAACACTGGTTACACAGCTGCTGTATTCTCAGTGAGGTGACACAAGAGTCACACATGCTGGGACATGGCTCCTCCCCGTGGGTGTCTGTCAGGATGGGGAGATGAAACACCCACGTGAGGAATGACTGCAGAGTAACTCATGGTGCTCCGTGGGATGGGCTCCGCGGTTCATCACACCCCAAGTGTTAGGGGAGTGAGAGGCAGAAGTCACTGAGTCTGGTAGGCTGGGAAGGGGGGATTGAGCTGGGGCTTGCAACGTGGGTAGATTCGGGATGGGGACACAGCATGCCAAAGAGGGAGGAATGGTACGGGAAAACTCAGGTGAGAGACTTCTTCAGTAAAAGGGATTCTCAGTACCTCCCATGGAGGACTCCAGAAGGGCAAGAGTGGGAAACAAGACTGTGGAAGTTGATGGAGACCAGGCCTTGCAGGGTCTCGAGTGCCCACGGAAGAAGTCTGAGTCCCATTTGGTGGGCTGCGTAGGGGCCTTTGACGGTGCTTGAGTGGAGGCTGTACGAAGGGAGGTTAAGCACAGACGTTTGGCGTCAGAAATGCTGGCTATTCCTCACCTCCACCAGCCGTGAGAAGCCCCTCGGGCAAGTGGTATAATTTCCCTGAGCCTCAGTTTCTTCATCTGTGACATCTTCCCCACGGGTTTGGAGATGAGATGAAATAGGCTGTGAAGTGCTAACGTAAAGCCTGTCGTGCATCGTTATGCTGCTATATGGCACCATTGCCGCTATAATGGTTATTATTACTACTACTACTACTACTACTACTGCTACTGATATTGAGTAGGGGGTGAGGACATGCTACCCAGAGACATGAAGAATTTAAAAATGTCACCGTCTTCCTTTTAGTGGCAAGACATTTATCTGGCCTTTTCCCTTGTCTCTTCCTGGCCGTGTGACAGATGAGCCATGGGGACTTTAAAGTGTCAGATTCATCCATCTAGGAGAGGACAAAAAGGGAAGGGACAGAGGGAGACAGGACTGAGCAATGCCTAACAATGCCTGGGATCATGGTCAGTGGAGCTATCTTTACAGAAATGTGACTCTGGGGCCAAGGCGAGGGCAAGTTCCCAGAATCTGCTCAGGGCACTGCTATAGCAGTTCCCATTCAGAGGGAGGAGCCTGACCGGGATCCAGGGACAGGAGGGGCCGTGGAGGTCAATGTGATGGACGCCCTTCCTTGTACTGTATTGTTATTTTTTGAAGGACGTTGTTGACCTGAGCAGTTGGGGGTGGGACAATTGGGAGGGCCTTAGACCTGAGTAAATTAAGACATGGCACTCTGGGATGGTGGAGTTCTATCCTAGGTAGGTTTAGAAAGTAGGAGAAATTTGCTTGCTATTTTCATTGATCATTTTGCTCACCCAAACATCTTAAGCATTTTTATTCAGATCAAATGTGCATCCCTGGCCATATCTCGCACACTAGTTTTTTCCTCTCCACTTCTCATCAAAACTTAACAGTTGTGGGTTATATTCTCTCCAATTCTGCTTTTTGCTCTATTATCTCATAAAGTGGTGGTTCTCATACTTTTGAAATTCTTCGAATTTCAAGTGCTAGTACATTTTCAATGAATGCACTCGAAACTTCCTTGTTGAAATACAGTGATAGATACAGAGATGTAGATATATCTCAATACAGAGGTTGCAAAATTTCTATTTTGTCAAATAAATACCTTTTATAAATTATTCCATACATGACAAAGTTTTTTTTACTCCAAAAAAGAAAAAAGGATGGTCTCAAAGAAAAGGCAAGCCCTTCAATGGAGTAAGTTTAGCTTTTTGAGATACTGCCCTACACTCAGACTTAGTGTTTTTGTGCTAGACCACCGTCTGGAAACTGCAGTCATAGGTAATTCATGCCAAGATGGGAATGGTTCAATAACATGTTCATCTAGGAAATATTTCCTAGCTCCTCCTCTGTGCGAACCCCTGCGCTAAATGCCGGACCTGCAGAGATGAAGGAAGCTTGGTATCAACTGCCAGCACACGCAGTCTTGATGGGAACACATTTGTGAACCCCGATGCTGGTCACAGCAAAATACCCCAGAATTACATAGGCATTTCTAGCCGTTTAAGCAACATGCTATGGGTGGGCTGGTGAGAAAGGAGAGGAAAGTTTCACAGGTGAGAAGGACGTGAAGGGCATTCCAGGCAGAAGGGGCTGCGTGTGGAAAGGCAGGGAGGCGTGATAGTAAGAGCCGCCATTTATTTGGGGTCTATAGCGTGCCGGTGCATTCACATCACCTATTGTCATCCCAATGACAGCTCGAAAAGGTGGGTATTATTATTCTCATGTTTACCGTGGAGAAAGGAGGCTCAGTAGGGAAGGTCATTTGCCAGAGATCACAGAGTAAGAGGCAGGCATGCAGTTGGAATCTGGCCCTGTCTGACATCAAAACCTGTGGGTTTAACCACGCCACTGACTTTCCATACTCCTGATACTATTCGTGGGGAAGTGAGACCGAAATGCAGGCAGAGGTTAGGTCATCAGTAGGTACAGTTGCCAAATGAAGTACAAGATGTCAGCAGACCAACACACTTACATTCCAAGTGGAACCTTCAGGACACAGGAGAGATTTCTGTAAAAAGTTTTTGCTTCCTGTGAAAACTCAAGTTCTCCTGTAGTCAAGCTGAAATTGGATCCTCAGTGAAGCAAGATGAATTTAGGTTAGCCCCCTACAGCTCTCCGTTCCCAAAAGAGAGAGCAGTCTATTTTCTTTACCCAAGGATATGATTTCTTATGTGGAGAATGCGTGGAGCAGACAGCGTCCAAGTGTGGCAGTGTCCCTGAAAAGGCCGGGGGCCAGGCACAAGAGTGTTACACCTTCGTAACTTGAGGATTTCACAATCCTATGAGGGCTTTTTAGGGCGCCTCCTACCCTATCCCCTTTTCTCTCCTATTCTAGGCAGCTAACCCTCCACTTTGCCGCTTTAGGCATACTGAGAATTCCTTTGTCGGGGCTGGTGCCCCCACCAGTGGGGACTAGGAGGGAGCCCACTTTCAGAGCACTTAACAGCGACTAGAGCTTTCCTTTCTTTTCTTCTCCCTGCTATTTGACAAACAAGAGGGCTGCTTAATCAGAGAAAGCAGACTGAAGTGGAGTTTTTATCTAGAGCCATTCGCTAAAGGGGTGAAATTTGGGTTGCCTTTGAAGAAATGAAAAAGAATGGCTTCTTTTCCTATTTTTTTCCTGTTTCATCAACTTTAAAAAAATGACAGTCTGAAGGGAAAACACTTGCCGCGTGAAAAAGACAGAAAATTCCCTGTTGGCTAAAGACGCATCGTCGAACACTTGGGGCAGATGATCCCTAATGTCGTCCTACGTAGATTCCTCCTTTTTTTTGTTCTCCCATTTTTCTGCAAACCCTCTGACCCAGAGATTCACATTTTTGCCTTTTGTATCATAGGTTCACGTGTTGCCCTTTGTGTTGTGGGAGCTGCCTAGAATTTGGGGTCCGATAGTTGTGTTAACTTTAAGATTGCTTGGAAGCGTGGGCTAGTGTGTGGGGAGAAAGAAATACAGAGGCAGACACTCTGTGTGCATGATCCTGTGCAATCCCCCCAACAATCCTTCAGGTAAATACCGCTCTCCCCACTTTACAGATGAGGAAGCCGAGGCTCATGAAGGTTCAGGCTGGGTGAGGGGAGACATGCGCTCTGGGGAGTCACGGCCTTTGGGTGGGAGTTGGAAGAGGGAGGCTGACGCTGCGGATCTGACAGCCCGGAAGACTGTTGACTCACCTTGGTGGCACGCTCCACTTTCAGAATGACTCATCTGCCCTCTGTTAACATGGAGCCCGAAGCTGTGATTCTGTAGTGCGGGTATTTTTCCTCTCTTCACAGCGGATCCTGTAGGACTACTGACAGTCTTCCCACCTTCCAGACAGCTCACAAGGAATAAGCCTGATAGCGCAACTTGCTCATTAGCAAACACACGCCAGGGTTTTCAAACTACAGGTGTGCATGACATGCTGGTGCTGGTCAGTGATGGGGCATGCTGACTACTTTGGAAAGGTCCCTGAATTCTCTGCCCCAGGCTGCATCTGCTCACTGAGTGATTGGAAACATCGCTAGTAAGCCTCGGAGGCAGGTGTCAGGAACCTTTCACTCTCCTTGGGCATGGCCCTCTGGTTTCTCCCGTCCCTTTGTTACTGCCCCCTGTCCGGGATGGGTAGAGAGTCCCAGAGGGAGTCTAGTTACAACTCTGTCACCTCCCCAGGCTTGTGCCACCTTGGGCCAGTCCCTAATTTATTCCAGCCTTCAGTTCCTTGACATAAAATGAGGAGTAAGTTTCTAAAAAAACAAAATCAGAGTTGCCATATGATTCAGTAATTCCATCCCTCAGCCCATACCCACAATAACTTGAAGTATAGATTCAAGCGGATGTGTGTGCACCGATGTTCGCTGTAACATTAGTCACAGAAGCCAAGCAGCCATTGACGGATGAGTGGGTAGACAAAAGATGGTACCTACAGAAAATGGGATATTATTCAGTCTTAAAAAGAAATGAAATTCTGATGCATGCTGCAACATGGATGAGTGTTAAAAAGATGTGCTAAGTGAAATAAGCACAGAAGGAAAGATCCTGTATGATTCCACTTGTATGCAGTATCTAGAGTAGGCAAGCACATGGAGACAGAGGGTAGAATACAGGTTACCAGGGACAGGGATGGGGGAGAGGGGAGTTGTTATTTAATGGGTGCAGAGTTTCTGTTTGGCGTGACGAAAAGGTTCTAGAAATGGATAGTGGTGACGGTTATGTAACATTGGGAATGTACTTAATGTTGCTGAGTTATATACTTAAAATGGTTAAAATGGTTAATTTTAGGTTGGGAATATTTTACCATAATAAAAAACGCAAAAGTAAAAAAAAAAAAAAAAAAAGGAATTTGGACACGTGGGTCTGTAAAGTTAGTAATTCTGTAAATTTGACTTTGACTTTCCAGGCTGGGTAAGAAGCTACAGATTTTGCTATTTACTTTAAATACCAGCATTCAACACCCAGCGGCTCCCTTTGGGGCTGCCTGTGTCAGGTCTAGGGCAGTGCTCCAGAGCGCCTCCTGCTGGGCTGATGTGCAGGGTCCTTTCCGCCAACCTGCGGCAAAATGAGAAAAAGAAAACGATGTGGACAGTGTTGTGAAATGTTATCAATTTAGGAGTAAATTCTTTATTCCGAGGTCATATCTTTCTCTTTCCTACATTTTGGGCATAAAATGTACTTTCTTTTTTGAAATGATCATGATAATTAATAGCAATTGATTCTTTAGAAAACTGTCTACACTTGACCAAAAAAATCTCACAATCTCTATTTATTTCATTTATTTATATTTAAAAAGTTATACTTGTTGGTGGAAACCCAGCATGTAGGAATGTTTATTTCTAACTCAGTAGGAGTCAAACATCCCACGGGATAGAAGGTCAGAGGGACAGATACAGACACAGCTCAAAGAAAACTGAGACAATGACTAAGGACTTGTCTCTCGTCTCCAAGGTCATGAGTTCATAAGGATCCCCCCTCCCGCCTCTCATTGCACCTGCCTCCTGCTTCCCACCCACCTTCCTCACTATTCCCCTTCTCCTACCATTTGAGCTCCTGGTCTTTAACTAGCTTGTTTTGGCTTCTAAGCTCATGCTGTTTTGTTTTTCTTTTTTTCCTTTTCTGAGTTTCTTCCTCCCTTCTCCTCTTTATCTACCTCATTGTGCTGAAGAACATTCAAAACCTGCCTCTTTCTGGAAACCATCCGAGGTAACCCACCTGGTTGGGTGGCTCTCTCTGCGGAGCTCCCTCATTGTCTGTGCAGTGTGATGGCTGTAGTGGGCGCTGCCATGGGCTTCGTGCTCCTTCCATTCGCTGAGTTCAGTTACTGCACATGCACCACCGTGTGCTGGGCACTCTGCTGGGGGGTGAGGCAGGGGGGCCACATGTCGTAGAGGGAGACACAATGGAACAAGATGGCTACAGGTGGAGACACTGACTATAAGACAGTAAAACGAGCTGGTGGGGGAGAGGCAGCCAGCGCACTATTTACTGTGGGGTTATCAGAGGAAGTAGTGTTTGAACTGAGATTTGAATAGTGAGGAGTTAGTAGTTTATAAATCTGGGGGTAGAATGTTCCAGGTAAGTGGAACAGCAAACACAAAGGCTTGGAAATAGGAACCAGCTCAGCAGTTTGGAGGAACACATACAAAGGTAAAAGCAAGTGGCATGTCACTGCTCTTTTTAAAATCCCCCCCAAGGCTCCCCGAAGCCCTAAAGATAAAACCTTGATCACACAGGGCTTCTCCCAATCTGGCCCCTCCCTCCTCCCCACCCATACTTCTGACCACTTAACCACAAAACCCTGTTCTCAGTGTTCCTCAAACTGGAAATTGAATCCGAGTCACCTGGAGAGCTATGTCAAAATCAAAACGTAGATTGCTGTTTCCCACCTCCTAGAGTTTGGGACCTGGGAATTTGCATTTCTGTCCATGTCCTGGGAGGTGCCGCTGCTGGTGGTCTGGAATCCACTGTGAGGACCAGCGCTGTGCTCTAAGCTCCATCTCACATCTGGGTCTTTGAACAGGAGGGCTCTCTCCCTGGAGTGTCCTCTCCCTCCCCCTGCCTCCCGGGCCTGGGTAACTTATACTTCGGGTCTCATTTTTCCCTGATTCCTCCAACAGAGAGGAGTGGTCTTTCTGCCCTCTGAGTTTAGCCCATACTACCACAGGTCACAGCACAGAGTCATTGCCTGTCTACTTGTCTCTCCCGCCGCCCCCTGCCGCCCCCTGGATTGTGAGCCTATCAAAGGTAGAGATGCTGTCTTCTTGTTGAAACCTCAGCACTTTGTACAACTCCTTGCACAGAAGCCTGCGCCCAGTGCAGTTTTTTAATGGTTATAATGATCAGAAAGGGCACGTGACCTAGAGTACTTTTCTGAGACTCAGCACACTCTCTGTGGTTTTGCAGCCAGAGCCATATTACGTGGTCCATTTAATATTACCCCCGGCCTCTTTCAGATCATGTAGAAACCCACAGAACTGGTTTTCCAGGTCAGTCCCACCTTCCTTCCTTATTTCTAAGTTTCTGAAAGCAGGAGATCTGGCTGTTGCTGCTGAGTTCCCTCCCCCTCATCTCTCAGGAGATTCTGTCCACCTCCAGAGTCACCCGGCGTTGCTAGCCGTGGGTCAGCACCCTGTTCTTTGTGTTCCCCTAACACAAGGCTCTAAAGACACTGCAGGTGCCTCTGACTCAGCATGACATGGAGTATGTGGAGTGATTAAGAGTGGGAAGGCCACTGACGACAGCAAGCACAGTGACAGCCATCCTGGACGTTTAATAGCGAAATATGTCCATTCACCTTGGCCAAGTGCTGCTTCTCCAATCCCCCTGCAGGGCCCGTTTGTCCGCGCTGTCCTGGCTGCTACACAGTTTTCCCTGGAACCTGGGGTGCTCTGTGTCCAGCGCTCATCTTATTAGTCAGCTCCACACCCTACTCATGGTTGGGTATTTTGAGTATCACTCCTGGGCTCAGAAAGACCTAGATCTAAATCCCAGTCCTCCCATTTACTACCACCTGTGTGACCTTGGGCAAGGTTCTTTCTCTCTTTTGAGCCTCAGTTTTCTCATATGCAAAGGATCAGGGTCATAATAACAGCCTCCTCCTTGGATTACTATGAGGAGGGAACACAATGTGTGTGACATGCTTAATCCCGTGCAAGGCAGATAGCAGGGGCTCAACAATGCTAGTTTTTGCTAGCATCAAAATTACTGTTATAAATATTGGAAGCAAAGGAAAACATTAAGAAACTTCCGAGTGTCACCCTGGGAGGGTCCTTAGGGATGCTCAATCCCAGGAACTGACATAGAGATACGGGGAAGGCATGTGTGTGCCCAAGGAAGGCTGGGTGAGATGCAGCTAGGAGGAACTGTGGCAAAAAGGAGAGCATTGGCCTTTGGCCCGCAGCCATTCAACTTCTCTCTTTTTGAGATTTCGTGGGCAAACAGAACACATCTGCAGGCCAGATTCGTCCTGTGGGCTGCCGTTTTGAGGCCTCTGACAGCCCAATCCCTTCATTTCACAGATGGGGAGACTGAGGCCAGAGTCAGGAGCGAGAGTCCCCAGGTTCAGTGAGGACCAGCACGCTGGCCCTTCACACCCTCTGGGCCTTGCCCAAGTGCGTCTAAAGACCCTCGAAGGAGGTGGGGCTGGGAGCCACAAGCGTATTGCTGAGTAATAGCTCCCAGGAACTGTCCATAAAGTCTAGTTGAGAGAGGTTTAAAGAAAAAATCATTTCTTGCTTTTCTAAAGATGATATTCTATGCCACATTTATTTTAATCCCGAAGCAAAGTAATGGGCAAATGCACCCTGGACATTCTGGCTGCGTGGCCTCAGGCACGCCCCTTCACTGCCCACAGAGCCTGCCTCAAAGGGCTGCTGCGAGAAGTCACTGGGAAACTGTAAGGTGCTCTGTGCTTCGGGCCTGTCAGGAGCCTGGGTGGAGCCTGGTTGGTCTGTAATGCACACCCAGTTTGCAGGAGGAAAATAACGCGTTAACAATCGTGGTCACATCACAGCGCTGACTATCGATTCGTTCCGTACTTACGTCGGCAACATCCAAACCAGGAGCGAGGAGCGAGGGAGCGTGCTGCCGCGGAGAGCTGGCCCCAAAGCCCCGGCTGCAGAAGGCACCCGGCCTCGGTTCTGCCTCCAGATCTGCGGAGTCCGCAGACTTGTGAACAGACCCGCTTTTCTCTCTTTTTTTTTTTATCCCCAAACCAAAGGTCAGTTGCCTCTGTCTTCTGCTTCAAAGCATTCCGGGAGAGAATGGTATATTCCTCTCAGTAGAAAAGAAGTAACAGACAAGACGAAGCAACCGCATTCCGAAGTTGCAGCCGATCTTTCAAAGCAGAAGGCGCTAGGGGCCATGTGTACACACGACGCACACGCCGCGTAAGGTGAGGCGTGACAGATGGCGGAGGGATGGTTTGGGATGCAAAACTGGATTTTCTCAGGCAAGTTCCCGTTCCGCCCTCCTCTTTAGAACACGGATGGCGTATCCACATTTAAACGCTGTACGAGCTTAGTACAGCTGAGGAGATGCTCGCAGTGTGTGCACGCCTAATGCGTGCTACCAGTGAGGAAAGGAGCGGCGGCACCCACCTCTGCGTCCGAAGGCTGGCGGCTCAAGTGCAGGCAGGGCGCCCATCCAGTCCTGGAAAATCCAGTGTCCGGCTGTTCACACAGGCTGGTAATTCAGTGTGCCCTATACATTAGCGGTTTACTACTATAATTTTTTTTAATCTTCACCCAAGGATATGTTTATTGATTTTAGAGAGAGTGGAAGGGAGGGAGGGAGGGAGAGAGGAAGACAGAGAGAGAGAAAGAAGAGAGAAATATCAATGTGAGAGAGAGATACCGATTGGTTGCTTCCCATATGCACCCCCAGTGGGGACTGAACCTGCAACCTAGGTATGTGCTCTGACCAGGAATCGAACCCACAACCTTTTGGTGCATGGGATGCTGCACCAACCAACTGAGCCACCCTGCCAGGGCAGTGGTTTACTACTTTAGAATTTCTGTAGCATCTTTGTCTCACCTGTGCTGTTACTTTTTTTTTTTTTTAAGATTTTATTTATTTATTTTTAGACAGAAGGGAAGGGAGGGAGAAAGAGAGGGAGAGAAACATCAACGTGGGGTTGCCTCTCACGTGGCCCCCACTGGGGACCTGGCCCGCAACCCAGGCATGCGCCCTGACTGGGAATCGAACTGGCAGCCCTTTGGTTCGCAGCCTGCACTCAATCCACTGAACTACACCAGCCAGGGCTGTGCTGTTACTTTTTAAAAAATAAAATAATTTTGAATGAGAAATATGTTTTTAAATGGAAGGGTAAACCATAAGAAATTGGTTCACCAATATAATTTTAAAATTATATATGAGTGGGAACGAAAAGGGTTGGAAGGACAGGACCCTTAGGTTTGTCTGAACATACTTTTTTGGAAGCTTTGACTTTAGAACCATGTCCATGTTTTCCATAATTAAAAAACAAAGTTATGTTAAAAAGTAATCCCTAAAACTCAAAAGTCAAAGTAAATAAACCTCAGTGTGATTCTATTCCAATTGACTGTGAAACACAGCGGTTGGAACACACACCCAAGCGGGTGGTTACCACCATCTTAAATGGGGCGTAGCAGCCCCATTGGAGGTGGTAGGGTAAGTGCGGCTGTTCTGAAAGGGGCGTGCGTGTATTATGGGATGACGGAAATAAACAGTCATGTTGGTGTCACTAGATGTGGATTTTTGGCATGTCACGAAGGATGCACCAATGTAAGGTTTGTGATTCACAGGGAAAATCCACGGCCCTTATTGGAGCTAGAAATATCAGTAGAAATTCATGATATATATTTTTTGTCTTCAAATAAAATAACCTAGGTCTCTACTCCAAAATGTCCTTGAAACAATGACTGACCCAGTAGAGACGAACAATCCTGGCACCCGCTAACGGGAACCGGTGCTGTCTGGGGAAATGGCTGATTCCAGGTCTGGGCAGGAAGTCTGTGACTTCGGCTTGGAATATCTTGACATTTCAGGACATAGGGAAGCCATCAAAGGCTTTTGTGGTTGTGTCAAAGGCCTCAGGAAGCCATTGAACAGGCTGCCCTGGCTTAAAGTGGGACAGTTTTAGCGTTAATAAGAATATTAACAGCAATTGACTAAGCACATCAAATATATTTAAATTTGCATTTGTCAGAAGGGTAAAAAAAAAAAGCACTCAGGAGTACCTTGTGAGGATGTTAGTATACTGTCCTGATATTTTTTTAACTAGTAAATAAAGAGAAAGGATCACGTTTTTATCCTGCTTTCTCTATACTGATCAGACCCCGAGTTGCCCAAATAGTTGACGAGGGGATATTTCTCTCTAGAGGTATTTCAACTAATACATGAAAAATAAATGATAGATTACAATACCACCATTTTGCGACCTCCATAAAATAATAAATTAGGCAAAGATCTTCAATGTCAGCTAGCATCACAAGAAAAAGAAAAAGTCATACATTATTAACCTCCTGGTGGCATTTCTCTTGAACTTAAATCTCATTAAACTTCTAGATCTTACCATTACTTCACAGGAAATTGAGGGCACAAAGAAACATGTTATTATTGCCACAGGTACGCAGTTAGAAAAATACAGGTTATTGGAAACTCTACTGGACAAACCACATTTCTAATAAAAAATAAAGAAGAAAGAGAGATTGTGTGTGTGTGTGTGTGTGTGTGTGTGTGGAAACTTAGAGATTAAGGGGTACTTAAGCCAGCCTGTCAAGCAAACACAAAGAATGAATTTTATTTGAATTCCATTTAAACAAACCAACACTCCCCCAAAATTAAAAAAAAAAACCAACACTGAAAACATTGGATATTTGATGATATTAAGGAATTAGTATTAATTTTGTCTAGTGTGATAATCATATTGAAATTATGATTTAAAAAAGCAATTTTTAATCTTTTGGAGATGCATCCAGCAGTATTTACAACTGGACTAATGCACTGTTTGGATTTGCTTCAAAATGGTTTAGGGGTGTAGAAGGGGCAGAGTAAGAAAAAAATGAACTATGTATTGACAGTTGTTGAACTTGGAAATCGGTACACAGGGGCTCAAGACGCTAGTCTCTTTACCTTTGTATTGTACATGTTTGAAACTCTCTATAACAAACACTTTTTCAAAAGTAAAGCAGAATAGAGACAGATTCATAGATAGAGAGCAGGCCGACCTCTCTTGGAGGGGCAGGCTGGGTAGAGAGTTTGGAGGGTTTGAGCGAAAAAAGAGAAAAAAAAACTCATGGACATGAAAAAAATAAAAAGAAACTCATCTCTACCTAATAGATATACTTAAAGAGAACATTTTATTTAAAAAGTTTTTAATTAAGTTTATTGGGGTGACATTTGTTGTTAAAATTATATAGGTTTCAGTGACAGTTCTGTAACACATCATCTATACATTGCATTGTGCACCCACCACCTAAGTCAGATCTCTTTCCATCACCATAATTATTTTTAAGATTTTTTATCTATTTATTTTTAGACAGAAGGGAAGGGAGGGAGAAAGAGAGGGAGAGAAACATCAATGTTTGGTTGCTTCCCACCCTCTCCCTACTGGGGGCCTGGCCTGCAACCCAGGCATGTGCCCTGACTGGGAATCGAACCGGCGACCCTTGGGTTTGCAGGCCAGCGCTCAGTGCACCGAGCCACACCAGCAAGAGCAAGACGGTCATATTCTGATAAACCTGTGGAGGAACTGGAGTTCGAGTCGTACTGGAGAAGCCAGACCTCACGTTAAGTCACACATGGCATAGTTGCTGCCTTTCCATGGCAGACATCACTAGTCCATCACAGCACCCTTTCTGGGGGATGTGGCCTCTGAATCCTTCTCAACACCTTCTTTAGAAAGCCACTACTAGTTGGTGTGAATTTGCATTCCCGATTCGATAAGGTGGAAAGGGGACAAATGGTAGGCAGTGGAGAACTGGAAGGTGAATTAGACTGTGAACTCCTTCAGGAAAGAGGCCATGTCTTATTTATCATCAGACTCTCCATGTCCGGGACTGTGCCTGACCAAGCTTGGGCATCAACTAACGATTACTGAACCAAATGTGGCCTAACTTACCATTCTAACAAGCAATGACTCCAGCAGCATCTACAATAACAGCCAGCATCTAAAGGACATTTGCTATGAACCAGACTCTGATAATCTTTGAAGGCAACATTCATTCCATTTTATCTTTACAACAACCATGTGAAGTATGGACTATTATCTCCAATTTGCAGATAGGGAAACTGAAGCAGAGGTTAGTAACCAGCTCAAGGTCATCCAGCTGAAAACGGGAAGAGCTGGGCTTTATACCCTTGTTCTGGCTGACCCCACAATGATAACCATTATATTTACTAAGCTACATTCAAAACCCTGTTCTATGACCTGTGCATGCAGTAATTCCTTCCGTCCTGACAGCTAGTCTACCTACACACAAGGTATTGAATTTTTCTGAAGTCTTTATATCACTGATGAAGAAACAGAGGCCCAGACAAGAGCCATCACTCCTCTAAGGTCACAGTTAATAAATGGCAGAGCTGGGATTTGAACCCAGGCAGTCTGGCTTTGAGACCCTGAGTTTCACTCAAGACTCCCAACTGAGAAGTCTCCGCATCATATGCTCACAGGTATCTAATAGTTTTTGCACAGTCCCTCGCGGGAACGCGTGCTGTCCTGAGGACTCCCATCTCCTGAGCAAAACCCAAACTGCTTTTCACCAACTGCCTTTGGTCCCAACAGAATCACCTCACCTGGGCAAGTCACTTGACCGTCCTACACCTCAACTTTTTCACCCCCTCACCTGGCTTGTGCTATGGTTTAGGTTTCAAATGAGGCAGTGTTCTGCAACTGGAAACTTTATCAGTGTTTCAGGAACTTAGAACAGGACCAGGCTGGGAAACGTCCATTGATCTTGCAGGGGTAGGGTCCCAGCTATCTCTTCCAAGCAGCTCCCACCCCAAGTGTCCTAACTAAATACTAAATGCCCCAGGCTACTTAAGAAGGCAGCTCTCAAAGGCATTTAAAATGACAATGTCAGGGTGGGAAATAGGGCCTGAGAGCAAAAAGGGAGTGGGGGATTTTTGAGAGGCAGGAGGGGAGGGGACAGGTGGAGTTCAGCTTCTACTTTCCTTTATCTCCAAGCTCCCCACCTCCAGGCAGCGGCAACCCACTTTAGAAAGCCAGCAAATGCACCTCTAGTTGTCTTCCAGAAGAGGTCGCTGCAGAGCGAGCAGCGCTCCCAGGCACTCACAGGAGCAAGCACACGACTATCCAAATACACATGCAAATGGCATATCCGACCTTTATGCGCTTCTGGACCAATACCCCGTTACTCCAGGTTTCTTTTTCCTTCTCCTCCCCCATCTTATTCTCTCTGCATTCCTTTTCCCCTTTCTGCCCTATTCCCCTTCTGTTCTCTTCCAGAGAATTCCTGAGGTCCACAATGCTGCTGAGATCCCGGGTCCCAGTCGCCGTCAGCGTCAGCAGGGGCACAGGTTTATTCCGCTGTGGCGGAGACCCGGTGCCAGGCGCGTGGAGGCCTGGAAACTTGGCGAGTTTTCCTTGCAGGAGTCTGCAACCTGAGGAGTGGGAATAGTAACTCTACTGAGATTGAAGGGCTCTGAGGAAGAGATGAGCTAAGGGGTCCTACAGCTCCCTTTTTCTTAATGAAAAC
Source organism: Micronycteris hirsuta (assembly GCA_004026765.1). Lineage (NCBI taxonomy): Eukaryota > Metazoa > Chordata > Mammalia > Chiroptera > Phyllostomidae > Micronycteris > Micronycteris hirsuta. The sequence goes on from PVJI01001339.1 coordinate 99,179, forward strand.
CCTGGGGGTGGAAGAGAAATTACTCTGCCAAGGCCCTATGCCTTCAGGGTTTATTTGTGGTTCTACGCTTCCACTTTCTGGGATTGGGGTTGAACTGGGAAGGACTAGAAGATGGAGAGAGAGCCCCAAAAGTGACTGTCCTCCTGTAATCCTCAGATTTCCACCCTTAAATCACCCCCCCCCCCAACGCTTTCTTTCCCAAACTAGACTCCTTTCCTGAGAAAAGCTGTCTTAAGAGAAGTGGCTGCAGCCGAATTCCCCCGGAGCGGATGGGATGGGGTGGGGTGGGGGTACTCTTTCCTGCCGACGGGGTAGGCGGCGGGGACACTGGATTGGCTGGCTGCGAGGCACAAAAGCGCCGCGTGCACAGCTGTAACGCCGCGCCCCTCCGCGGGCGGGGGTCCCGGCTCGGCAGATGGCGAGAAGCCGAACTGGTGAAGGATTGTCCATCAAATGCACTTTCTGGGTGGTGGGGATCTCGAGGCACTCAGTCGTAAAGAGGAACGCAGGGGACCCCCCCCCCCTTTCCGGCCTAGGCAGTCCCTCCCTAGAATTGGGGGTTGGGGGCCGCAGGTTGGCTTGGGCGGAGAGGTCAAGTTTTTTACGCCCGCTTCAATAGGAGATCCGCTACAGGACTTGGCGAAGGGGCTGGGAAGGGAGGTGGCCGGGCCCAGATCACACCCAAGAAGGACAGGGGAAGGCCCGCAGTGGTGGGGGGAGAGAGAGGGCTGGTGAGCAGGGTCTACTCCCTGCTTCAGCTTCAGGTGCCGGGATGGCTTCCCCAAGGGGTTAGAGCTGCAACTCCGTAGCCGCGGGGCCCTAGTGACAAGCGCACGCCCCGCCCTTTCTCCTCCCAGGATCTGCGGGCTTTTGTTATGCAGATGACGGCAGGAGGCTGAGCCGGAGGAGGCGGGAGTTGGTGGGAGGCGGAGAGAAGAGGGGGGTGGGGGTGAGGAAAGTGCAGCTCTCGCGACCAGCCTCCTCTTCCAACGTCACATTGTGCGAGAGACAAAACCCGGGCGCGCCTGAGCTCACACGCGCACGCACGCACAGACGACCCCGTCGCCGCTCTCTCCCGGCGCCGCCGAGAAAGCCAGCCTTCCCTTCCCTAACTGGGGCGCAGAAGCTCAGCAAGCTCAGAGCGCAGCCCAGAGCCAGCCCAGGAGCGGAAGAAAGCCAGAGGACAAGCCTTCTTTCTCCCCTGCCTGCCGGGCTGAGGCGCCCCATCCCCCGCCCTGAACCCCGATATTTCCCGTCCCACCCCTCTGGGTTTCGGGTGGACAGAGCCCAGAACCCGGTGCGCCCCGGTTTGGAATCAACGTTTCAGCACTTCGGACAGCGCCTGGGCGTCCGGCCCCTTTGCTTGGCTATGGCGAGCGTTCAGCAAGGCGAGAAGCAGCTTTTTGAGAAGTTCTGGCGAGGAACCTTTAAAGCTGTGGCCACCCCACGTCCTGAGAGTATCATTGTCGCCAGTATTACAGCCCGCAAGCCGCTGCCCAGGTAATGACCTCCTTCTTAAGAGGGGAGACCTGCTGCTCCCCCTTTCTGACCTGTGCCCCAGAACCCTGAGGGGTGGATGCAGACAGCTGGGCCAGAGTGCCTGTTTTTTCCGTCACTACTCGCTCCCTCCCACTGGAACATGGGAACTAATTGCTTGTATGAGGTGGAAGCTGGTGAGAAGGGACAGGGAGTCCTTAGCAAGGAGCAACACAACTGTCTGCTGACCTGGCAGCTTCTTCTACTCAAGAGGTTTTGCTTGTTTAGGGTGGGCAGTGTAGGTGGGATACGACTTGACTGAGAAAGTTTTCTTGGTATCACAAAGCCCAGAGCAAGGGGTGGGGGAGGCATGGGGGGCTGAGGTCGCTGGAGGGGTACAAAATCAGAAGATGAGGTTTCATCCAGTTCAAGCAGTGTTCGGAGACAGTGGCACATTTCTATTTTCAGCTCAGAAACTAGTGAGCTCTGAAGGTTTTGACAAAAGCCCATATGCTGTTCCCCCAAATACACCGCACACAGCACCCTCTTCTGTGTCTTTCTGGCCGCCGTCGCTGCTGCTGCTGAATTCCCTCCTCTCCAGCATCCAAAACCAGGACTCTGAGTTCCAGAGTCAGGGAGGAGCCTTCCAAGATCACGGAGGTGGTCTGGGAAGAGTTTTGTCTGGGTTTTAAAAAGGCTCTGATTGCTTTGAACTCAGGTATGAGAAGAGATTCTTCGATGGTGGTGGGCATAGCGTGATGGGGGAACGGTAAGCGAAGCAATGACAGGGTTGCAGAAAGAGGCAGGAGAGGGTGAGGGGTGAAAGGAGAGAAGGCTGAGCAAAACAGAAGCATTCCAAGGTAGAGAAAACCCAATTCTTTTTCTGGAATCGTTCGATTTTGAGGAGTTTGGGAATGAAAGGGAAAAGGCTGTGCCCTCTGTCAGGGAAAATCAAGGCAGTATGAAAACTCATAATGTGCTGGTGTTAGATGAGTGGTTTGGTGGGAGATAAAGAAAGAAGTGGACCAGTGGCGACCACTCGGAGGATTTATTAATCCTGGCAGGCTACATTAAGGCAGTGGATTGAAAACCTGCCTGGGAAAGTGCTTCAGACAGAATGCCTGTTCTGGCACAACGGAATCTGAACTTTGCAGCAACTGTGGGGTGGAGGACTGACTGGACTCATACCTAAAATCAAACCCAGACTGGAGAACTTTTCCAGGTCTGATGGGGACCTGGCTCATCCAGGTCTTCAGATAAATGGGTGCCCCACGCTGGGAATGGGTGGGTGGGGTGATGGGCCACAGGCAGCAGCAGCTGGTGTGTGTGGATGGGAGACGGGACCCCTCTGGCACAGGCCGGAGAAGGGGACCAATGCCACTCAATGCCATCGGAAGCTGATGTTGCTCTGCTTGGAAGGAGGCTCTTTGTAGAGAGTTTTGACGTCAGCGGTTTTATCTTCTTGGGTTTCTGCCATCCGTTCCACCTTTGGAGGGCACCTGCTGTTGGCAAATCAGGTGCTGCGCTGGACAAAAAAATATGTCCTTGTAGAAGGGACTAGAGGGAATTTCACTGGAAGCTAGAAGTGTGGCATTTGGTCCCGAGTCGTCCATATATGCCAGGGAGAGGAGGGGGGTGTTTTAATTCTGAGAAGCACGCCTGACATCTGCCTGGCTTGGTACCCTCGCTCTTTCCTGTCGGTCTGTCACTGACATGCCCTGTTCTTCATCAGATTCTCAGTCACATAAATTCCCCACAAGGTCTTCCAACTCTCATGCTTTTTGTGTCTTTGTATAAATCCCGGTTCACTCCATCTCAGAACCTCACAATAGCCGACCCTCCCCACACAGGTATTATTTCACTCCTGGTGTCTCTGAATGCACCGGGTCTCCGCCCCTGAGGTGAAAGTCTGAGCCAGAAACCCCTCACGTCTGTCTGCCGTGCTGGCAGGACCCCTCAGCACATCTCTAGCAGGTGTGGCCTCCCTGGAGCGCAGACTCCGGTTTATAGCTGTTACTCTGGGTTTGGGGTGGAGTGTCAGCAGGGAGCATTTGTGTTCAAGTCTTCAGGAAAGGCTGGTCTGAGTTGTCTTTTTTTAAATTTTTTTTTTAAGATTTTTATTTATTTATTTTCAGAGAGAGGAGAAGGGAGGGAGAAAGAACAATGTATGGTTGGCCTCTCACAAGGCCCTCACTGGGGACCTGGCCTGCAACCCAGGCGTGTGCCCCGACTGGGAATCGAACTGGGACCCTCTGGTTCCCAGCCCGCGCTCAATCCACTGAGCTACACCAGCCGGGCCTGAGTTGCCTTTTAACAGACTGTCCATAAAACCGGAACCACCCCACACTCACCCCAGCCAGCCACATCCAATGGCAGTCAGTTTCCACCTCCTTTTGAACGTTCTAAGCTTACTTCAGGGTGAAAGTGCCGTGTTTCTAAGCAGAGTTCTTAGGAAGGAAAGCAACCAAGACCCCGGCACAGCATCAGCTGGGTCCCAGCAGCTTCCTCTAGAGGCAACTGGGGGGCCTGGCCTCATCAGAAATGTCGTTTAGTGCCATGAGTCCAGCCCAGGTCACAGTCCGCAGACCTGCCCCTGTAGCTCTCTGCAGGGAGATGGGGGAGGAGGCAGACGAGCGCCAGCCAGTCCTGTTGGTTACATACTTACTATTTGTTTATAGATGAGGGCTACCCCCTGAATGAACTTTCCCGGGATATTTTAAGTCTATCTGTGAAGATAATTTAGTGCCTTGATAGACATGTGCATTCAATTCGTTGATTTCATAGCAATATGCATAGATCACTTAGGCACCAGGAGCAAAGCATCCCCTATTCCCTCTCCCTCCTCCGCTCCCCCTCTGTGAGGCATACTTGATGAGGCAATAGCTTTACAATGTATCAAATTGCAAGCAGCTGTCTGACTCAAATGTCAGAACAGTGTAGGGGGAGTGGGAGGCAGTGTGTCCTAGTGGTTAGGAGTTCAGACTTGAGCTTCAGGCAAACTGGGTTCTTGTTCTGGTTCTGTCGTTTAAGCTGAGGGTCCTAGACAAGTGGCTCTCCCCTGCTGAGCCTGTTTTATCAGTTTGAAAATAGAAATAGTAATAGCAGCCGTCTGAGGCAGTGAGTTAGGAAGAGTGAGCCCAGTGCAGCACTTCCCACGGTGCGCAGGCATGGTGATTGTTCAGCAGACATCACCTCTAACACAGACAGCTCAGCATGGTGGCGGCCAGCAGACATCAGCAGTTCCTCCCAGTCTGGTGCTCTTCGTGATCACCCATTTCTCCCCTCCACTACTGCCGCCTCTAAAAATGGTGGGATTGCAACTCCTGGCAGGCAATTACATCAAGGTGCAATTCACACACACCAAGTGGGAGTGCTCCCATAATTCCCCGCCCTAAGGGAAGGTGAGCTGCTTTCTAATCTGACTCAGCTAGGGGGTGGGGGCTGCTGAAGGCCACTCGGGATTCAGCGAAGACTGGTACAACACCTTTATGGAGTATTCTTTCGGTTTATAGAGAGAGAACCAGATGCTGCTAGTCTAGAGAAGGCTCAAACTCCCTGCAAATCACAGTTCTAATCCCTAGTTCCCTCCGATCCAGAGTGACTATATAACTTGTGGCTCCTATCTAGAGTGAGACAGGGTTGCTGTGAGTAGCTCTTCTAGGATGGGAGACCCCCCGGGGACTGACTCTCCCAGGCCAAACCAGGATGTAGGGTCACCGTGGTCCAATGACAGCAGCACAAATCAGTGAGATGCTTGAAGTGTGAGACACCCCCCTCTTTCGTCCCCACCAAAGAAATCTAGTCATTTTCCTTGGCATTAATTAATTATCTGTTAATTGCTTAGCCTGGAAAAGTTTGTACCCAAGAAATTTAGGCTCAAAGAGGAAAACCTAGTGTTTGGGGCCAGCTCACACCATGATGATCATGTAGACCAATAGTAGTTGAGGACTTAATGAATGTGTAAACATCATTTGTAATTAGCATATCAATTGTTTGTGGATACACATGTGTGGGTTAAGGGCTGCGGGGGGAGCTTAACATGGAGTGAGCGTTTCCTTCACAATTCTTTTGGCAAGCTATTAATTTTCTTCGAAAAGCGTTTCTATGCAGAATAGTCCAGAAGCAGACTTCAGCCCAGTCCCTGTCCCAAGGGTCATAAATTCCAAACTATTGGAGATTTTACTGCATGAAGGGAAAGAGGGCCAAGTTGTAAGTCAGGAAAAATGCCTTTGAACCATTCAATTCGGGACTCTCCTTCGTGCCAAGAGATGGGTTGGCGCCTTTGTGCTGTGTCCTCAGGAGCAGAGTGAGGGGCTGCTGGGACGTGACTTCCCGGCAGCCTGTGTATGAGCCAGCGTGCCGAGGCTCACGGATGGTGCTTTTCTCCGGGAAGGGTGTGCTATTGCTTCGGTCCATCCTCTCCTTCTGAAAGGTGAAATTTGCTGAGTGGCGTAGACGGGTCGGTAGGAGACCGTGTCCAATGCTGCTGTGTTCATTTGGCAGCGTGCTATTTCAGAGACCTGGGCTGTGGCAGACTGATTGTTCAGTGGAAGCTGGATGCATTCACTGAGTGAGTAGACGTGGTCCAGATCCAGCAACAGATGAGCTCTCCCCAGCGCCACTCCCAGTCCTGGCACACCGGGGACTCAGATCGGTGCAATCCAGAGACACTTGCGCTGCACACAGATTTGACTCTCACTAGTATCAGAATGAAGCTCCCCAGACACAGAAGTCTGGCTGGCAGGGAGATCAGACACGTCAGCTGGAGTGGGGGCAGGAGGCTGGACCAGATGCCACCTGGAAGTGCTTTCTAGCCTCTGTGAGTCTCCGTGAATGCCACCCGCACTCCAGCCACCAAGAAGGAGAACCCGCCCTAACAGCTTTAATTCCCTTAAGGGGGAAAGGAGCCTGGGTCGCATGCCTTCTGCTCCATGAGCCCTCAGGCATGCTGCAGGGGCACAGACAATTTTAAAAATATTCTTTCTTCCAGATTTACCTTCCTGTGAGGTGCAAGATTTCGCAGAGGCTTAAAAACGCCAAAGGTCTGTAATTGCTTCTTACCCAGACTTTCTCTGAAGTGTGAGGAGTGTTTCTGAGGGAGAGAAAACAGGGTGGTTCCAGGCCGGAGCTCTGAAGCCAGAACTACCCAGGCTGAAATTCTACTTTGCTCTTTCCTAGCTTAGGAATCCGTTAGTCACTTCACCACTGTGTGCCTCAGTTTCCCTGTCTGTGAAAGACTCAGCAGCTGGGGTTGCAGTGAGGCCCGAGTGAGGAAACTCATATAAAGAACATGGCCCAGTGCCCGGCAGAGACTGAGCTCTCCATTCCCGGCAGTCTCCGTCTGGTGACCGTGCCAGGGACAGGGTCAGAGGGCAGGCCACGCCCCTCACCACCTGGGATGGGGCTCCTTGGCCTTTGCCACTGGACCGCCCCAATGCTCTGGATTCATTTGGAAATATGATTTTGGCATTCCCCCAAGAGCTAGTAGGGATGTGTAGAGCCTTTGGAAACAAATCTGATGGACCCCAGTGGCAAGCTAATAAAAAAGAAATGTTTCCTTTCACTCTTCACGGATGCTTCCTGACCCCATGGCTTTTGGCAAACAGCTTGACCTTCTCAATCTTGGTTTCTTCATCCGCAAAATGGGGCTAATAATAGTAGCCACCGCCAAGAGCTGCTGTGAGGACTGAATGAACAATTTCTGGGAAGTGCCGTTTGGCACACGATAAGGACTCCGTCAGTGTTAGCTGTTACTATTAATAGTAAATTATAGTTTCCGTTGGTACTACATGTCAGGCCCATCAGGGTGAAAAAAAAAATGAATGAATGACAGTCAGCGGCACCCTTCGAGGGCCTCGGAAATGTCTTCGCAAACACGAGAACGTGGCCTGAAGCAGACAGTCCGAAGCGCTGTCTCATGCAGGTAGGAATAGAGACGGGAGTGTGGAAATCCAGAGGAGGGAGACACCCTCCACGAGGCATGGAGTCCCCTGCGTATAGTCACACGGGTATCCTTAGTTAGCGACCTGTAAGATGGCAGCGATTCATGGTTTCCTCAGCCTCACCTACAAGTGCAAGGGACGATCAGAACGAATAAGGCCTTCATCGCCGGGAGAGTCTCAAGACAGATCTTTTCATTTCTTAGAAGAAAAGCAGGTTGAACCCTCTGGGGGAACCTTATCTTGTGGGGGGCCATAGTGCTAATGAAGGAGGGCCGTGGAAGGGAACTACTCACATGATGTAAAATTTCCAACTTCCCTGTGGCCGGCTCGGGGACACAGCCCTGACTGTTGCAGCTCAGCGGGTTGGCTGTCGCCCTGCAAACTGAGAGGTCGCCAGTTTGATCTCCGATCAGGGCACATGGTTGGGTTGTGGGCCAGGTCCCCGGTTGGGGGCATGCGAGAGGTAACTGATCGATGTTTCTCTCTCACATCGATGTTTCTCTCCTTCTCTCTCAAAAAAAAAAAAAAAAAAAAGGAAAGAAAGCACGCAGAACTAGTGTGGGCCATTGGGTTTCTTGTCCTTCATGGTCCAGCTCTGGTTAAAACGAAACCCAGTCTGCATTCCTCGAGCGGCTGGGGATCAAGGTGAGCCCACGTGTGTCGAAGACACGCTGCAGGGGGGTGAACGCATAATGTGGAAGCAGCTGCATGTGGCTAAGAAATGAAGCCGTACCTGCATTTATTTGGTGATGGTACTGGGCGCCTACTTGATATAGCAGGGAGCAACTTGAAGGTCCTGTTCTTGTGCAAGGAGAAGAAACGAATAGATAAGATCAGGTGGCAGTAAGGGCTTCGGAAAAGAATCCAAGGGGAAAGTGGTGGGGGGAGAGGGGGAGCTGCTGTGTCAGATGGACTGGTCAGGGACCTGGATGGGGACAGGGAGCGAGCCGTGAGGGTAACTGGGGGAGAGCGTCTGAGACGGAGGGAACAGCGTGTGCAAAGGCCTGGAGGTAGAGGCATGCTGGGAGTATCTGCGGAACAGCAAGAAGGTTAACTGGCTGGAGCAGAGTGAGTGAGGGGAGGGCGTCCGTAGGTGTAGGCAGGAAACCGATGAAGCAGTGTCTTGTAAGCCAGTTAAGGCCTCCTTGGGTCTGCAGCTCCTAGACTGGGAACAGAGAGGGGGTCCCAGTGGGGCCCCTGCCCTCTCAGTCGGAGTCCTGGGTCTGATCTGCTTCTCTTGGCTCCTGTCTCCCGACTCCAGTGCAGCCAAGGATGACTTTGAATAGCAGTGTCGGAAGCTGAGCTGGGCCCTCCATGTGTTCTGGACAAGCATGAAATTTACAATCTCCCTGATTGCGATCAATCAGATTAGGAAATTGAAAAAGACACTGTTTAGACTTCCAAATAGCAGTGGCAAATCTTGTTCCCACGACGGTGAGAGTTTGGTGCATCACTCATATCTGTGTGTGCAAATCTAGACTATCCCCCTCGCCCAGCAGCCCCCTTCGCTGCACCCCCGCGACACCCCCGAGGCTGCAGTCTGCGCTGTGTCTCTCTCTCTCTCTCCCCCCTCCCCCATCTCCATTTGAGATTTTGCTGAGGGAGCTCCCATATGCCACAGCCTGTGTGCGGAACTCCGTGAAATAAAACACAGAATTAAGATGTCATAGAGACAAAGCCAAACCAAATACAGGAACAATGCCGAACCCTAAAACAGTCATTAAGTAATTCGCGTCTACATGTGTCTGTTCAAAACAAATATTAAGATCCTCTGGACACAAATGTTTCTCGTCAGAAGAATCCCCTAGTTGCCGGATTCCCAGGGCTTACATCCCGCTGACAGCTTCACTGAGCAGAAACACCGGTCGCTGTTCCCCAGCTTCATTAAAAGTTAAGCTTACGCAAGGTGGCTGGAATTTTACAAGGCAGTCACCACTCCTGCGGGAGGAGAGGTGCCATCGGGGCCTGAAATGCGGGCATGCGCGGTGTGCGTGTGCGTGCGCGCTCACTCATGTGGGAATGTGTGTGCTGAGGGCCTCCTGTGCCCAGCCCTGTGCTGAGCAGGTTTCGTCTGTCATCTAATTCTGTCCTCACCGTCACTCTAGGAGACAGGTGTTTTTAAGACCCCATCTTACAGATGAAGAAACGGAGGCGCAGAGCATGGAAGTGACGTGCTCGAGAGCATGTGGCTGGTACGGGTCAGAATTGGGATAGGAGCCCAGAGCTTGCAACTGACATCTTTGAAGTTTAGTCCACTTTGCAGAGAAGGGAAAACTGAGACCAGGCAGGGGAGTGTGGCTTGTCCAAGGTCACACAGTTTGGGAGCGATGAAAGTGGGATCTGAACTCAGGTCTGCTCGACTACAGCTAACTATGTTTTTCCCTTTCTGTCGCTGTGGTTGGGCTTTTAAGGTTGTGGGTGTTTTCATTTTATTTTGCCCATCTCATTTTAGGTCCCTAATCTAGGCAGTCACCATTGTTATGATCCCATCTCACAGAGCTGTCCTTACCGCTGTGCCCATGCTCCACATTGAACCAGAGGAACCTCTTTCAAAGGCAAGTCAGACACACACCCTGCATGCATCTATAGGCCCCCATCATTATCCCTTGGTTTATAGGATACAGAGCCAGCTCCCAAGGCTTAAAGTTTCTTCATGGTCCAGTTCCTGCTCACCTCCCCAAGATCGTTTCTGAAATACTGCCCCCCACTTCCTTTCCTCCAGCTGCACCCTACTCCTTTTAGTGACTCAAGCTTCCCATGACCTTCCTGCCTCAGGGCCTTTGCACTTGCTGCCAGGAAAGCTCCCCTTGCCCTGGCACCTAATTTACATCTGCTACATGGTCAGATCTCAGCTCAAAGGCTGTTTCCTCAGGGAGTCCTTCCATAGCGCTGAGACTGGGTCACACCCACATTACAGTATGTCTGTCATAGCCTGCTCAACCCTTGGCACCTTTGTAATTTTATATTGGCCGTGGGTTGCTGATAAAAGTGCCCCACCCCGAACAGACTGTGAGCTTCACGAGGGCAGGGACTGTCCGTGTGCTCGTTGGTTGGTGTACCTCACTCACCTGATACATGGCAGAGGACCAAACAAATGTTGTCAGATGCATGAATTTTAACACTTTCCCTCATCAAATCCCTTCCATGCCTGATCGTGTGAACCATATGGAATTGCCAGTATCTGAACACAGCGATGTTACCTCCTTTGAGAACTGTTTGAACTACTGAGGGCAGAGGCAGACACCATGTCTGTCCCATTTCTTGCTGCATCTCAGCTCCTCGGGCAGTGGCCTGTAGCTGAGTGATTTAAATAGGTGTTGAATGAATGATTAACAGCAGCATACAGGTATGTAAGCCCGTGGTATAGATGCGCAGGGGTGCAGCCTCAGAATTTTAGAGCTGAAGGGTTCAGAGATCCTCCAGTCTCCTCCCTTCACGCATGGAGGGGTGAGGGTTGTGTTTTATAATATGCGTGATGTTTTGGAACGACAGTGTGTATATAGAATTTATAAGTAAATACACATATATGGGGGTTCCATCCTCAAAATCTCTTATTCAGTCCAAGATCAGAAGGTCTTTAGGGTCCATGATCTGATTTGTCTCCTCGTTTTGCGGATGCAAAAGCCGAGACCCCCAGAGAGCAGGGGTTTGCCCGGGGTCCCAGCCTGAGTCAGCCCGGGTAAGTGAGCTCTGTGTTCAGGCGAGTGGTGTTTGCCCAGCGTCAAGGTTCCTGTTTGAACTTCCCTGCTGGGATCAGGTAACCAGACGGAGGCTCTCTCTCGCCCCTGCCCCCCACGAGATGTGGCACACTGCCCCGTGAAGACCTCCTGTGGCATATGCTGCCCGAAGCCTGGTCTGAGGACCCTGATGAGATGCCCATCTGTGCCCGGCCTGTGCCTAGCAGAGCAGGTGAGCAGCTCTGGCTGTTTCTGGGATCGTATTTCAGAGCTGGCAGCTGATAAGGAGGCTTTTGTTTGGCCAGCCTCCCTTCCACGCCTGGTGGCAGGTGACTCTGGGACCCGGGCCACTGGAACAGGGAGTAGGTGTTTGGGCAGTGGTGTGGGGCGGGCTCAAAACCACGACTGACCGACCGTGGGCCGCTGGTTTCCAGGAGGAAACCGTTCTCATAACAGCACCTTCCGATGGTGAGCTTCTTTTGCACCGGCATCACTCACCTTGCTGTGGCATTGAGCGGGAGGGGACCTTTGAGGAACCCAAGTCCAGCTTCTTCATTCCGTAGATGGGGAGACTGAGGCACAGACGGAGCACCGGGCATTCTGTGGTGCATCATAAGATTAGCATTGGGGCAGTAGCTGAGATATGGACCCGCTGACAGCCCGTCCTGAGACACCATACTGCTCACTTGTTGGGGAACAAGGCAAAAAAATTAATGTGTTCCCATTTTACAGACAGGACTGGTGAGGCCCAACTATGGGAATAACTTGCCTGAAGTTTCATCATGAAATAACGATACATTGTCACTACTGCTGCTGTCGTAGTTAAACAGTGACTATTGATCTCATTTGCTCCTCACAACAGTAAGTGCCAGTTTTATGTCCATTTTGTAGATGAAGAAACTGAGGCTCAAGATCTTATAAAGACCCCAAATAAACCTCAGGTCTCTTGACTGACTCCAAGTTCAGTGTCCCCATCGCAGCAGGGGACAAAATCTCTGACCCCAAGAGCTTGTGCACTGAGCATGGACCCAGCAGGCAAGGGGAGGGATGGCATGGCCATGTCTGGTCATTGACCAGCCACACCCCCACCAACGCCCTCTGTTCCTGATGCCTTATCATGGCCAGTACCAGCCTCATGCCCCTTTCATCTGCCCCAGTGTGTGCTGTGTCTGTTTCCTAAGTGGAGAACCTCTTAGAGAAATTCCCTTCAATGGTGATGGGCAGGGGGTGGATAGATTGGTGCAGGACCCCAAAACTGAAAGGGGACCCCGAGCTCAGGAGCCTTAGGAAGAAACATCATTGAAACCCATCCCTGCAGGGGCCAGACTGTGGGAAAATGGACCCCGAACAGCATGAGCCTGGAGGGGCTTGGAGCTGGCGACCTCCCAGATTGTAGGGAGGGTTCTGTCTGCCCCAAAAGAGAGGGCATCTTGGCAACTAAAAGAGCTAGGGTTGGCCTTAAGAATCTCCTGTCCTACCTTCCCTAATGCTTCATTTTGTGGAAAGAAGCCAGCAGCTCAGCATGGTTAAGTACCTTGCCTAAGACCTCACTCTCTATTAAAGCCATAGACAGAGGGTTCTAGAAAAGGGAAAACAAGCTAATAGGATTGCCATCTACTGGCCATCCCCATGCACACCCCAGGGCGATGGCTGTTCCACCTGGATCTATAGCATCTGTGTCCCTTTAGCAAATCAGCTCTCAAATGGTCCCTGGTGGTGGCTTGAAAGTAGGAGCTAGTAACTGGTGTAACTATTCCTAGATATCTTTGCTGGTTTTCGTCAAAAACGCAGGGACTTACACAGGTGGCTTGGGCGAGATACCATCAAAACCACCCTCTTAGTTACAGCTCCCCACCCTGCCCCTCCAGTCCTAAGGAAAGCATCAACTCCCATTCACCAGGCGAATGTTACTAGGATACACACCAAGGCAGGGGTGTTACATAGTTGGATGAGTTCTAGCTCTGTTAGTGAACTTGGGTTTGAATTATATTCTATTAGCTGTATGAACTTGGGCAAGTGCTTTCCCTACCCCGAGCCTCAGTGTCCACATTTGTAACATGGGACAGAAGCCTCTAACTTGAGTGATTGCTGACTCCTAGTATGACTGTTTGATGCAGTTGCCCTTGGACAGTCAGGCTCATGTTCAAACGAGAATCAGTTCGGTGGGGGGAGAGGGCAAAGGGGCACTAGGGTGACTCCCCTAACCAAGAGCCCTTCATCTCAGAGCTCGTGGGTTCCATCCCCTATTATACAGGTGGGGAATTTAAGGCTCAGAGAGGGAAAGGCACTGGCCTGAAGTCACACAGTGAATCAGATCCCAGGTCTCCTGAGTCTCAGGGTTCACTTCTCTGCCTCAGTGGCCTCATGAATGTCAATTTTTCAACTTCATCTGTCAGCGTTTTAATAATAGCTACTAATAATAGTTTGAGTACTGACTGTATGCCCAGCACTGAGCAAAATGCAATATATCACTCAATGCACTTAACCATCCTGTGAGGTAGTTAGATACTATGACAATTTCCATTTTGTAGACAAGAAAATTATGGGTCAGAGAGGTAAGTAACCTGCCTAAATTTGTACAGCGAGGTGATGTCAGAGATAGATGATTTGAATCCTGTGCTGGTTAGGAATACCTGCTCTGCCAGCCCCAGGCATGGGAAGGAAAGATTCGAAAAATTAGGAGCACCATATAGAGACAAGGAAGTTCTTGACAAGCAGGTTGCATTTCCCCATGTGTGGCTCCCTCCTGCACCATCCCAGTGCCACAGTGATGCTAAGGCAGGAGAGAGAGCAGGGCTCAGGACCTAGGTCCGCTGGCACTGCCCAGCTGTTTTATTTTGGGATGAGCAATCTCACCGAGGCGGTTTGATGCCACATTAACACAGCAGCCTTCCTGGAAGCCAGTTTCCCTGGGAAGAGAGAGAGACATGGAGACTAAGCCTTTCTTGAGTGAGAAATTTGGGCTGCTGATTGCAGTACCTACTCCAGGCTGACCAATTTAGGTACAGCCATTAGGTGATCAAGTTCATTCTTCACAGACACAGAATTGCCTGCTGGCCGAGAACTTGATTCACACATCCAGCTACTCCCGTATCCATTTATTTGTCCATCTACTACCTAGTCATCCATCCATCCATCCATCCACCCTGTATCCATCCATTGATCAAGGAACCTTGCATTCATTCTTCATTCATTCATCCATTCATTCATTATTCCAACCATCCAATCATGTGTTCTCCAGATATTTGTTTATTCACCCCTCTCCAACTGTTTTCTTCTGCCATTTATCCATCCATCCCACCCCCAACCAACCAACTGGTATTTATCGAGCATCTACTTTGCGCCTTCACCATTTCCCTATATTTACGGTAACATAAAGTTTATTCATTTCATTTAATGGATGATAAGAAATCGCAGCTCAGATCATTTATTTTCCAAGACCTTACAGGCATTACATTTGGTTGAATTCAGTCTCCCAATCTTAGTTCTTCCCAAGACACCTAAAACACTGCGGTCCCTAAAGAATCTGGGCATCATAGGCTTGCTTTTCCACTCTGAGGCTTCTGCTGTGGATATTGAAATGATTCTACATATCCGTCCCTATCAGAAACGAAGAATCACAATTGCCACAATCCTTTATCTTTTCACTTGTGTGGAGGGATTACATCTCTCTTTCGACTGCTCATGCCTGTCTCCAGCACTGAGCTTCTACTATATACAACAGTGAATGCTGATAGTAATGCGTAATAGTGAATAAAATTTCCTCCACTCTCAGGTTGCTCACATTCCAGGAGGGGAGACAGGTCTGTAAATATTTAGCTATTAGCAGGCAGGGCCAATATTGTCAAAAAGAGAGTTAATTTCTGAACAGGTACAGTGCCCGAGGTCATACAAATTGGTTGTACTGCCGTGCAACTTTATATCCCCTATTCATAAACCGAGCTCTATGGCAGCTTGTAGACATTATTTCATTGTATCTTCACCCCAACCCTTGGCAGCGGGGTTGTCCCCATTTTGGAGATGGTGGAAGTGGGGTCAGGGGGGTTAAGCAACCTGGCCAAGGTTACCATCTCATAAGGGTCAGGGTTAGGACTGTAACCCAGATGTGCTTGCTGCCACAGCCTTCTCTCTCGCCCAACCTTTTCTTCCCCAGAGGCAAGATGCGGGGCATAAAGCATCCCAGGTGAGGCCTAACTGCTCTGCTTTCAAGTCTTCAGATGATCACTTCCAGGGCTGGGCTCGGGGAGCAGGGGCAGGGTCTGTCTGGCAGTGAGGCTGCCCTCAAGGGCTGGCTGAAGGGGTGCCCAGGGTATTGAGGGTTCACTCCTCCGCTGGGCAACCACTCGGAGGAAGAGTCAGCCAGCAGGAATGCCGCTAGTGCCACAAGTGCTCTTCCCAGCAAGAAGATTATCGAACCACCTGTGAGGAGGAATAACCCTTCAAGATAAAGAGATGAGATGCTGGTGGTTATCCCGTTGCACGTGCATTATCTCCTTTAAGCCCCTTAAAGCTTTTGAGATGGATACTGTTACTATCTCCAGTTAACGGACGAGGAAGCTGAAGTGCAGGAAGGTGACGTGACTTCTCCAAGGTGGCACAGCTAGGAAATGGATCCAGGATTCAAACCGAAGCTTGCAGGGCTCCAGCAGTTAGGATTTCAACCACCGCGTCTTAATAACACACGTAAGGGGAGAAAAATCAAAATGGTCCAGAGAGGACGAGCAGCTTGGCCAGGTCGGTCAGCAGTTCAGCAGAAGGGGGCGCCAAGGTTGCCGATCAGAGGCGCTTCAGTCGGTACCCACATTTAATGGGCACCACGTGCATGCAACTGGGCCTGTGCCCATGTATCTCTTCTCTAAGGAAGTTGCACTCAGCACCTAAGAATAAAGTTCAGAGAGGAAAGAGATATTCCTTAGAGCGTCAACCTAGTGTATGCAACTGAGTGGGTAAGGGCAGGGAGGCAAAAAAAAAAAGTTCCGTAGAGAGTCAGCAGCTTCAGTCGGTTGGTACAAACTGGCACAATTGGTAGTAGTTGCCTGGGGCACTGCGTTGGGACGGGTTCTAGGGCTGTCTCTGAGATCGGTAGCAAAGAGCGGGTTGATCAGTTAGTGGCATCTGTTGTTGGTGCAGGAAAGGGAGGTGGCCGTATGGGCGGGGGCAATATATTTCTCTTTCCCGGGAAGGGAACGCCCCAGCTTTTGGAAGGATCAGACCAAGTACCAACTACTGAACACTTACTATGATGTTGGGACCACGCTCTCGACATTCATTGTTTCAAATCATGTTCATCACAGGACACCCCCTCATTTTACAGGTTAAAGAAAACAAAACCCAGAATCTCAGAAAGGCAGCGTCATTTGCCCAAGGTGAAAGAAGCTAGTTAGTGGCTAATCAGCTCTGATAACTACTGTTAAATACATAAACCATTAGGTTGACGGACAGAAATGTCAATAGAAGAGCAATCCCGGAACCTTTTAATTAGCATGTGAACATATATATTTGGCTGGAGGGTTTTGTCTTGTCTATCTCCACACAGCCAATAACTAGCACAGCACCCAGGACACAGCTGATGCCCGATACCTGTTTACTTAGAACTATGAACAGGCTCTGTGCTGGATCCCTGGGAGGGGTGGTTTAGTGAGGAAAGCGTTTTGGCTATGCATATATAATCAGAAAGCAGTCGAGTTCTGGGCTTGGCACAAACTAGGTACATGATAAATATTTGTTGAATCAACCAGTGCTAGAGGACTTGGCTACTGGGTGGGATTCAGAAGACAAGACAGAGACCATTTTGGTAAAGGCAGGGCTCAAGGACCAGCCAGCCCACTGCCGAGTCACAGGATGCCCAGCAAAGAGGACACATGTGATAATCTCAGGCAAGTCAGCAGCTGAAGCAGGGGGAGGAGGAGGAAGCCGGGGCCCAGGCTCTGCGTTCTGCCAGCAGGACGCTGGGAGGCCACGGAGCAGATTTGCTGCAGGGACCCGGGGGCTCTGAGTCTGGACCCTGCCAGCTTCCTCCCTCCCGGAATACCTGAGCGCCACGCCAGAGGGGGAGGCGGTGGGGACGGGCGGCCTTGGGGAGCCCCAGCTGCTCCTACCACATCCTTGCCCAGCTGTGTCCCGCCTCTGTGAAGTGTGGGGGTGATTCATCATACTTGCAGAGTTGGCACGTTGCATTTTTTAAAGAATTGCAAATTATGAAATCACCGTGAGATGGGTGGACTTTCGTTTTTCCATTTCACAGATGAGAAAACTAAGACTAATGGAGTTACTTTTAATAACTAACAAAGTAACACCAATACCAACGACAGCAACAACAGTGTAAGTCAGGTGTTACACTAAGAATTTCGTACATATTCCTTAGAGCTTCGCGGTACCCTCTGAGACACAGCATATACTTCTCTCTGTTTTGCAGATGGGGAAACCGAGGTTCAGAGAGGTCAAAAGTTCATCACATCCAGTCCTTTCTGATTCCAGAGCCTATGCACTTGAACTCCATGCTATTCCACCTCCTTGTCAATCTACTAATTAATTTGCTGAGAAATAATTTGTATGGTGCTTTTTCATTTTCCAAGTACTTTATGTATATTTGTGCCTTTGAGCTGTGCCATAATACTAGTCGGTAGGTGGAACAAGTATCCATTTTCCTTCACATACATTGACACGTAAAATACGGTGCCTGGGATTGGGAAGGTCCATTCGGCTCTGGTCTGTGCAGTGCTTTGTACCGTGTGTATGACACATGATGCTTTGACCAGTACAGCGCAGTAGCCCTGCAATGCATTGTCTTTCACTTCCTCCAGCCAAAGAAGGCGGGTACGTTTGCATCATCCTGTTTGCAGTTGGGAAACCCAGAGCTCAGAGAAGTGGCAGCTCTCATTCAAGGTCACGTGGCTGGAAAACAATGAAGCCAGATTTTAATCCCAGGCCCCTAACCACTATCCCCTGCTGCTCCCCAGCCCCTCTGTGGAGCCCCATCTGGGCCCCAGGGAGGAAGGGAATGTGGGAAAGCTTTGTAGGGCCTGGGGTACAGCCTGTGGTCAGGGACCAGGGGCGGTGGATGAACCCACCCATCCTCCTGGGCTGCCGTCCTGTCTCTTCTCACTCCGCAACAGCAGTGCCACCCAGTCAGAGCCCTAACCTGCGTGGCTCTGTCCCCCTCCCCTGCATACTCTCCAGCCTCCCCTGAGCCCCAGTCCCAGGATTCTGTGGCCTCCTTGCTTCGCGATTCTCCCAGGGACATGCTGAAAAGATTGAAGTCAGCAATTGCGTAAATCGCTGACTATCAAAAACGAGGGCAATTTTATATGTATTTTCAGTTCCCATTTCCCCTACTCGCTTTCCCTCAAGGGTTTGGCGTTGGTAAGTAGGGAAGCTAATCGAGGTTATGAGGGGAGGTCACCGACCGAAAATGAAATGTCTCCCCTGCATGGATATGTAGGTATGGCTGAGACGGTGCACCCAGCAGAGCCCTGGGAGGAAGCCCTCCTAATGGGCAGTAGAAGGATCACAGGGACACTGGCATGTCCCTGTCCTCCCCAGTCCCCTCCGGGCTTGCTGTCATGGCCTGAGTTCAGTCACTTTCACGGATGCCCTCCTGTTTCATAGCTCAGTGGGACCTTTGAACCTCTCAACCACGTGGCCCCAAAGTCCTCCTAAGCGAACCCTCGCAGGGAAAGTACTGAACTGTCTCTCTGTTCTTTCTATAGATGACAACATGACAAAACTGTCATACCAGGAAGCGATCAGGATATGCAGCCAGGAAAAAAAATCCAGGGAATATAAAGTATGAGAGGAGTGTTTTAGGCTGTTCATTAAAAAAAACATATGTATGTTAGATTCTGGATTTTGGGATGTTTGTGGGCTTTCTCAGCTTTTGAAATTTTGTCCCATGTTCTTTATCTGCTCATACTAATTAAATGCAGGGTGGGGCAAAAGTAGGTTTACAGTTGTTTGTAAAACACAGTTTATTCTTATATTCAATGTTATTATTTATTAATCACTATATTACTTTTCACACTAACAATGGTTAACCTACTTTTGCCCTACACTGTATTCACTTTGGTATCCAATTTCATTTTTGAAGTTTTATATTTTTTTCTTAAAGGGCCCCCCCCAAACAGAGCAAGCTTCAGCCCCCACGTGGTTCTATCCCGGGTTCTAAGATTCTGAAATCATGGGGTTTTGTGTTCCAAGAAGCCAAGCTTTGCCTTCGACTGAGCCCTTTGGGGTCCCTCTCACATTCCTTGGGACATTGTCCTTTAGGACATTTGGTTCCCAGACGTCATAACCCTAAAAGTCCCCTCTTTGTGCCCCAGACATTTGTAGACCAGCCTTGCGAATTCCAAGAGGTCCAGCAGAGCCTTGCAGTTGCTGCGGGCGCTGCTCCTGAGGTGCCGGAGCTGGGAGCTCCTCGAGGAGGCCGGCTTTTCCTTGGCTTCTCCGTTCATTGGGGCCTCTCCATTTTTCCCATCCTGCAGCTGGCAGATCTGATGAGAGGACTGGGTAGGTCAGGGTGAGCAGGGGCCCCCACCCCCTCATTTACAGGCCAGGAAGTGGGCCAGAGGGTGGCAGCCGCTGGTCCAGGCCCGCCCAGCAAGCGAGCCGGCAGCAGGCTCCGCCCAGTGAGCAGACTGCCTTTCCTCTAAGCCGGGCGCTGCTCCCCAGGGAAGACACTTTGCTTCCTGCCGCGGAGGAAGTGGGGGATGATTTCAAAGGTGGAAGAGGAGACGATTTCCAGAGCCTAAAAAATACAAACAGTTCCAGTCCCAGTTCCATTCTTTTGGGACCTATTTTCCTAGTTGCCTTGGCAGCACCCCTGGCTCCCCTGCATTAAGATTTCAGGGGAGCGCACTGTATTTCGGGGAGCGCCCCACTGGTTTACCCGGAGAAGACGAAAACACCGCCAGCAGCAGCGCAGCACGGTCCCTGTGGCTGCGGCTTCTGGTGTTTGCAGTTGCACAAAGCCTAATTGGACACAAACATCATAAAAGTTTTACAACAGCCTCTCCCGGTGTAGGCTCCCGAAACTCTAACTCTAGTTGGCTCTGGGGAGAGGTGGGACTGCCTTCTGGAATTCTCCACTCCAGGCTCTGGGGTGTTAACACTTTCCTGTCCTGAGCCTGGAGAGGATGGACCCAAGTCTGTGAAAGCTGAAGGAGCTCCGTGTTACAGATGGGGAAGCCCAGAGGAACTCGGCCAACACAGAGCTCTTCCGAGATGATAAGCAGTCAGTCCCTGGGGACAGTGTGGTGAGGTAGCTCCTAAAATGGGCTGCATCGAGGCATTGCCTGGGGATCTTTACAAAATACTGGTGCCTGGGCCCCCCGTCCAGACATTCTGGGTTTGATTGATCAAAGGTGGTCTCTGGGCCTCGCGAGTTGTGAAACGCCCCTTGGGTGACTGGCGTGCCGCAATGACTGGGACCCACTCGCATGGGTGGTGAAGGGACAGGGAGGCCAACGTTTGAATCTGAGCTCCACTGTGTCGTAACTGTGTCCTTGAGCAAGTGATTTCATTCCTGTGAGCCTGTCTCTTTCATCTGTTAAAGTGGCACTAATAGTAATATCCACCTCACGTAGGGTCAAAGTTGGATTAAATGAGATAATATACATTGAGTGCTTACAGTGGTGCCTGTCACGTTGTAAGTGACCAATACATGTTGGTTTCATTATTGTTGTTGCTATTTTATTACTAATGTATGCCTTCTTCCCAAGCCGCCCCCATCCCGGTTTGAGAAATCACAAGTCCACGGATGGATGAATTAGCATTCAGGAGAACTGATTCTCTTTTTGGCTGTTCCGACAGCCGATGAGCTGTGTGACCTTGGGCAAACCTCCTAACCTCTCTGAGTGTAGTGGCCTCATCTTGCCAGATGGGTGCCACAGCCCCTGGCCATCTCCTGTCTGGAGGAGTCGTGAGAGTCCGAGAAAACAGTGGCTTTGAACGAGCTGTGGGAACAGGGACAGCACCAGAGGAATCTGCGATATTATGACTATGACGGCCGCGTCACCCCCCTCGTGCCCTGGCTGGCCCATCTGTTCTGGGAGCTTCTGGGTCTCTCTCTGCTGCCTTTGGCCGGCAGTCCTGAGCCGCTGGGTCTAACATTTGAACCGGTTCCAGGGAGGATCCTGTGCCTCCTCCATCTGCCCTCCAGTTAACTCTTTTGTCTCCCATCTTGGGTCGCCCAGGACCAACATCAGGCTCCAGAGGGTGTGGTGATCAGGGTGCAAGAAGGGATGCCCCCCTTCTTCTCCTTCTGGGGTCAGGAATAACCAGAG
The DNA here is from genome assembly GCA_004026765.1 of Micronycteris hirsuta. Classification (NCBI taxonomy): domain Eukaryota; kingdom Metazoa; phylum Chordata; class Mammalia; order Chiroptera; family Phyllostomidae; genus Micronycteris; species Micronycteris hirsuta. The sequence continues at coordinate 120,554 of PVJI01001339.1, forward strand.
ATTGCCCACAGTGGGAGAGCTGGGAGGTCCCTGAGACCTTCTAGATGGATCTCAGCTCCCTGGACCCCCACTGAGTGCTCTCCAGTCCCACCTCCTCCCCCCGCCCCCATTGCCCTGGATTCCAGGTCACGGGTTCTGGAATAAGAGCCTCATCCCGCCCTCGCCTTCTCTTGGCGGAGTTCGTGCCTGTGGGACAATATCAGGGCGTGTGGGGTTGCTGCTTCCCCCAGGAGCCTGGGCTGCCTCCCAAGGAGAATTTGTGTCCTTCCCAAGTCATTTGGCTCCTCTGAGACTTCATTTCCCGTGCTTCCCAATGGGAAAGACACCACCTCGTCTATTGGCCCAATGAGACTGTAAGCGAGAAAGTTTGCAACCCCTGCTGCCTCTCAGTGCCAACGCTGCTGAGCACGGGGAGGGTGGTGTGACGGTGCTGCCAGCCAGATCCCCTGGCCGGAGCCGGAGGCCAGACAGAGGCTCTCGGAGCTGTGCCGGTGGGGAGGAGCCTGGGAGGAGGCGGGGCCTGCCTGGGATTGGCAGCTGCCAGCCTGCTGGCAGATGGTCTCCTAAGTGGGCCACCCCAGGGTCAGCTTTATGGATTTGCACGTTAACCCTTCCCTCCCCAGCAGACCTCAGATGCTGGTTCTCTATGACTTTGGACCCACAGGAGGGCTGGGTCTCTAACTGAGCTGTGGACTAGACCTTGGCTCACGTCTTGTCATTCCCCTTGTCACCCCAAGGGACAGCGGCCCTTGTGTGTGTGGGCTGTGTGCAGTGCGTGGAGCCAGGCTCTGGGTCCTCACGGCACTCAGGGCCAGACGAGACTGGTCACCACGCCGGATAACAACCACCGCGGATATTTGGGGCATTTTTTTTTACTTCGAACTTTCCCCCCTCTAATTTAGAAATGCAGTCTGAGTATCTTCCCATGTTCCCAGCTGTCTATCCACCTCACCATTTTGTAGACCATAATGCCTACATAGTCTCCCACTATGGGCATATATCAGAAGAAACTTCCCCATCCCCCATTGTTGGGTGACATGACGGGATAGAGGCATAAACAAATTCAGAGAGGTTCCGTGACTTGCCCAAGGTCACACAGCTTGTACATAAGAGCTCGAACTTGAATTTTGACCTTGGGGCTTGAAACTCAGGTTCCTTTTTTAAGGTAAAAGAAGAGAGAGATTAAGAGTGCTACTGCTCTAAACCAAGAGACCCAACCTCAGACCAAGGTGGGCTCCAGACCAGCCTTGCTGCTGATTGTTCGGCTGGCTCGGTTCTGGGGTGGACCCGCAGCCCTGTCTTTATTGGCAGTGTGACTGTAGGTGGCCTCAATGCCCTCTTGAACCTTAGGCTCTTCATCCACAAAACCAAGGCTCTGAAGACCTAGCTCATCAGGCCATTTGGGTGATTATAGTAGATAAGAAACTGTCTAATACGTGGCACATAGTGGGTGCTCAGCAACGTGGCTAATACTAATCCATCACTACTAAAGTTTTTGATATTATTACTCATAAGAATACTAATATTGTTAATATTATCTAACACCTATTAACATTATTTAATCTCTAATATCTAGTGTTATCTAATAATATTAGAGCTCTAATAGTAGTATTAGCCCCAGTCTAGGGTCTATAAGACTTCCAGCAAATCTCTTCTCCTTCCTGGGCCTCAGTTTACCTGTGTGAAAGCAGGGTGCTGCCCTTGATGATTTCTGAGGGTGATTCTTTTCCTCTGTCCCAGCTCCCTGGAGGATGTATGTTAACCCCTTGTGGGCTGTGAGCTGGCCTTGGCCCCCTCCTCCATCGGTGCTCTCTCCTCCCCCCACCAGCCAGAGCCAACTGGCTGCCCCTCCCCCACCAGCTCTCTGGGCCTTTGACACTAATTGATACGGAGTTTCCCCCTCTAATCCTGCCTCTGCCTCCGGGGCCCTTGTTCCTGGGGCATCTGCTTAGTGAGAGGAGGAGGAGGCAGGGCCTACCGCCACCCGCCTGTCTGCCATCTGGTCTCCTTCCCTCCCTCTTCTCGGCACCACCAAGAAAAATCTGTAATGAATCCATGCCTCACCCCCCCACCCCACCCAGGGGGGTGGGAGTGAGACCAGGCGCATGCTGGCCATGCACACACACACACACACACACACACACACACACACACGCAGGTTGTAGACACAATTATTTGCAAAGCTTTTGTGGGGCCAGCCCTCCCAGGCCCGCTCCTGCTGAACAGCTGCTGGGAGGGCTCGGGAGCGAGATGCTGACAGGAGGGGTCCTTTAATTATCCAACTGAATGGCATCTTCGGCAGCCCCTGGGGACTGGGCAAGGCGGGGAGTGGGGGAGAGGACAATTAAATAGGGGGATGGGGCAAGAAAGGGATGGGACACAATGGTGGGGCGGAGTGGCACCCCAGTCCCACTGCTTCTGGCCTGGAAGAGCCAGGCCTCAGATCCAGGGGCTGAAGAAGCAGTTTGGAAAAGTTACAGTTTTCTTCTCCGGTCCTGAGTCCGTCTGCTCTGCATGACTTCCTCTCACCCAGCCTTCAGGGCTGCCTTCTAAAGCCTGGGGTCAAGAGCAGGACTTTGGACTCTGGACCACTGGGGTCTCATTCACCTGTGCTCCTTGCTGGCTGTGTGACCTCCAGCCCACTACTTCACCTGTCTGCGCCTTCAGGTTCTTCTTTGTAGAACAGAGCGGTACCACCTCCTCACAGGGTTGAATCGGATAAGATCACTCATGCAAAGAGCTTATTGAGTGCTTGCTGTATACTAGGCACTGTGACAGCTTGGGGAGGGGGAGGAGAACATGTACAGACAATAAACAAGAAAACCAACTAGTAAAAATCATAGTGACTAGGATCCAAATACTAATTGCTTCAAGCAACTATTCCAGATGCTTCCCCTTCTGCTCACGTCAGTCAGAACAATTTTCTCCCTTTCTTTCTCAGTTCCTGATCTGGTGTGTACCACAGCCTGACTGTGTGCTCTTGGGTTTGGTGCCCATTTGCCAGTGGGAGGCTATTTTCTCTGTATTAGCACAGCTTCAAGCTCAGCACCTGGCACATAGTCAGTGCTCAGGAAATGATTTCTGAGATGAATCCCTCAGACACCTTGTGTATACTAAGCGATTGGGGTTGACAAGTACCGGGCCCCTCCGTGGGAGGCCAAAGAGGGGCTTATCCGCTTAAAAAAGAATTACAAGTTCGTTGTCGTGGGACTGCCTTGTGGGCTTACAGGACATACACAAACGGATGACAGCGTCATTGCTCAGGAAAGGGAGCAGGGGGTTGGTGGGTATTTAGCTTTATCTCTGTGGCTTGCGTATTTAATGAGACTTTTCATAAATTACAGGAGTTTCCCCTATATGAGTTATGTATATAAACATTAATTTAAAAAAAGATTGGGTGGAGGACTCCAAAGTAGCAACTCCTACCTTCCTGTGGGATTAGGGAGGGGCAGCTGCAGTGGGAGGAGCCAGTGACTCAGTCTCAGTCTTCTGGTCTGTGATGTAGGCAGACTAGCGCCTCCTCCAGGCAGGCCATTGTCAGTCTTGGGCATCTTGGTGCAAATGGTGAAATGGACAGATCTGGTTTCAAATCCCAACCCGTGCATTCTTGGGCAGGCTGCTTCGCCTTCCTAAACTCCTTCCTCACCTGTAAAAGGGTGATGCTGGTAATAACCTCCTCCTAGGTCAGATTTGAGGGTTACACATACAACAGAAAACTTCACTGTGTCCTGATGGGGTCACAGGCTCAGTGGACGGTAGCCAGGGTGCTTTCGGCGGCGATGTTTGTGAGTTGTACATTGGCCAATGTCCTGCTATAAGCCAATAGTACTTACATGAGGAAGGGGTCAGATGTTTCCTTTTGCACTTCCCTGGAAGGCCAGCTGCCTGCGCTGCAGTGAATGGGCACCATTCACTTGTGCAGCAAGCGCTTCCCACGTGCTCACAGTGGGGGGTGGGCACTTCCTTTGGACAGAGATAAATCAAACACAGAGCCCGCCCACGGGGAGCTCCAGTTCTCCATCATCCCCTGGCATCTGAACTGGGGACTCGCCGGGTGTCTTCTAATCAGGGTTCCCATGACACAATTCCCAGGGGGACATCCCTGACTTAGCAACATTCTCAGAGACAAAGCTCTCCGCCATCCCTTCTCCACTACTCATTTTTCCTGCCACCAACAGCCTTTTCCACCTTGGAAATGAAGGGCAAATTGGTGATAATCTTAAGGACACAGTTTTCTCTTATTCTTACTGTTTTTCAGCTTGTTTGCCACCCCATCGCCCTGCCACTGTTTTATTTTTTATCAACCAGTGGACTCTGCCAGATGATCTCTGTCTGCTACCGCAGCTGTCTGTTCTTTTTCAACGGCAGTCCTGCTTCCCCCGCCAGCTTTTTCCTTCAACCATGGTGGCCTCCCGTCCACCGTTGCTATTTAAGGCAGGTTCTTTGCTGCTTCTCTGCAAAGACCCTGCAAAGTTCCTTTATTGTTTTGGGCAGTTGCCTCTCACTCAGGAGCTTAGGCATTTATTTCTAGTTCTCTTGTCACTCTTGATAATACCTCCCGTGCTAGTGATTTCCTCTGTTGACATTTGCTGCGTCTCCATTCACTCCTGTCCAAGACAGAGACGGACCCAATTACCTTCTCACCTTTAGGGAAGGCAGCAGGGGAAACAGGGATTTTTACCTCGACTCGGGAGGTAATGCTCTTTACTGTCAGCATGCAGTAGGCTGCAGGTGGAATTAACAGAAGGCTAGGTGAAAATTGGATTGCCCTCCAACATCTCCAGGTATGCCTTCATGGCGGGGAAGCCACATTATTATTTCTGTAACTAAGTAAGTGACGTGGTCTCAAAGACTATCAGATCGATGTTTACACATGACATACAAACAAAACCCATTCTGGAGCCAAGCAGTCCAGCTGCCTATGTTTCTGTACCGGTTTGCCCCGCCAGCAGTGTAAAGAACATCAACAGTGACACCACCACCCACAGACCCATAGCATCTCCAGTTCAGTGATGAGAAAATCAGGCCCAGAGAGGTTGAGGAACTAACTCAAGGTAACACAGCCACAAAGAGAACTACTATTCCAATTTCCAGATTTTATGCCCAGTATTGAACCATTTGTTTTCCACTAAATATTTTTTAACCAAGTTTTAATCATACAAGCAACACATGGTGATAGTTTATCAAAAGCACTGCAGAAGAATACAGAAGTGAAAGTCCCTTTATCTTAATTCTCAACTCCTTTCTGGTAAAGGAGAGATGGTATTGTGCTTTCTAATGCGTTCTTCCAGAAATGGGTCCTATGCAAATACAGTCCATTATGCTGGGAAACTGGCCTTTTCTTCTTAAATTTGTACCTTGGGTTCTTACATGTTCCACTGCACTTAGAGCTGCCCTGTTCTCTTTTTACAAGCTGCCCTGTATTCTGTTGTATCGCTGTACTGTCCTCTATTTCGCTGACATTCTAGGGATTCACAATCAGTGGTTTTCAGCATTTTTGCTATAACAAAACTACAGTCAGCACGCACACTTTCATACATCTTCGCCCACTTTGGGGAGATACACACACACACACATATATACCCCCCCACAAATATATACACACACTCTCATATAGTTGTTCCTATGGAAAATAATACAATAATTAACAAATGATAATAATACAAGAAGAAACTCTGTCTCACATAGTCACAACTGCAAACCTACTTTTGCCCCACCTAAGTGTGTGTGTGAGAGATTCCTAGGAATGGAATTCTTAGAAACCCCTAGAAGACACTGCCCAGTTGCCCAAAGTTTGCCCCCTCCCCTCCCTAGGTTTCGAGCGTCTTTTTCCCTGGCCTTTACAAAGAGAGGGCGTGACCCAGCTCTCTCCTCTGTGTCATTCTGAGAGTTAGAAAGTAGTGATTCTTGCTAAATTTCCCTTCCTTTACTAATGAGCGAGGGCCACCTCTTTGCATATTCGTTGGCCATTTGGATTTCTCTGGATTCTTTCCCTCTTCACGTCCTCCATCCATTTAGTGGAATTGGGTCATTTTTTTTTGTAGGAGCTTTTTGCATATTAAGGACATTATCCTTCTGTCAGGTGTAATTGTTTCTTAAACTTTTTTGTTGATGATCGTTTCTGATGAGGATGGAGATTCGGAGCAGACGAAAAAACCTTATAGGTAGCTGTTGGAGAAGGGCCAGGAAGTGAAGCTAAATTTTGTCTCCCTTCCTGGTTGCCTCTCCCCCAAGGATGGCTCTCTGTGACAGATGGGGGCTGTGAGTCAGAACAGGTATAAGGCTCTCATCTCCCCTGCTGGACCTGGGTTCAAATGAGGGCGTGCCGTTAGAGGAAAGAAAACTCGTCTGCAAAGAGCATCCTGCTGCCTCCCAGATCCAAGCCGCAGTTGGCAGCCTGTCCCCTTTCCCCCAAATGCCGCTCCATGCTGTTGAAGACCAGACACGAGGTAGCATATGGCCAGCAGGAACCCTGCGATTTTTAAATTTAGGAAGGCCCAGGAAGTGAGGAGGTGGGGGCCCCCCAGGGACTGTTCAGTCTCAGAAGATGCAGAAGGGAGGGGGCTTCTCTAATTATCAAGGGACCAGCACGTCTGTGGCCACTGCACCCGTGGGAATACATTTTGGCAAAAACCTACAATCCCATTAGAGCGGGAGTACCGACCACCCTGCTACCCCCTTTTCTAGCCTGGAGAAGCCCTTGGACGTGTGTCCAGGTTCTGCTCAAAACATTTCTTGAAGACAGACATAATTGGATTAATGTGTATTGCAGCCTTGATGTAACGGTGAGAAATTAGAAACCCAAGTGTCCGACAAGGGGGAGTTTGTAAATATTGTAGTTAACAAATTGTGAGCCATCCAAAACATGGAATGCCATGAAGCAATTAAAAGGCATGAGGCTGAAGTCCAAGTTTGGGCAGGGAGAGAGGGCCAGGGAGTGTGTGGAGAGAAAAATGCTCGCCGCAGGTGGAGGTATGTGTAGAATAATCCTTAGGGCTGCAGGATCGTTCTTTGCTTCCTCAACACATGATCGATCCATCAGCAAACCGCTCAGTTATAAATATAGCCCGAGTCTCTTCCTGTGCATCCCCGTGGCTACTGAGCTAGGCAGAGCTGCCGTCATCTCTCACCTGGACTCACAGGACAGTCTCCCAGATTTCCCACCGCTGTTGACACTGCTCACTCCCCTCCGAGCTGTGCTGCATGAGGTCTCCAGGGAGGTCACTGAAAATCAAGCCCGTTCATGTCACTTCTCCGCTCAAAACCTGCACTGCTGTGCGATTAATAAAATCCCAAGCTCCTGGCCATGGCCCAGCCTCTTTCTGCCCCCTCCTCTCCCCGCAGACACCCCCCTCTAGACTCTCTCTCACCCCCTGCTGCTCCAGCCACAGGGGTCTCTTTGCTGGCCCTCCTACACACCGAGCTCATGCCAGATTCAGAGCCTTCGCACGTCCCCCTGGACTGTTCCTCCCCCAGATGTGTGCAGAGCCAGCCCCTCTGAATTCTCCAGATCTCAGCACAAACGATGCTTCCTCAGAGAGGCCCTCTCTGACCACCTCCACCTGTACCGGGCTAAATAGTGCCCCCTCCCAATTCCTGTCCACTGGAACCTCTGAGTGTCACATGATTTGAAATAGGGTCATTGAAGACGTAATTTAAGGTGAGGTCAGACTGAAGTAGAGTGTGCCCTTAATCCAACATGACTGCTGTCCTTGTGAGAGGAGGAGCCAAGGCCCAGAGGGAAGGTGGCCGCGTGAAGATGGAGGTGGAGACTGGAGGGATGCAGCCCGCAAGCCCAGGGATGCTGGAGGCACCAGAAACTGGAGGAGGCAAAGAAGCACCGCCCCCACCTGGAGACTTTGGAGGGAGCCTGGTGGTAGGAACCACCTGATTTCGGACTTCTTGCCTCCAGAACTGTCACAGAATAAATGTCTGCTGTTTCAAGCTGCTTGGTTTGGGGTGCACTGTTATGGCAGTCCCAGGAAACTAACACCTCCCCAGCCTCCCCTAACCCAGTAACACCTTCATATTCATGCCTTTTGGGGGACCCTTCATAGTGATGAACAGGATGTGGCATTTGCCCACAGGAGTTCAGGGTTTGGTACTATATGTGGGGGGAGTTTTAAGAAAAAAAAAATAGGCACACTGTTGCACTTCCCCAGAAGAAACTAAGCTTTTAGATCAGAAATTATGAAATCATAGAACTCAGACTTTTTATTTTTCTTTGTTTCCCAGGAGTCTGAGACCCAAATTTGGGGTTCAACACTGGTAACCCTGGGGAAGAGTATACTTCCAACCCCTGTTCTGTTTCCCCTCCCTCGCTTGATTACTGAGTGTCATTTCTTGTTCTTAATTCTGACTTTGCAGTCTTCGTTTGTATTTTTTACCTGTTTTGCTGAGTTTTGAGGAGCACCTCGGTCATTTTTTTCTTTTGCAATGCCGTGCTGTGGAAGAATGGCAAAGTGTCAGAATCGTGTCGGGCAGCCCCGTCTGAATCTTGGCTCCGCCGCTTACTGGCCGTGTGGCCTTGGTCAGGTCACGTCACATCCTGTACCTCCGTTTTCTCAGCTGCACAGTGAAAATGAAATGGTGTTTACCTCACAGGGCCGTGGTGAGGATTAAATGAGATAATATTTGTAAATACTATGGGTAAATATCTGGAACAGGGTAAGTACTATTATGCATGTTAAATAAATAGCCAACTTTAACATCCTTATGAAATTTTTAAAAATCCTTAAGATGGGAGCCATACCATCTACATCCCAGACTACCAGCTCTTTGGGGCTATTTAATTCCATTTTGTACCTCCAGTTTCTGTGACTGACACATGATGAATGCTTGATAAATCTTGGATGGATGAATGGCGGGATGGATGGATGGATGGATGGATGAAGGGATGAAACAAACCTAGGTCTTCCTCTCAATTAGATACATGATGATAGGTCACTCTCTCTTTCTGGACATCACTCTCCCACTCTTTTTTTTTTAAATTTATTTATTTTTAGAGAGAGGAAGGAAGGGAGAAAGAGAGGGAGAGAAATATCAATGTGTGGTTGCCTCTCACGGGGCCCCCATTGGGGACCTGGCCCACAACCCAGGCAAGTACCCTGACTGGAAATCGAACCGTTGAACCTTTGGTTCACAGGCCAGTGCTCAAGCCACTGAGCCACACCAGCCAGGGTTGTTCTCCCCCTCTTGAAACTGCCATACCTCTCGGGTATCTTCCTGTTCTGAAGTTCGCTGTTTCTATGCCTCGGATGACCCATTAGCCCCCATTTCTTTGGGTGAGGCATTGCCCTGTCCCTGGAGCTTTCCCCTCAAGACTGTGGACTCCAGTCTGTATTTATCATTATACAATTAAAGATCTCTAGCCACTCTTATTATTCAGGCCCAGAATCAGCAACAACTAAACTAACTAAATCTTCTACTTCTTGAGAAACTAAATGAACAAAAATCTATTTCTGGGCAGAGGATTCAGCAAGTGCCCAGACAGCTGCGGCACTCAGGTGCTGGGGGCTGGGAGAAGCATTGGGGGGGGGGGTTGCTGACAGGCGTGGAGGGGTCCTGAGAAGCAGGGTGGAGTCACACCCTGTGGATGTGGCTATGCAAATGAAACTAGGAGACTAGAATCTTAGGGACTTGAAAATTCTTAAAAGCAGCAAAGAAGGAGTGGAGTCCAATGAAGGGGATAGAGCGGGAGAATCACCGGCATCCTTTGGGAGAGAGGTCCATCTCATCTCCAGTCTGGCGAAGACCTTTCTTCATGCCCCTTCCTTCCTCCACAGGCTCAGGCAGTTCACTGGTGAGCTGGCTCTGCAGGGTGTTAGCTCTGCTCTGTCCCAACCTCTGTCCTCAGAAAGATCTGGGTTCATATCCTAGCTCTGCCACTTACAGCTGCATGATCTCGGGCAAGTTACTTAACCCAGCTGAACCCTGAGCTCCTCATCACTAACACGGGGGAGAATAACTCAGCACGGTTGTTGTGAATATTAAGCAAAATAATGTCAATCGAAAGGCTTAGCATAACATTAGGATGTAGTATGAACTCAAAACCTGACATCCGTTATAATCATGAGCAAAAGGGGGAGACAGGGAGGGGGAGAGAAATGCATTTGTTCAGACACCCAAAGAATGAGAACGGGAACTTTTTTTTAGAAACATAACTATAACAACTTTATTATACCTTAAAATACTAATAATTCCGTACTAAAAATATTTTTAGTGGTCAAAGTTAGCCAGTTGTCTTTTTTAAGTATATTTGATTGATTATGCTATTACAGTTGTCTTAGTTTTTCGCTCTTTGCCCCCCACCACCCAGAACCCCCCTTCTCTCCAGCAACCCTCTCCCCTTAGTTCATGTCCATGGGTCATGCATATACGTTCTTACTCCCTGCACATTTCCCCCATTCTCCCTCTTCTCTCTCCCAGCTGATAACCCTCCAAATGATCTCCATACCTGTGATTCTGTTCCTGTTCTGGTTGTTTGCTTAGGTTTGTTTTGTTTTGTTTTGTTTAGATTCAGTTGTGGATATTTGTGACTTTGTTGCTTTTTTAATGTTTATGGTTTTGGTCTTCTTTTTCTTAAATAAGTCCCTTTAATATTTCCTGTAATAATGGCTCAGTGGTGATGAACTCTGTTAGCTTTACCTTGTCTGGGAAGCACTTTACCTGCCCTTCCATTCTAAATGACAGCTTTGCTGGATAGAGTCATCTAGGTTGTAGGTCCTTGCTTTTCATCACTTTGAATACTTATTGCTGGTCCCTTCTTGGCTGCAAAGTTTCTTCTGAGAAATCAGCTAACAGTCTTATGGAAACTTCTTTGTAGGTAATTCTATGTTTTTCTCTTGCTGCTTTTAAGATTCTCTCTTTATCTTTAACCTTTGGTGTTTTAACTATGATGTGTCTTGGTATGTTCCTCTTTGGGTTCAACTTTTGCACTCTCTGTGCTTCCTGGACATGTATGTCTATTTCCTTTGCCAAATTAGTGAAGTTTTCTTCATTATTTTTTCAAATAAGTTTTCAATATCCTGTTTTACCTCTTCTCTTTCTGGCACCCCTATGATTCGGATGTTGGCACATTTGGAGATGTCCCAGAGGTTCCTAAGCCTATCGTGGTTGGGGTTTTTTTTTGTTTGTTTCTTCTTTCAGTTCTCGTTGAGTGTTTATTTCTTCTTTATGTTCCAAGTCATTGATCTGAATCCCAGCTTCATCCCCTTCTCTGTTGGTTCCCTGTGGATTTTTCTTTATTTCACTTAGTGTGACCTTCATTTCTTCCTTTATGTTGTTGCCATACTCAAGGAGTTCTCTGAGCCTCCTGATCACCAGTGTTTTGAACTCTACATCTGATAGGTTGGCTATCTCCATTTTGCTTAGTTCTTTCTGGGGGTTTGTTCTGCTATTTCATTTGGGCCACATTTCTTTGCCTCCTCAATTTAGCAGCCTCCCTGTGTTCGTTTCTGTGTACTAGGTAGCGCTGCTTTTACTCCCAGTATTAGTGGCATGGCCTGTATAGAAAAGGCACCTATAAGTTGTGTGGGGTGGAGCCTTAGATAATTGTCAGGGTGGGGCAACCCGCTTTACCACTTTGTGGCTGTGTGGGGGGCGAGGCTCAGAGAGGGGACAATGTCACCACCTGGCTTCTGGAGGTTCCCCCAACATTTGCCCCATTTCCAGTCATTTCACCCCTTTCCTGTGTGGAACTGGCGCCCGTCTATCTGCTGTCCCAGTGGTGAATCCTGGAATGGGTGGGTTTGCATACCTTCTAAGACTGTACAGGCCCTTTAAGTGGCAAAAATCCAGCAGTTTCTTCCACAGCCTCAACTCCCCACTGGTTTTTACAGCCAGAGGTACCGGGGATCTATCTTCTTGGTGCTGGAACCCTGGGCTGTGCAGTCTGGCCTGGGGCTTGGATTGCTGGCTTCCAAGGTATCCCTCCCAATTTTCACCCACCGTAGGTGACTGTGGGACCCTCCACTTGCCACTGCCACCACTGCTGCCTCTCCACACCACACCACCTTTCTTCCCGTCTCCGCACCTCCACCCTTTCTACCCACCTGGTGAACGTGTCTTCTTTAAATCCTTGGTCGTTGGACTTCTATACAGCTCGATTTTCTGATGGTTCTGGGTGTTATTAGTTTTGAGATCTGGCTGTAATGATTTCTGTGGTTGCATGAGGAGGCAAAGCGTGTCTGCCTATGTCTCCATCTTGACCGCAAGTCTCTGGAATTATTGGGTTTAATTGAAAATACTGGGAGGCCACTAGTATTGCAAAAAACCCTGTGGCCAATCCTCTGGAGTAGCAGGAAGAACTACTCTAATTTGCTTTGCTGTAGATTGGAATTTTCATATCCTGGACTTATTTAAAGTGGGGTACACCTACTCTCAAGACCCCCTAGGAGTCATGAGGGCTCCACTGAAGATTATTCGGTGTCTTTCTTGCTGTCACTCACTCCCAGTGGTGGTTGAAGTCTGTGTGTCTCCTTTAGGATGATTGGGTTGCAGGAATCGAGAATTTACCCAGTGAAGCTCAAGTAGAAAGGGTTTATCACAGGAAAATCTCCCAGAACCCAATGGCATCAACTTGCCAGATTTAGCCACCAACTCTACATCATCCTCCAGGTCTGCTCCCCAAAACTGAGGAACTGAGTCTCCTGCCCCAAATTCTACATCCCTTGAAGAGAGGACCTGATTGGCAAAGGTGATGTGTAAATTAATTCAACATAAATCAAATCCTAATTTAAATGCTTTCAGGAACCAGCTTCTTGAATATTTAATGGAGGTTTAAAAAAAAAAAGTTGAGCACATCCTTTCTGTGATGTGAATGTGCATCAGGCCCTTACGGAAGATGTGTCGACCATCCCGGAGTGGAAATAATGGGTGTTCTGCCCGTAGGGGCTGCCTGCGGATCCAAGCCTGCTGTCTGCTTTCCTCCAATCAGCTCCGGGGGGGCGGGGCAAGGGGGACTCTAGTCATCCCAGAAGTTTCCTGGGATTTGAATTCCTCCGGGCATTTTCCCACCACGCACCCACCTCAGCTGCTTTGGGTGCTTTCTAGTTGTCAGCCCGAATCCCCAAGCAACCCCAGTTTCTTGCCTTTTCCGGAAGCAGCTGGCTTTCACCCTGTTACCTCCCCAGGTAACGTTTTATTCATTTTTTTTTACCCCACTGTCACTTCAGCTCCTTCCTCTGCCCACAAACGTTCTGCCTCCACCTCCCTGGGCCAAACTGCTTCACTGGAAATGCAGCTGTTGCCCAGGCAGGAGCCCCTTCTCCAGCTATTTCATTTGAGGAGTAGGGCTGTGTGGTTATTGGTTACTTCAGCACCAGGAGAGAGGTGTTGGCAGGAGAGGAAATACCAACAAACTCACAGAATGCAGGGAAGCAAGAGGCTGGAGAGACCTGGTAAACTAATGGTTTTGAGTCCTTCCTGGGGACTGGGGCACTTTGAGAAGCTGAAAAGCCACCGGCACTTTTTTCCAGAAAAATCATGCACGTAGAACAGCACGAGAGTTGCTGCTTAACCTCCACACACCTTGACTTAGGGAAGGGAACCCTGGACCTTAGGTAACAACTTGCACAGTTGAGGGTGATGGCGCCCAGCATGGACCCTGTGGTAGGTCACCCCTTCATTTTGGGGCTACAATGGGGAAGTGACATTCTCAAGGTCACCCAGTGAGCCTGTTACCTGGGATGAGGGTCTTGACTCTGTCTTTCGTGTTTTGCCCCCTGTGCACCCCCTACACAGACCCTCCCACCTGTCTCCTGATTAAATAGCCAGTCAGTTTGCCTCAGAGGCAGAGCAACCAGTGTGGCAGATAAAAATCTGCTGTCTAAATATCTAAATTAAATCCTTGTAGAAGATGCTTACGTGGAGTGTTGGTAAGCCCAGTGGCCCCAGGCAGGGAGGAGCTATTGCTCTTTATCAGTACGGTCTGGGTTGAATGATCCATTTCCAACGGTGCGAGGAATGAAATCCTGAAAAGGAGGAGAGTCGCGTGGAGCGGTGTGAGTCGGGGCTGGCCAGTGGCATTGAAAAGGCGCAGCTCCGAGGGGGCACCTGTCCTGCAGGGGATTGTTCAGGTGTGTCACAGACAGGCCCCGTGTGAAAGTGCAAATGAATCGCCCAAAATAGATGAGATTCCTCTTGGTGATAATAATTGCAAGCGGAGTTGGTGAAAGGTTTTATATGGAGAGCACAGGAAGGAAAGAGCTAGGGAAATAAAGAGGATTTTATTCTGAAGCCACGAATGAGAAAGGGCTTTTTCTTTCTTTCTTCCTTTTTTTTTTTTTTAAACAGGGGCTGTGATGCAAAGGTGGTCTTTTCAAAAAGAAAGTGATCCTATCTGGTGGCAGGAAAAAGAGATGCTGGTCCTACCACAGGGGGCCCTGTTCTGGCAGCAGGAAAGTGATTCACAGAGACAGTGGAGATGAGCCATGGGGGTCCCTTGGTTGTCGGGGCGACTGACCTTGGTCGTGATTCCTCTTTGCCTGCCTTGGTTTTCTGATCTGCACAATGGGAATAGCAAACCACCCCCATAGGGGACAACAGTGATGGATCTTACGAACTTAGTGCTGAACCAAAGCAACCAGGGACAAAAGAGCACCTCCTGTGGAGATTCCATGTGCATCAGCACAAAAACAGACAAAACTCATCTGGAAGTCAGGAAAGAGAGTGAGTGACCGGAGTGAGCATGGGGTTGGGGGTGGGAGAGCACACTTCTGGTGTCTGGAATATTGTGTTTCTTAATCTGGAGGAAATTCATTGAGCTCTACCTTGATGATTTGGGGACTCTCCTGTAAGTATGTTAAATTTTACTTAAAAGTCTACATTTAAGAAAAGAGAAAGAATTGATGCTTTGCTCATAGTTTCTTAGAGAAGATGGAACCGGTAGTCAAGAAGAGTTATGGAAGAGAGGCAGAATGGCAATCAGGAGAGACCAGCTCGTTCGTAGCTAGGGGAAGGGTGTATGTTCATCAGCGTTTGGGTACAGACTGCTGGGATGTCTTGGGGCCACTGTGCACGCTGAAGATTAGAACTTTCTAAGGACCTGAGATCAGTGAGGAAGGGTGCACACCACTGCCCCCCAGTGGCCAGTGATGCCAGAATCCCTCTCATAACAGGCTTGAGAATTCGTGTGGCCCTTACCCCTCCAGGGACCCCAGGCCTGAACCAAATTACCAGAAAGGCATGTGTTTGTGACACAATCAGAAGAGAAGAATGCTTGTTTTCCTTCTGTTATAAAGAATCCTCCACTCGATTCCCTGATGAAAACTTCATGTTTATTTGCTCATTAAAAAAAAAAAAAACCTTTCAAGACACACTGTGCTGGGGACTGGTTTAGTGTCTGCTTGGTGTGAAGGAGGGAAGCTTTACTAGACGTAGATTTCAGAAGCCACGGGTCTGAGTTGCTAGCCACAGCCTACCTAACGCTGGCAGAAGGATTGTGAAACTTGTAAGTATGTATATAAAATATATATATGTATATCTCAAACTGAGGCCCAGAGAACCTGCATCAGTTAAGGTGTTTTCATCTGCAGATTCCAGAAAACACAATGGAAAATGGCTTAAATAACAATGGAAATGTATTCTCCCACTTAACAGAAGTTCTGGGGGAAGGTTGGATAATTCAGCAACACACCTAGACCTCAGGTTTCACTCTGCCATTCCCATGGTGTTAAAGATGTTTCCCTGCACCACTGCAAGAGGGCTGCAGCCTCTCCAGCCATTGCATGCAGACATAATGGGACACAACAGCCCTTCTCGTGTCCTATTTTAGGAACAAAGAAAGCCTTCTCTTTGGCTTCCCAGAATTGTATCACAGGCTTATGCCCAAGCCAGTCCCATGACTGGCTTTGATCAATCGAGACTCATCCTGTGGTGCTGCAGGAGGGCCTGGCCTCCCCCAGTGAGGCATCTTCTTTTCGCACAACCCAAATGTCTGAACGGAATCTGGAGTGTGGTTAACAAGGATGCATCCTTGGATCACAAAATGGGGAGTGACCAGGTGCCTCTGCAAGGGTCCCCAGTGAACGCTGAGTGATGAGGAGGTCTCAGGTCTCAGGTCACTTGGCCAAGGGACACTTGTGTCTTCAGAGAGTGGAGCTAGAGAAGCTCTTAGCATCATCCTCAGAGGAGCCCACAGGCACTGAACCCACAGGCACACTGGGCCCTGGCCCCCGAAAATAGCCAATGTGATCTCCACATGTGAATCTGATCATGTCACATAGCTGCTTAAGACATTATTCCCAGAATCCTTGCTTTGCCACCCAAAGTCCTAAATGATCTGGCCTCTACCTCCACCATCCACATGAACTCATTGCATTTCCCTCTCATCTCTTTGTTCCGCCTCCCTGGACCTCATTCCCTTTCTTCATTGCTCCAGACCCAACATGGAATGGGTGCTTGATCAATATTTGTTACATGAATAAATGCTGTTCCCCAGCCAAAAATCTTATCCCCCTCCCGCCACATTCTAGTTAATTCCTACTTAGGCTTCTTTTTTAATAATTCCTTCTCTTCTTGCAAATGAAGCCTCCCTATAATTCTTTTTCATAGGCCTCCAGACTTCTCTGCTGCTATCTATCATGGTTGTTTCGATGTATGTATGTGATTATTTCCTCAATGTCTGTTTCCCTTCACCTATTTGTGCATTTCAAGAGGATTGTTTGTCTTTCTGTCTTTCCTCGGCTCTACGTCCAGTGCCTGGTCTGCCAGGGGCTCAAACGTGGTACCCGAAGCCCTGAGAAGGTGGTCTGCCTGTTGTCATCCAGCACAGTGGGGGCTGATGAAGGCCAGACCCTGTCTCTGCTGGCTTCCAGCCCCAGGTTCTTTCCTGGACCTGGCCCCTCCTTGCTCAGAGTTGCTGCAGGCTTTTGGCGGGTCCTTGTGCAGCTCCTGAAGGTGCCCTCTCTGGGTGGTTGAATTCGAGCTGGTGCAGCCTGCCAGCCAGGCACACAGGCTGGTGGAGGGATTGTGGGTTGGGCTTCAGCCCCCAGAACCCCCCTAGGCTGCGTGCCTCTGCACAGATCATCAGCTGCACACACATGGAAATCTGCTCCTCCCAAGCCCCTGCTTTGCGTGTATTCTACGCTACATATTTCCTTGTGTGTCCTGGCTTGGCCCCCTCTCCAACCAGCAGCTTGTCAGCTTTGATCTTTTAATCCAGGATTGGCCAGAACATGATTGGCATGCATTTAAACTGAGCCTCCCTGGGGCTGAGAACTGCTCCCGTTGAAGCGTGCAGGGACAGACAAGCTGGCCAGGTCTCTAAGCTGGATCTTGGGGCCTTAGGATCTTTTCTGATCCCTCTACGCCCAAACCGCACCAATGTCGGGGGAGGGGGGTGGTTCGTACCATGCACATCTTTCAGGGCTCCCTCAGGGATACTCTGTGTCTCCCAACAATGTATTGCAGCCGTAGGGTGAGAAGGGGACCCTTTGTCAATAAGCAGTTATTGTGAGTCACGTTCTGTTCTGGGGACTGGACAAATAGGAAAAGTGAGAGAACCTCTTATGCCCCACACAGAGCTCACATTCTATGTGGGGAGGCCCTGAGCCCAGAATTACAGCATAAACTCAGGACTGCTCTGATGGGGGCCTGGGAAGAGTATTCTGGGCACGTAGAGCAAAGGCATGTAACACATGTGTGTGTTTGTATGTGCAGGGGAACAGAGGATAAAGATTGCCAGAAGAAATAACACTTGCACTGAGACTTTAGCCAAACCAGGCATGTGGGGTGGGGGTGGGGCAGAGGAGCAGCATGTGCAAAGGCCAGGGAGTAAGAGGGAGGAGCTCTCTGTAGTCCAGGGTGGGTGGAGTATCTAGTGTAAGGGCTGAGCAGTGAGAGGTGAGGCTGGACAGGCAGGCAGAGTCTAGATCACAGAGGTGTTCATTCCATGAGTCCAGATCCTCCTAAAAGCAGATGCCAAGGCAGGATTATATACGTAAGGATTTTACCAGGGCAACTGCCTGAGAGATAAATGGTGGTGGGCGTGGGGAGTGAACAGGGATGGCTGGAAGAGCATCGGACCTGGAACAGAGGGGAAAGGGAAGGAAGAAAGGTAGAGTAGAAGCATCCTAGCCTGCCATGCAGTCCAAGGAAGTTTTGGTAAGGTTCTTGGGGAGCCCTCAAGCCAAACTTGGTCATCAAAGGAGTGTGTCCCTGCCTTAGGATTCTGGTCACCCAGCCATTGACTGGAAGCAGCCTGTGGCAAGTATGGCCTTCTAGAAAGGTCAGAGGTCAGCCTTGGAAGTCTGGGGTCAATGATGCTCCCTGTGGTTGAAGACCTGAGAGATATATTCTCATGACTGCCACATCTGGGCTTGATTTCATTCCAGGGCGAATGGGAAGCCACAGAAGGTTTTAAGCAATTTTTGTTATTAAAAAAAAAAACCCCACTCTTGTGGCTGTGGAGAAGATGGGTAGGAAGGGATTGATAATACTATTTTTTTTTTAATTGTGGGTGGAGCTGCTGCAGAGGTTCAGGAAAGAGATGATGTTGACCTGGACCTGGGGGTGGTGGGCTCTATGGAGAAATGGACAAACAGATTATATAAAGAGACAGAACGTTTAGCATTTGGTGGTTGTATGTGGGAAGTGAAAAAAGGACTCAAAGAGGAAGGGACAGGATGAAGGAACATCTATGAAGCATCGTTTGTGTGCTAGATACAGCGTGTGGTCCAGTGATGGACCATCCCCATTCATTCCCTCGTGGGAGAATGAGGGGCATGGTTTGAATATACTCTTACCAGAACCCACTTCCTTATTCCCATTCTAATTTCCTTAATCAAAGCAAAAGACAAGGAGAGTGATTCCTCCTTTGTCACTGACTGAAAAATGGTATCTGTGATTGAAGGCACTGAAATGAAGCCTCAAGCAAACAGTCAGTGAAGATGCAAAGGCTCACGTGTTGTGAGAGAGCATTTCAAAAGCTACATGCAAAAGGGGAAAGGCTTATTCGGTGTGGTGGCCGGGATTACACGTTGGCCCAGTAGGTGGAAATTCCAAACTAAGAAAGAACGTGCTAGTAATTCTTGATGCCATCCATTAATCCAGCCCCTGAGTCATTTGACAGCCTTCCATTAGGAGTCCACCACGTGCCAGGGGCAGTCCTTGGTGAATCAAACAGAAATGCTTCTTTGTGGTTGGCCAAAATCCATCTTGTTACAATTTAGTCGTCGTTTTGAAGCTGGAGTATTTTAAGTCCTTTGTCAGTGAGAGAAAATGTGGATAGTCACCAACTAACCCTTCCATACCTCTGCTTCTTCCTGCACTGATAGCACAGGCTTTGATTGTAATGAAACTTGCCAAATAGGCCAAAATCACTTCACTCCGAGCCTTTTCTCCTCCAGGGAGAGGGAGCCCTGAATTAAAGGCAGATACCACAAGGTCAGGGGCGCAGGAAGCAGGCTGTGCCAGGTGAATCTGGCAGGAGCATGTTCTGATGGGGGGGCGGGCTTCTCGGTGAGGATGACCTCCCAGCTAATGGCCCACCCCCCAGGGACCCGCACAGCTGTCCCAAGGCCCAAGGTCTTTCTGGGGCCTGGGAGAAAAAAATCCATCGGCCACTCACAACTCAGCTGGGGAGCGTTTCAGGTCTCTAATGGGGTCATTAGCTGGGTAACAGATGAAACTGAGCAGCGACAGAAGGCAGAGGAAACTGAAACACAAGAAAAAAACACACAGCGAGTTTCCACGTTCTTTCAGAGCACGTGTTTTCCTCACAGTCCCCTCTACTGCCCAGCGTCATGAAATGTCAGAAGCCAAGGGGTTTGTAACGAGCCATGCAAAGAACCTACGGTGTGCTACAGGATGAGAAGGAACCTGTCCACCAGGGACGGATGACGGATTTCCAGAGGACGGCAGGCTAATCCAGCAGAGCTGTTAATGATTTCACAGGGCACGGATGCGCACACCTCCAGTAATTCTGTGAGCCCGGGAAATCGGGAAGCATGATTTGTGAGAAACAAGGGGCCATGTTTTAAGCAGAAAGTTTAGTTCTGGCTTAGGAGTTTATTCCAGTGCTGACTTGTATTAATTAGCCTTGCTTTCTAGCTATAAAAAATAAAATGAGTATATCCATTGTAGAAAGTACAGAAGAAAAGCAAAATCACCCCAAACCCCGTAATTTATGGATAAATGCTATTAAATTTTTACTGTTACACCTGCAGTCTTTTCTCTATGCATATACGTGCACATCTTTTCTGTTGCAAAACAAAAATCAAATTTCATTATTTTAGAAATTGTTTTTTCTCACTTAACAATATATCATGTAATTTTTATGAGGTTTTCCTCCATATTGAAAACCATTTTCCATGAATACCATTTTAATGTCTCTATTGTATGAATACATCAGGTTGAAACATAAAATTAGTGATATTCAACCTTTCTTAACCGACAAAAATGACAATTTCACATGGTTCACCTGTATTATAATTTATTTCTCTAGCCTGATACTCACTGACATTTAGACTGTTCCCGAATGTTCTCAATTATGAAAATTTTGCAGTGAACTTGGTTTTCAGATCTTTGCACTCAGCCATGATTATTTCCTTTTGGTAAACCCTGACACCCTAGTGACATACTGCTGTGTAACAAAGTAACAGGACACAAACCTGGCCACTTAACAGCACCCGTTTGTAGCCCACAGTCTCCATGGGTCAGGTTTAGCTGGGACTCCGCTTCCTAATCACGCACCAGGCTGCCATCCAGACGGAGGCCAGGGCTGCTGAGGTTTCACCTGAAGGGTCAGCTGGGGGCAAGATCTGCTTTCAAGTTCGTTTAGGTGGTTGTGGGCAGGATTCAGTTCTTCTTAGCTGTTGACCTTTAAACTATCTTCAGTTCCTTGCCAGGTGGGTTTCTCCACAAAATGGCTCACAGCATGGCAGCCATCTTCATTAAAGCCAGCAAGGGACAGAGTCTGTTAGCAAGATGGAAGTTGCAATTCAGTTATGTATGCGACTTCATCACAGACTTGACAGCCCATCAGTTTTGCCATATTCTATTGGTCAGAATCAAGTCACAAGTCCCGCCCACCCT
The DNA here is from genome assembly GCA_004026765.1 of Micronycteris hirsuta. NCBI lineage: Eukaryota > Metazoa > Chordata > Mammalia > Chiroptera > Phyllostomidae > Micronycteris > Micronycteris hirsuta. Next base: position 141,590 of record PVJI01001339.1, read on the forward strand.
CAGAGGGAGGGGATTACGCTAGGGTGTGAACCCCAGGAGGTGGGGTCACTGAGGGTCATCTTAGAATCTGTCCATCAGGTCCTAGAAGGGGAATTGCTAGGTAAAATGATATGAATTATTTTTGGAGTTTTGAGGTTTACCGATGAATTGCCCCCTGAAATGGTTGCGCGCCTTGGCCTTCCCACTGGCTGTCTTCAGTCTCGCCAGTGCTGCCTGTCGTCATTTTTTCAAAAAAATCTTTTCATTTTGATAGGGAAATTGATAGGGAAAAGATGGCATTCCGTCTTTATTTGTATTTTTTCAAGAACGAATTTTTTACATTTTTTAACAAGTCATTGTATTTCTTCTTTTGTAAATTGCCAATTCATATTTTTGCCGACTTTTTAAATAAAAGGCTGCTCACTATTTTAATATAATAAGGGTTTTATTAACCAGTTCTCATGAACGTTTTAGATACTGTTTTTCGGATTTTGTCATTTGTTTTAAAATCTTGGTTACACAATTTGCAAAAATACTTAATATTTTACATGGTCAAAGCCACCAATACTTTGCCTTGCGATTTCTTCCTTTGCTGTTATTCCTAAAATGTCCCTTGCCCCCAAATCAGAGAGATCGTCATCTCATGTATATTTTTTATAGCTATGTCACGGCTTTATTATTTATCTTTAACTCTGTAATTCAGTGGCTCATCTTCGCCTCACCTGTCCCACTGGGTGACGGTGTGAGAGCATCTCACCAGTGTGGATCCCAGACTGGGAGCAAGGGGCCCCGAGAAGGGGTGTTAGTATCTCTGTCCTTGGTATGGATGGAAGGACGGGGGATGGAAATTCTGACCCACTTATTCCAGCTTCCTGTTTTCTTTCATTGGTTAGAATTTACAAGGGAAATTGTAAAATAAGAGTTAGTGTCTATGCGTGTGGGTTGCAGGGGGGGGGTGGTCTTTGACAGTAATGTCTGCTGTGTTTCACCATGAAGCCTGATGTGCTTTTATTGGTTGGAAATAGATGTTCTTGATCAAATTTATTCCTAGTTCAGGAACATCTCAAATATATGCGTAACAGCTGTTGGCCTTGAGTAGGAGTCATTAATTTAAGCAATCTCAATATATTATTGGGATAAGTCTCATTGGTTGTGGCACACTGATCTCTTAATAAACTTTTGGTTTCCATCATTAGTACTTTATTTAGAATTTTGGCATTTATATTTAAAGTTTTAAAAAGAGATTGGTTGTTACTATCATTACTATTATTATTTTGGTAGTAGAGTTATGCTAATCTGATTAAATACTTTGGGAAACTGTTCTTTTTCCATGTTTTGGTGTAATTTATAAGACATGGCACTGCTGGTTTTCGGAAATTTGAAAGGTCTTTCTCCGGAGTTGGTTGGGTCAAGGCTCTTAACAAACTGTGTAATGATTGTGCAGATTCCCTGCCATCAATGGTCTAGTCAATTTTTCAGCCACTTGTGCCAATATAGTTACTTATTTGCCCTGTACAAAATGACCATTTCATTGTGAGCTTAAAACCTAGGTAAAAATTGTAATAATAGATCAATAATACCTAAATCTAACTTTTGATCTATAATTATATTTCTAGTTATATGTATTCATTTACTTTCTCTTTTATCCTTGATTAGAAATGACAAATCATCTATTTCATTGTTGATTTCTCCAAGAATGAATTTGTGTACTTGCATATCAATTATATTAGTGTTTAATTTATTTTCTAATTCATTAATGGCTTCATTCATTTTAACACTTCTTTCTCCTCTTTTCTGCTTTAATTTCTTTAATGAAAATGTTCAAATACACTCAAAATTAAGAACAATATAAGTATCTCTATATATACTCATCACCTATATACAATAATTACCAATATTTTGCCATATTTGCTTTATCTTTCCTTTTTTCTTTATTTGCTGAGATATTTTAAAGGAAACCCTAGAAATCATGTCATTTCCCCTCAGCACTTCAGAAGGCATCTCCAAAAAAATATTTTTCTTACCTCCTTCGATGTATTTCATGGTTCTTTTTCCACTTCATTAGGTTGATTTTTCTTAGCTTATTGATTTTTCATTCTTATGTAATAAGAAAAGCATTTAAGACTATGAATTTGCTTCTGAGTACAGAATTGGCAGCACCTATTACTATACTTCATATGTAATATTCTCAATACCAGTATTCTAAAAGTTAGCTACAGTTAAAGATTTTATTCTTCATCTAATAAGCTATCTAGAATAAATGCATATGCTCACATATATCCTTCTGGCTTTCTTGTTTAAATATTTGAGAAGCAATTCTAGTTTTGTAACAGGATGGTGTGTTTGCAGTTGGGTTCCCTGGGAAGCAAGATCTTGCAGGGGGTTTGTGAGCAAGTGATCTTGGGGTCAAGTGACATTTGTGGAAGGGACAGGAAGGAAGTAGGATTGGACAGAAGGAAAAGTTAGTCTGCAAAGAGCCTCAGTGGAGGCCTCAGCTGACCACACAGAGTTCTAAATCCAGGAGGAGTTGGGTGCAGTTGGGGGCTTGAGGACTGGTGTTTAGTTCCCACGTCAGTCATTGGCTGCAGGAAGGGACAGAGCTTTGGACCCTGCAGGGCAAGCAGTCCTGGCCCTGATCAGCTGATTGTCTGCAGGCCTGACTCCCAGGGCTAGGAGAACCCACTTTTCAATCTTGAAGGTGAATCTGGGCAAGGCATCCCAGCCCCCACCACAAGCAAAGCAGGAAGAAAGGTTATAGAGGATCAAACAAAAAATGTGAAGATAAGCTTAAGAAAATCTCCTCTAATTCAGAAACAGGTAAATGAAAAAGGAAAAACAAAAGACATTTTCTTTTTTTTTTAATATACTGATTTCAGAGAGAGCAAGGAAGGGAGAGACAGAAACATAGATTTGTTGCTCTTTGTATGTTCCCTGACCGGGTATTGAACCTGCAACCTTGGTGTATTGGGACAATGCCCTAACCAACTGAGCTACCCGGCCAGGACCACAGATGAGAATTTCTAAGTTTGGAGACGTATTTTTTGCAAATGATCCACCTATGTTCAAGAATCATATTTATTCTTCAGAAGGCTAGACATCTCATACACATGTATTACTCAAACTTACTAAATTTTACCTAATGTTTGGTTTATTGAGGAGTGTTACAGTATTCTAATAAAATTATGATTTGGCCATTTCTTCTTGTATTTTTGCTTTTTTTTTTTCAGCTTTGCTTTACACCTTTGAAACTGTACCATTCAATGCATAGATACCCACACTCCTGTGTCTTCATGATGGCTGGCTCTCCCGCCCGTGCAAAACCCCTCTTTGAGTAGTTTGCTTTTCGTTTTGTCCTGAATTCCATGTTTATTGATGTTTTCACCCCTGGTTTCCTTTGCTTTGTCTGACCTCTCTTTGGCCATCCCTTCATTTTCAATTACCTTGTTATTTTCAAGGTATGCCTTGAAGTACCAGCAGTGCCATGTCTTATAAATTACACCAAAACATGGAAAAAGAACAGTTTCCCAAAGTATTTAATCAGATTAGCATAACTCTACTACCAAAAAGGTAAAAAGCACTTAACAAATTTGGGTTTTAATTTTTGACCCACACCTGAGAATACTGGTGTTTTAACAGTGGGATTTAACCCCTTGATAATGACAGTCATAACTAACAGAACATCTTGTTTTATGTCATCTTAATAGTTACTTCATTTTCTCTCTCATACTATATGAACTTCACAAGTAATGATTTTGATTAATTCCTTACTTGGCTGCGATATATTTTTGAATATTTTGTCAGATCATATAAATTATAAAATTTAACCCTTGTGATTTTAAATTATGGACTTTTTTTCTCTTTGGTTGGAATACTAGCTCACAATTCTTGGATCACAGTTTTTTCCCTCCAAACTTCATTGTTCAGTGTATTTCATGTTACAGAGAAGCTTGAGGCTGCCTGGTTTTTTGGTTTTTGAAGTATTAACCTTTCTTCCTGCTTTGCTTGTACAATTGCTTCTTTATTATTGAAACTGAAAAAAAATTGCACTAGATGTCTAGGTGTCTGTCCCTCCTCATTTCACACCCCCACTCCCACCCCAGAGCTTGCTAAGTTTGTCTGATTGGCAGAGAGAAGTAATGATTCAGCCCAGTGGTGTTTTCTGCATCATTTCTTGGTGACCTTGACTCTTCTCATTCTGCAATATTGGATGTTGTGGGTCCATTCTCCATGTCTTTTATTTTTCCTTTTTCGTTAACCCGTTTCTGAATGAGGAGATTTTCTCAAGCTGATCTTTACGTTTTTTGTTTGATCCTCTATAATATGCAATTCACTGTTTAATGCTCCTGTTGCAATTTTATTTTCAACTCAGCCAGCTTTTTTAACTTCCAGGGTATCTTTCCTCTTCATAGTTACCCCTCTCCAGTGCTCTCTCCTAAGTACATGGACGCAACGCCGCCTTTCACTGTATGAAGACAATTTCTGAACTTTTCTCCATGGCAACTCGACACTGGTGCTGAGACTTTTATATCCCCCTCATCTCAACTTTGAGGGGTTTTTTTTTTTCATGTGGCCCAACTTTGTTCCCTGCTGGCTCATGCTTACAGTGAGGCCATGAATATTATAAACTGGAAGCCTGTGTGGATTCTAAGAGGGACGGAGTAGATCTTTGATTGGATATTTCAGGCCAGATGAAGGGAAAAGGGAAACGTTAAATTTATTGTAATTTTCCTTTTCATAGATTCAGCTGCTTGGAGAGATAAGAGAGGTAGCCGGAGCCAAAGATACCTTTGGCAAGGAGATGTGCCCGTGGGAACAGTTTTCCTTTGGTCTGTGGGCAAGCCAGAAGTGGCCCCAGCCTTGGGTCAGCCGGATCGCAGAAGCGCCCTGGCTCTTTTTGAGCATGACTCAGCGCCACAGTGGGTTGGTTCCACAGTGGGTTGGTTCCACTCTTGTTCCGTTGGCTCCACTTCAATTTCCAAAGATACTGCTGGCTTCCAGAATTGTCCCTTGAGGACCTGGTGGCCCTCCCTGGCTTTCAGGCAGGTATTTGCAAATGCCAGCCGGGGTCTCTTCCACTCACTTCCAGGCCCATTGTTCCAAGGCACACAGGCCTGGGGGCTTTCTTCCACACACGCTGTCAGTCCTGCGCCTTGCTGATAGTCTTCGGTGCTCCCCTGACTTCCGAGAGCTGCCTGTCCTCGGCTCCTAGCACAGAGTGTCCTGTGGTTGGATGAAGGAACAGCACAGCTTTCTGTTCCTAGTCTTTTGATCACCTCGGTGACAGTCTGGGGGCCACAAGAAGAGGGAGGAGGGTCACATCTTTGATTGCCAGCTTGATTCTGAGTGGTGCCCGAGGGAATAATTGTTCAAGGTCAAGGGTGAAGGAAAGGGGGGAAAGATGCAGTTAAAGGCAGAAAGGCAAGGAAAGAGGGGAAAAGAAAGAAAACAGAACAGAAAGGAGAAGGAGCCCACACAATGGTCTGCATGCCCACCCATGATGCCTCCCAGGCTGTCGCCAATGGTGTGCAGGGTCCCTGGGGTGGTCCCAAGTCCTCCGGTGGTATTAATATCTTAGGAACATGATGATGCTGAGGGTGCTGTGCAGGGTGAGCTCCTTGCTAGTCCCCCTCACTTCTTCCACCCACTCTGCTGAGGAAGTCGGGCACCCAAAGGATTTCTTTTTTGGTCTCATTCCTAAAAGGTCTCAGAAATGGGTTGTGATGGGAACAATAGGGGTTATCAAAAGCAAGACAGAGATCCACGCCCCCTGCTGGTGAAAAGAAGCAGCAACTTCACCTCTTTTCCTCCCTGTTCTCCGGCAGGTCATTGGTTTGGCTTCTCTTGCTCAAATGGGTTTGGGAGAAGAGTGGCAGAAGGGGAAAGAAAGGGGGAGAGACAGAGAGAGGGAGAGGGAGGGGGATGGAGAGAGAGCTCAGAATGAACATCACCCAGATGAAAAATCGCCATCCCATGTGAGGAGAAAAATACTCTAGGAGTTAAGGACCATTATCAGAAAATAGATTTTCCTGTCTGGAATGCAAAACAGATCCTGGGCCTTGTAAGTGGGGCCAGAGGGAAGACCGGGAGACGAGGAGGAGACAGGGTACCACCGACCCTTCAGAATGAGGATTGGATTTCCGTTGAATTTTTTATAAATGTCTGTGTGCCTTTCCCATCACATTACAGTCCGGGTGAAAAATTACCCCAGGCCCACCAAGGAAAACAGATCAGCATGAACCAAGATTTCATTGCCAAGGGCCACGTTATCACGTGGAATTTCTTTATGGGTCAGCATGGCTGATTTATTTATGTGTGTTCCCTGCGGGTGTCTGATAGGCCTCCCAGACTGTGATCACCACAGGACAGCTGGCTTGCAGCATATGCGTTGCTTGGGCACATGGCGAAACCCCTGTAACACATTCGCTTGAAAGAAGGAGAGGGAAGGAGTGAAAATACGTCCATGCTGCTTCTAAGCACTCAGGGCCTGCAGCTGGGGCTGCCGCTGAGACACCTGAGCTCTCATTCCATCTCCATCCGCCAGTGGCTGGATCCATAAATGTGGGCAATGGCATCGCCTGCTGAATCTCGGTGTCCTCCACTGTAAAATGAGGTAGTCGTATTCCCTGCTGGTCCAGCAGGTCAGCGAGGTATGATCGTGGCTGACATACTACAGAAGTGACTCACATGGGCAGGAGTGAGTAGTGCTGTGCTATCCATTCACTCACTCAGTCTACAGATATTTACTGAGCAACTACTATGGGCCTACACTTAGATAGGTGTGGTCAACATGGGCAGCATCACTGTCTTTGCCAGGGGCAGGAAGTCCTTAGGTGATGGGATTATGGGTGACTTCAATTCTCTTCTGGGTTTTTTTTGGGGTTTTTTTGCATGTTTCAAATGTCCCATAATATCATGTTTTACCATGATAGACTGGTATTACCATTATTTGTTGAAGGAGTTTATCTTATCATGCAGTCATCACTGCAAAGTGCAGGATGCTGGTCCTGGTTTGCTCAGGACTTTTGCCCAGTTTTATACTGGAAGGCCCACATTTCAGGAACCACTCTGAGTCCCGGACAAACCAAGATGGTCGGGCAGCCTACCAATGTGGTGCAGAAACAGTGTGGCAGATGAATAACCAAATGAAAAACAAAGTGCTGACGTGAACTTGGGGAAGCGGCAATAGAGAACGTGACCTGAGTCTGAGGCTGAATGAGGACATTGGCCTTGGATACCTGAACTAAATGCCGGCACTTGGCACCACGACTGCAGATGTGGCTGGAGAGACAGAGAGCGCTCCTCACCCACTCAGACATGGGAGATTCAACAGCAAGGGGAACATGTTCATTGCCATTGAATGCAGTGACCCCCCCCCCCAGACACACCAGTAAAACACGGCCTAGTTATAGCCATACTCTGACCAGTTAGACTGATGACTTTCACACGCAGAGGGGTGCCCAGAAGGGTGCCCGGGGGGTGAAGAAACCAGAAATGAGAGAGGGGCGGAAGTCAGCTCCCCGTCGGGGCGCAGCATCAGTGCGAGGAAAGGCGGGAAGAGGCGCCCGTCCCCACGCCCACAGCAGTGAGGAGGCAACAGGGGCAGCGCCTCCCTTCCTCCCATTGCTCACTGTGGCGCAGGCATCATATGAAGCCTCTTCCCTACATCGGCTCTTTTGGATCTTCCTAATGATCCTCATGCTACGAGAGGTGTTCATTACCCCCTTATTCCCATGTGGAGACAGAGGCACAGAGAGGTGAAGTCACAGAGAGAGTGCCTAAGACACTCCACCAATAAGTGCAAGCTGGGACCGAATTCAGTCCTGTCTGGGTCTAGTTAGTTGATGTGGGTTATAGTCGCAAATCTAATCCCGCATGACTTGGGTTAGGCCCCTTAATGGGAACTCTCTGCCTCAGTTTCCCCAGCCGCCAGGTGAGGGTGATGTCCCCCGACTACCCTTCCAGAGGCGTCCCGGAGATCCAGCACACTGGTTGAAGTGAATGTACGTTAGTAACCTTATGCATGTAAATTTTTATGTTACGTCTATAACATCGGCGACATTTCTGTTTGAGAACAAAAGAACAAAGCACAGACGTTCGAAGGACGCGGTGACTTGGAGCCCATGGGCGTTTCTGAGTTGGGCTGTTAGACAGGCCCGGTGCTCAGTGAGGTCAGCCCCCAGACCCAGCTCTGTGTCCTTTGGCTTTTGTAGGATGCCCGTGTGGGGGGCCAAGGGCCTGGGGGTGGGGGAGAGCGAGAGAAGAGTGAATGAGAGAAAAGAAGAGCCATGGGGATGGGGCGAGGGGAGGCAGCGCCATGGAGAAACAAGACCGCAGTCAGTGTGAGCGCTGCCGTGGCAATGACTTTCGGATGCCATTTAAATGGTCTATTCGTGCAATTCAGTTGCAGTTTTATTCGATTCAAACCACCGATGTGTGTGGTCCGGTGCCCACCAAGGTCACTGGCCGCCTTTCCGCTGCCTTCGTGAGAGGAGGAGGTGCTGGTGGGTGATGGAGGAGGAGAGGGAGAGAGGGTCAGAGGGGAGCGGAGGGAGGGGGAGAGAGAGGAGGAGAGCAGAGAGAGGGTGGGCAGAAAGGAGGGTGGGGAGAGAAATGAAAGCCAAGGAAAGAAGAGATAAAGAACAAGAAGCAAGGCTGGAGATGGAGAGGTGTGGCAGAGTGGTTGTAAGGGAGTGGGAAGGAAAGATGGGGGAGAGATGAGGAGAAACACAAATACGGCAAAGGGGAAGTCAGGAAACCAAGAACGTCAGAAGGCCCGGAGTGCAGATGCTCAGAGGTAAGGACAGGCAAACACATAGAAAGGGCAGATGAGAGGCCCCGCACATGGGGAGAGAAGGAAGAAGTAACAATGAGTCACACCCAACACACACACACATACACAGCTACGTCGTGGCATCTCCCAGAGCCCTGCAGGACCCGCTGACTGGACGTTCTCTGGACTCCTGACACCGGAATGGCATCGGGGACTTTCCACCCCCTCCAGGCTATTTCCAGTCCCCTGAAAAGGAAGCCCTTGTATGTCACTGGCACTGTCCCCATCTGCATGACAGGGGTCAGTGCATAGATGAGCAGCTTCTTGTGGGGGACCTTGGGCGACCAGAGGAGCGGGGCTTGGGGAAGCACAGACAAGAAGCCCCTCAGAGCTCGAAAGACCCAGAGTCTTTCACTGATCGGGGGACAGGGGCCCAGGGAAGAGAAGAGAATCTGAGGTAAAGCGTCCAAAGCTGCTTGTCCTGCTTCAAAGGTCAAGGTTGGAGCCCTGGCCAGTGTGGCTCAGTGGGTTGCAGCATTGTCCTGTAGACAGAAAGGTCGAAGATTCATTTCCTGGTCAAGGCACGTGCCTAGGTTCGGTCCCAGTCAGGGCTCATAGAAAGTGGGTGTAGGAGAGGCAACCAATCGATGTCTGTCTCTCCCTTGCTCCCCTCTTTCTAAGAATAAATAAATGAATGAATGAATAAATAAATATTTTCCTAAAAGATCAAGGTAGAGCCGCACAGCAGGCTGTTGGCGTGCCATGGCTGTGAGCTCAGGCTCTGGCTCCAAGCTGTCTCAGCTGTGCAGCCTTGGCCAAGCTCGCTCGCCTCCGTGAGCCTTGCTTTCTGCAAAAATGTAGTTCAAGGTTGTCCCTGTGAACTGACCTTTCCCCACATCTTTGATGCAAATGCCTCAGTTTGAGAGGGAAGGAGGACAGAGTGTAGTATTGTGACCAAGACTTTGGAATTTTGGGCCTTTGTCACTGCCTCCCTCCCACCACACCCTCACGTAGATTTATACTCCTGGGCACACGTACAGACACCCTCTGTCTCCATCTGTGCTTACAGGTCCTAAGTCAACGTGGCTGACCATCATCAGCAGGAACACAGGCTGGGCTTCTCTCTAATGCTAGTTCCAGGGACCCATAATTTTCACCAGAGCCACCTGACTTTTTACGGGACTGAAAAATGTACCTACAGCTAATGAGCTATAATTCTGGACAGCACCTGTCTTGACTGGGACTGATTATTTTTATAAAGAAAATAATTAACAATCCCGGTGACCCACAGATGGAGGAAAGAGGCCTGCTTTGGGCACCATTAATTATCCCAGGCCTGGTTTTCAGGACCTGTTCTGCTCCTCTCAGCCTGGACTGAGTGAAAGGGAAGTGGAAATCCTAGTCACCATCATCAAACCACCTGTACTGTGGCCCCTGGGGTCGGGGAAGGAGGAAGAAAGCACCGGTGTGACCCCTTAGCCAGCAAAAGTGAACTTCTCGGCTTCTGTCCATGCTGAAGCTCAGCCAGAGAAACTTGGAGCAGGAAGAGACCCTGGGATAAGTCTAGAGGTGCCGGCTTGAATTCCTGCTGTGTGGTCTTTAGCGAGTTAGTTAACTTCTCTGAGTCTCAGCTTGTCAGTAGGGCCTGGGAGGATCATTGTATAGATGAAGTGAGAAGCTTGAAAACATCATAGAGCTTAATGGAGATCTCGGAAGTGATGGTCATATACGATTCGCAGTTCAGCCTCATCGTTGTGCAGTTGAGGCCCAGAGAAGGAAGAGAACTTGACCAAGGACACACAATCAGTTTGTGGCCAAGCTGGGATCAGATCCCAGGCCTTTGGGGGATCTGTTGTTACTGTTCTTTGTTTGTGTTTAATTTCACCGTGGTTCTTGAACTCTTTGTCATCCGATCTCTCTTAATATCTGGAACACTGATTATGGCATCTCTTTACCCTGAGTTGTCTGGATATAACTTGCTGTCTATTTCATAGGTATAAGGAAGCAGCAGAGTATAAAGTGTGGGAACGCTGCACGCACAAAGTTTGATGCTTATGGCTTGGCTGTGCCATTTCCTTGCTATATAACCTTAGGTAAACTTCTGAAGCTGTCTATTCTCTGTTTCCTTATCTTTAAAATGGAGACAATAATGAACTCTATCATATATTTCATGACATAATGTCCATAAAGTGTCATTTAGCAAATATGTGTATCAGTCAGCTGTTGACACAATGGTGCTGTGTAACAAATCATCCCAGGACTCAATGCCTTACAACATTAATCAGTTATTCCCACTCACACATCTGCAGGTTGACTGGGAGTCAGCTTGTTTAGGTTGAGTTTAGCTGGGCTTGGATTCAGACCTGCTTCACATCATTTGTTTCTTTGGACCAGGTGACTGCTCGGGACAAGCTCTTATGGGATGGTAGAAGTGCAGGAGAGATAAGCAGAAATATTTGATGCCTCTTAAGGCCTAAGCTTGGAACTGGTTCACTCTTACTTCCACCTGCATTTCATTGGCCAAAGTGAGTTGTATGGCCAACCCCAATACCAATGGGGTGGAGAAATCCACCCCAAGTGGGAGGAACTGTGAAGTCACATGACAGTGGGTGTGGACACAAGGAAGTAGGGACAGAGAAAAATAATACAGTCTGCCACAAAAATGAGTGCCAATAGTTGTTTATAAGAGACAAATGGTTGCACTCAACAGCTTGAGAACTAGCACTGCCTAATGTGGGCATAGCACTTTACAGTTTTCAGAGTTTCCCTTTCTCAAGTGCTCTTGTGTGTTACCCTTGGCACAATCTGTGAAGCAAGAATTGGGAGCCCCATTTTACAGTTGGGGAAACCGGAGATCAGAGTAGTAATGAATGAAGCTTGTCCACAGACTTCATACCTAGAGAGTGTGGCAAAGCAGGACCAGAATCAGGGTCCCCCCACCCCAGCCCCAGGTCAGAGCTGGGTCCATGACCGCATGGGAAGGGGACAGTTCTCAGTGTCTTTCACCTTCCTTCTTTTTCTTCCTGAAGTCACATCGGCAAGACGTGCTCAGCCAGCCCGTGTGATGGGGGTGAGGGAACTGGAGAGAGCAGCAAGAACAAGCGTGAATTGTGAGCGAGGGCGGTTATTCTCACAAACTTCCCACAGTGGAGTCATGTTCGATTAGGGCTCACCCATGTGACCTCAGTTCACCTCAATTATGTCTTTAAAGGCTCCAAAAACATTCCGAGGCCCTGAGGGGTAGCACTTCAGTACATGAATTTGGGGGAGAAATAATCCAGCCCATAATAAATAGTAACAATAAAAGTAATAACAAATTATTATTATCCTTATGCCCATTTAGGATCTCTCTGGCCTAGTCCAGTCACGTGCTCTTCATGTCTGAGCAGCACCCCCAGGGACTGGCACAGGCTCCTCCCCTCCCCCTCCCCCTCCTCCCTAGTCAACAAGCAGTTATTTAGCACATGCTCTGCACCAGGGTCTGGGAGGCTGTGCTGAGCAAGTGCAGTCAGGGCGCTCAGTTGACCTTGACATGACAGGGTTTGCAGACCTGTCTCCCATCTCCGACGGTCGGTTCTGAATCTGTTCTGGATCTCCTTTCAAGAAGTGTTTGCCGATCACCCACACGTGCCAGGCCCGGTGCCAGGCTTTGGTGACAGCAGTGACGGCAAGACAGGGCGCTGCTGTCAAGGAGCTCGTGGGGGTTTGTTCAGGCAAGTAATCACATAAACAACCCCGTTCTGGCACACCAGTGGGTGTTCATAAATTTTCCTCTTGAGATAATATGTGACTTTTGGAAACCTTGTAATTCAGTGGAGTGCAGGGGCAGGATTTTAGGCTGAGTGACAGGCCTGTAGGGGCGTTATCTTATGGCACACGAGCCTAAACACCTGTTGTCTTGTGTACTGGCTAACTCGCTGGTGTCTGCTAGTTTGGTGAGAGCAGGAGTCACGTGCTCCCTGTATAGCCAGTATGTAGTATCATGGTGGGCACATAGTAGGTGCTCAACAAATATTTGTGGACTACATAGATGGACCTCAAACTGCACTGTCCAATATGGCAGCTACCCATCACCTCCGGTTATGTATATTTAAATTAACCATTAATAGAAATTAAATTGCATGATTACGCGTACTAGCCATTTATTGTCAAAATGAAAAGTCCGTGTCCTCGGTCAGTCCAGCCACATTTCACGTGTTTGATGCCCACATGTGTCCGTGCTGCCCTGTTGGAAAGCACAGAGACAGGACCCCAGACGTCTCCGTCCTCACAGAAGCTTGCAGATCTGGGACAGTGCTTCTCAACCAGTGTCACCCCCGCTCAAGGCACATTTAGGGATGTTAAGAAATGGTTTTGTTGTCCCACTGGGAGGCTGCTACTGGGATCTAGTAGACAGAGGCCCTGGATGAGGTCCAACATCCTACAGTGCACAGAACAGCCCCCCAAACAATAGTACTGGGGTGGAGAAACACTGTTCTGAATTACCCATCTCCAGGAAGGCCGCTCCCAAGAGGGATTACTGCCTGAAGCAGTTTGTCTGCACATGAGATCATGCTGCTCCTCCCTGGATGAGAGCTCGCATGCCTACAACACTTGACAGTTTGCAAAGCTGAGTCATCCCATGTGTTGACAGTCCCCCCAGTTCTGGGAGGTAATGAGGGCTAGCATCATCACCACCCTGTGGGAGGGAAAGTAAGTCTCAGAGGTGCTCGGCGTCTCAGAAGGGAGCAGAAATGGAGCTCAAGGGTGCAAGTTATGGAGAGGCTGTTGCTTCTCGGTTAAGAAAGCTTTTGCTAGCCATCAGTTTTCTGAAAGTGGAAGGAGTGACTTTCCCCTTGTCGAAGGTATTCTGACTGAGACTACCCCATGGAGTATCAGCCCACTCGACCATGAACAGGGCTCTGTGGCCCCACGTTTTTTGAGAAGGCCTGAATTAACACGTTCCTTTCCTGGGGCTTCACATTGCATTGAACACTGCAAAGGCTCTGACAAGTCCTGCAGCAGCGAGACCGAGTCCTCTTTATTTACCCTGGTGCCTGTCAATCCCAGCTGAGTATATGGTTCCATCCCCGTGCCCTGATAGAGGAGCTCCGCATGTGTGGTAGAAGCAACGTGTAATGGAACCCATTTTGGTAAGTATTGCTTTACAGAGTAGTCAGACATGGAATGAAATATCAAATAATCCCCCTGTCCCTTGGAGCTGTTGGTACTTAATATCTATGTGACCATAGGCAAGTCCTGGTGTTCGGGGAGAGTCGTTCGGTGGTTCTGAATCTGGGCTACGTGATTTACCCAAGGCCACTCAGCTAGAGCGCACACTTCAGAGCCCGGCAGGCGTTTCGTTCATTTACTCACCCTTTTCCTGTTAATAATTCTAGAGAGTCTCCTAGAGTCGTTGTGAGGTCTTTCTCCCCAGGAGCCTGACTCAGATGCCCCGATCACCTGCTTGGTACCACATTCCTAAGGGGAATTGCATCACCTGCCTTATTTAGAGCATGTCACCGTGGCAACCGTGGCTGTTCTGGTGGCGCAGACCTAGATGGCTCCCGTGTGGCAGTGGGTGGGTACTGGCTCATCCAGATGAGGGGGGCTAGGCGGTGAGTTTTGCTGGTGAGACTGTGTGTGCCTATCAGGTGGCAGCTGAGTAGATGTTTATGCCGGCGTGCACTACAGTGTTTCCAAGACTCGCCTGGGGAAAGAACCTTGTGAACTGAAGACTTTTTCTTTTTTTTTTAGCTTAGCTAAATTCCAAGCAAATACTAACACAGGGATAACCTAGAATGTCGAGAGACAGAGAGAGAGGACACGGTAGAGATCGGAAGGGAGGGTCTTTAGAGAGCAGACAAATTGGAGCTCAGGGTGCTTTGTGTCCCAGAGTTCTGGCTGCACGTTATTACTTGGATGTGTGCTGTGGGCTCATAGACACGGCGTGAAATACCGTGGGGAGAAGGCAATTGCCCTTTTCATTCACTTTCTATCCCACTGGTTGTCAGAGCTGTCTCCCTTTGGGACGACTGTGTTTTTAACACCTCTCGACACGTGCTAATCTTCCTTTCTTAACAAGAGAGGGAGCAATGTCAGGCTCCGGGCCGGGGCAGGCAGCAGCGCACAACGGGGACTTCGTAATGTTCCTGCGCTCTCATCAGCTCTGTTTTTAGGGCCACCTTCTCCGTCTGCACAGGACGCTTATTTTCTGTTTACAGTCGTGATGTGATGTTTCTGTTTTTAACTAAATATGTTAAGTCAAAAAGCAAGTCAATTTCACGCATAATATGAAGCAAATGCTCTTTACAGGAAACATGCATGCATGGATGAAAATCACAACTGGTCGTGGGTGAGCCGCTGAGGTTTAGGACACAGGCGGTGAGAGCGGCGTGGCTTCGGAGGAAGCAAGCCTGCGTTAGTGCCCGCTCCGCCACGCCCCCGCCGTGCTGTGCGGAGCGGGGCCTTTCGACCCTCCGAGTCTCGGTTTTGTCGTCAGTGAAGTGGGGACAGTAAATTACCTGTCTTATACGGTTCACGGGAACTTACCATATAAGGCGGATAGCAGGGGCTCAGAGATTGCAAACTCGCTGTGCTTATTCTGTGACTACCACCAATTTGTATACATGGTGCCTCTAAGGGTCCCGGGTTTGAGATCAAACAATTTCTTGCTCATCAACATTTGCTGAGTACACTTGACCCTTGAGCAGCATGAGGTTGAACTGTGCAGGTCCACATACACCCGGATTTTTTTTTCACTTGCTCCGCACTGTTCAAGGGTCAGCTGGTGGTTGGGAATCCACATATGCAGACACTGACTTAGTTATGTGTGGATTTTCAACAGCACAGGCGGTCAGTGCCCTGAACGACCACATTGTTCAAGGGTCAGCTGTACTTGCCCGGTGCTGGGTGAGCTTTAAGCTTTAGCCATATGTTATCTCATTTCTCATTCTCAGTGATTCAGCGAGGAAGGGGATAGTGCCCTACTTTGCAGCTGAGGCACAGGGGAGGCAACACACCCTACAGAAGTCACACAGCTGGAACGCAGCAGAGGCAGTCCCCACACCCACAGCTCGTGTGCAGGCTCTTAACTACTCTTATCGGCACCAAAAGTGCCTGCATCTTATAGAACTACAGTCCAGTTCTTTGTTGTTGATAAGGAGTCTGATTAGTGGGTAGTCCTTTGGTTATAAGGAACATGAAGCACACCAAGGTAGCACCAATAATAAAGAGAATGTATTGGTTCTCATAACTGAAAAGCTGAATAGCTTCAGGTCTAGCTGGATCCAGGAACTAAAACAGTGATGGCCCCCTGTTCATTTCTTAGGTAATCTCTCCGCTTAGGGTGACAACAAGGTTGGCAGGAGTTCCAAGCTTTCATCTTGCCCTTTTGAGCAACTTCTAGCAAAGGAGGTCCTTTCCAAATCGTTTCAAAGCAGTCCCAGAATTGAGTCTCATTGGCTCGACGGGCCTGTTTTGGTCAGTGCCTATTTAGGAACCAATCACTGTGGCCAGGGGCACGTGATGCTTTCATTGGCCCGGATGGATCACGTGCTCATCTCTGGAGCGGGGGTGAAGGCACCATTGCCAGAAACAGATGGGCTGAGAGTAGAGAAGGGAATGGACCCCTCAGAGAAGAGTTTGTTACTCATCTCATCACAGCAGAGAACAGACGCTCAGCAGGGAGAATTATGCCCCATGAAATTTACTCTCAGTCTTCGTGGAGAAGATTATGGGCCAGGGACCTGCACCCAGAGGGAGCAGACAGCGGTTTCATCGCTTCTGTCCCCTGGTTTACTCTGAGACCTTGGATAACCCCATAAATCCTAATGTGTCTCAATGTCTTCAGTTGTTGCCCAGGACAGGAACTTCTCGCCACCACACTTTGCAGGACTATTTTAAAGAGCAGAGCACATGCAATAACGTTATTTATAAATGGAATTAACATTGCAGCTTTTTATTCTCCATGGTTTCTACAAAAAACACACTTTAGTCCAAGTTCCCCCCTCAATGGCTAATACCTCGCTCAAAGTCCCAGTATAACCAGTCCCTGCTGGGTTTTTAAGACCTGCCTTATCTCCCCACAAGAATGAAGAGGCATGCACACTGCCTGTGCACTTTCAGGTACGCAGTCTCAGAGAGTGCTCGTGAACTCGAGTGATACCTTACTGAGCCGTCTGCGTGCCAAGATATGACATGACAAAGCTCTGCTATGTATATACATGTGTGTATGTATATATATACACGTATACACACATATATATATTAATCCTCATTCGAGGATATGTTTACTGATTTGAGAGAGAGAAACATCAATTGGTTGTCTCCCACATGTGCACCCACCAGGGATCGAACCCGCAACCTAGGTAAGCTCCCTGACTGAGAATCGAACCCACAGCCTTTTGGTGTATGGGACGATGCTCCAACCACCGAGCCACCAGGCCAGGACTGTGCCAAGTATTGCGCACCCACCTTCTCACTTAGTCGTCCCGACAGCCGTTTTGTTGTCGGTGATCAGAGGTGGGGAGAAGAACGCAGGTCAAACACTTGGAGATTTGGGGAGCTGAGTGCAAACGCTGATTCTGCCTCTAATAGCAGGACCGCAGCAAGTCACTTCACCTCCAAGCTTCCATTTCCTCACCCAAGAAATGGGGACACAGGCTCTGTCATAAGGCTGTTGGGAGGACACATGAGCTGATGCATATAAGGTACTGGGCAATATGCCTCGCACCCAGTGGGCCCCTCCCCAAGGTCACACAGCGGGCAG
Organism: Micronycteris hirsuta; assembly: GCA_004026765.1. NCBI lineage: Eukaryota > Metazoa > Chordata > Mammalia > Chiroptera > Phyllostomidae > Micronycteris > Micronycteris hirsuta. The sequence continues at coordinate 159,088 of PVJI01001339.1, forward strand.
CAATCCGGCCTGCCCGCCTCCAGGACCCATGCTGTTCACACTGCCTTATGACAGAGCGCATCTCTTCTGGGGCTATCGGGGGATGTCCTTTGGCTTCCAGCAATTCAGGGTCCCCGGCCCCTGTGGTCTACCCAGAGCTGCTCTGTATGCTCAGGCCACAAATTGCCTGCTGCAGTGTCCTGAAATAACTCTGCTCTTCCGGCCAGCCCCCCTCCCGCCTCCCTCCCACCAGGCCCAGAATAGCCACATACATCACGCTCCAAAACAGGCTGCAGGATGCTTCCTCCCCTTTGATAATAGCTCAGCCTTGTCTAAGTGCTGGCATAGCCGGGGCCACCGTGCCTGGTACAGCCTCAGCCAGGCTTAGGGATGCGGTGCTATCCTGGACAGATGTCGCTTGATTTCACTTGCAAGGAGATGGCATACTCATCATCATTCCCGGGTAGGCGTGGCAGGACAGGTGATGTTATCTCACCTTGCCAATGGAGAAACCCAAAGGCTAGTGGCAGGTTTTTTGACAGCTAGTGACAAAAGACTATGGCCTGTGGTCTTACGTGATGTTTCCATGCAGTTTTACTTTTATGATGAGAACTGACATCCCCCCTCTCACTTATGATCTCCTTGCCACGGCCTTCAGACTTTTGCCAGACCTGGTTTCTGCTCACCTTTCTAACCATATCTTCCTCTTCTCCTCCCCTTTTCCATTTTGCTCATGTCCCTCTCACCTCTTCACAGTTCTTGAAGCCCAATAAGCATTCTGTCTCCTGCCTCAGGACCTTTGCACATGCTATTCTTGCTGCCTGGGATGCTCTTTACCCAACCTCTTTTGAATGATTATTTCCTCCTTTTGCCATTCAGGTTTCAAGCAAACCTCTGCTAGTTTCTTCCACACTTCCTTTCCTTTTTTGCACGTATTACAAGTTATAATTACCTGTATTTTTCAGAACACTTATTTTTTTAATACCTGTCTCTTGTACTAAATTATGAGGTCCATTATAGTAGCAACTTCACCTGTCTTGTTCACTAGAGGTTTGTCCAGAGCCCAGGGGAGTCGCCTGATCCTTCACAAGAGTTCAGTAGAGATTTTTGAAGGACAGACATACTGACAATGATGTTACATGATAAGTATCATCACTCCTGTTCAACAGATGACACATAGAGATGCAAAGTAGCAAGGGTTTTTCCAAGGTCATTGTCAAGGTTAGGAACAGGAACTAAATAAAAACTCTAGACCCCTGACTCTGTCCGGTATTCTTTCTACCTCTCACAGATGTTCATCGAACAGAGATATGACCACGATTTTACTCAGGTGATACCAGGAAAGACTCTTTCTAGGAAATAGACTCTCTGAGCTGAGTCTTGACTTACGGACGGGCAGTCACCAGGCAAGAACACAGGGAAGGGTGTTCTGGGCAGAGGGCACAGCAGACGTGAAGACCTGTGACTCTCTCACAGGAAGCACTGAGCAGATTGCAAATGTTTCTTTAATGTATTCATTCACCTGTTCATTTATTTCTGCTATATTTACTTGAGATCTGCCATGTGTCAGACATTTTGGGGGTGGGGGCTGGAAATACATATGTAAAAAGTAACACAAGGCAGTAATAATACTAGTAAATCTTTATTGAGCCCCTATCGTGTCCAATAAGACGCTGTATTGAGTGTCTTATGTGGACTCTTCCCTTTTTAACCCTCATACCCATGAGATAGATACACCCTGAGACTGGTACCGGAGTTCTCCCATTTTACAGAGGGGTAGGTGGAGGCTTAACATGATTAAATAACTTTCTCACGTTACTCAGCCCATAGGTGGCGAAGCTGGAATTGGAATCTAGGCAACTTGAGTCAAAAGCCCCTTTGTCATCTCGCCCCCCCCATAGCTATCCTACATAAGAGGGTCCATCATAATATAGAAGATTTACCAAAGTAACACATGCGCATTCCTCAGAAGTGTGAGCCGCTGTCAGGAACCCCTCCCCCCCCACCCCCTTCCCTGCCTCTCCTCAGGCTCCCTGGAGTTGGACACAGCCAGCCAGTCCCTCCCCCACCCCACCCCCGCCGGAACACACCCCCCAGCCCCATTCTGATGCCTCTCCCCTCCCCCTCCAACCTTTTTTCCCAGAGACGTTGTCCCCATCACACCCTTCACTTCTCTCTGAGACTGTTCTCGCCTGTGGCAGTGAGATTCAGTACTGTCCAGCCACCTGCAGTGTCTCTGACACTCTGAGGGCTCCCCAGACAAGGGTTCTGCCATCCCCTTTTCCCCAGAGCAGAGCCAGACATGGGGAAAGGTGCCTTCAAATCCTGCCACTCCTCTCCCTAGATTGCAGCTATTTATCTGGAACACCTGCGCCCAGCCCTCCCCCATGCCCAGCAAGCACAAGGCCTGTGGACACCAGGGCAGTATTTCAGAGCCTCTGGGGTGGTCCTCAGCCCTGAAATCACTTCTGTTTGGCTCCTGACTTAAGAAGCACTGATTGTACCCGCTAAGTGTCCCCTTGCCTGCCCACTCCCCAGAGCTTCTCCATCATGTGCAGTCCCTTGCCGACTCTGTTGAAAAGACACAGAGTGATGTTTGTTCATTCATTCATTCATTGTGACATGCACTGAGCTAAACTCTGGTGCTACAGCCCTGGGACAACCAGATAGATACCGGTTAAGAACTTACCTGCTTCTGTTTCCCTGAGTGATGGGGCAACAGAAGAGGAATACTTATCAAGGACTCGGGAGCCCATAAAAACTTCCAGAGGAAGTAATGATTAGAACAAACTGGAGGTGTAAGCAGGAGTGGACCAGAAAAGAGGAGAGGAGTGTGTAAGGCATCCCCAATATATATGCAAAGGCAAGAAAGGCCTGGCCTGCCTAGGGAAGTGCCAACCTGGCTGGAGCGTGGGGTGGAAGTTGGGAGTTGAAGGAGAGGGAGCTGAGAAAGGTAAAGAAAGGGGTGGGAGGACAGAACATAATTCTCACTTCTCAACCAAAGCCTGGCCCCTGGCTAATTTTCTTTAAGAATGGAGCTGTACATTCATCATTCCACTCCCGCACCTCCCGCTCAGGACACCCTGCTTCTTGGTCTCATCTGAGCATGCCTGTCCCTTCCCTGCACCTCTTCATGTGGAATGTGTGTGCGTGCGTGTGTATTTGCATCAGCAAGTGCGGCGGGGCTGTGTACTCAGTAGCAGAAAAGTCCTTGAAGGTTGAAGGAATGAATAGTGGAAGGAAAAAAATGGCCACCTTGTCAAGCCCTAGAATGAAAATTCCACTAGATGGACTCAAATAGCAATGTTTCCCACATATTAATTAACTTGTTCCAAAGGTGGGGTCAGAGTGTCCTTGAGATGTGGAGGCAAGATAAGAAAAAAGGTGCAGCCTGCGTGTGCACTTGGGCGTGTGGGCAGAACTTCCGCTCAAACCCCAGGGCTCTGCTGATTCAGGTCCCTGGAGGCTGCCCGTGGCTCAGCACCAAGGACAGCGGTCGCCGGTTAGGCAGCAAGGCTGTGGTGACTCGACCCTGCACCCACCACTGACCACTGCCTGGCTGCAACGCCAGCCGCCTCTACTTATAGAGCCAGCTAGTTACATCACCTCTCAGGTGTCCCTGGCTTTATGGGAAATGTATGTTCCTGACAAGTTGTATGTAAACCTATATCTTATAATGTGATTGATTCAGAAACACATTTATTTTTTCCCAGTAAATCTTTCAGGATAGGGTGGAAATCTTGATGCTTTGGTCTCCCTGATTTCTGAAAAGTAGATGCATCCAGAGATGGTGTAACCGTTGGTTAAGAGCATCCTGGGACTGTGTCAAGGATCCCTGGCTCTGGAGGCCTCTGGGGCTGGGTCACTCTCTGCCTGAGAAGCTGCCCTGTGCATTGTGCGACATCGGCAGTGTCCCTGGCCTCTACCCACTGTTGTACTTCCGCAGTTGTGACAACCCAGACATTGTCAGATTCCGTTCCAGTGCAAAATCTCCCACCTGCATTGAAAATCTAGGGACTACGTGTATCTGAAATTTGAATTCTGGTTCTACCACTGTTAATGGTTCCGGTCAATTGACTTACCTGCTTTATGGCTAAGCTTTCTCATATGCAAAATGAAAACAACTTTAACACTCACCTTATGGGGTTTATGTAAGGACTGAATAAAGTATTCCTTGTCAACTTATTTAGCATATTGCTAAGCACATAATAACCCTTCAAAAGATGCTCACATCATCAGTAAGGTAGTTGCCATCATCATCATTATCATCATCATCATCATCCTAATCTTGGCCATTTAACTCCAGAAATTATATTGTCATATTTCTAAATCATTCATTCAGAAAGCATTACTATACCCATTATCTGTAATGTTGATACTCTGCTAGGCAATGGCTATTTAAAGATGAAGAAGCCATTAGTCCCTTTCCCCAAAGAACCAGAAGTCCTAGATTTGATACCCAGGTCATCAATGCACACAAGATTCCCATGGTAACGTACGTGTGACATGTAATCCCATGTCTGTCAGGAAGGATCGTCTCAGTAGCAACTAAGTGCCACAGTAGCAACCAGCCCCCAAATGTCAGGGGCTGGAAGCAACAAAGGCTTCTGTCCATGCTCCTGCCACGGGCTCATCACGGGCTGATGGGCATCTCTGCTCCACGTTGTCCTCTCGCAGGAGCCCAGATGGAATGAACCTCCACCGTGGGGCATGTCTGTAGTTACCAAGGCAGGGAGAAAGGGAAAATGCTGAACTGCACACTTGCCTTTAAAGGTTTTTACCCAGAAGTGACACGCATCAATTTTTTTTACACTTCAATAGTCAAGGCAAGTCATGATACCATAGCTAAGTTCAAGGACATGGGGAAGTGCCATCCCACTCTGGGCCTGGAAGAATTTCTGTCCATCAGCGTCAGACCCCCCAGGGTTTAACCTGTGATGATGCTGGGCTTAAAACATCATCAGAAGAGCTCGTGCTTTCTGAAAGAAAACAAGAAGTAAAACAATGCCCCTGCATCTTGTTGTTCTTATTATCTTCTGAAAATAATTAACGAGGAAATTTTAATGGGAGCAGCGAGAGACCAGCCCTATTGATTTACAGCTCAAATCGGGATAATCCCCATCAAGGCTCCATTGGCCATTTCACTTTGGCTTGCAAAGGCTCTGTTATTAATTCATTTCTAAAGTGCTCTCTCTTACTCCCACAGGGTATATCCCAAATAACTACGTGCTTACAACACTCTATTTGATTAAAATTTAACAAGCTATGTTATTGGCAAATAAACTATTTATTTCAGTACTGTTGCCAATGCCAAACAGAATGGTTTGAACAAAGGAGTAGAATTGACACAGTAAAGAGACTGTCATTAATAATTCACAATAGCCAGAAATGCAGGCGTATACATTTTTTTTTTTTTCTGTGAAGGCATTGGAGTGTAAAATACCAGAGGGGTCAGCCAAAGTTCTCTGGTTTCCTAGTTATTAAAAGGGGGAAAACCAAGATATTGAACTTAGGTTGCCATGACTGATAGTGAAAAGAACATTTAAGACAACTAGCCACACCCCTGCAAGTGACTTGCTGTGTGACCTCAGGCAAGCCACCTAACCTCCCTGAGCCTGTTTCCTGTTTTGGAAAAGGAAACTAGAAAAACCTTGCTTATGAACACTTGGGGTTTTATCAGAGTAAAATGATAGGAAAGATACAAACAGGCTTTGGAAATGCAGAAAGTACTTTATAAATATCAGAATTACATTGATAATTGCTTCTTTTCTTTGCTTCTCAAGCCAGACACTGAATTATCTGGCAGAGATTTGTAGAAAATAGAGGGGAAAAGCCTTTCTCTCATTTTGTGGGGTTTCTATTCTTAGGGAAAACCCTAAAGTTTGGCTTCAGCTGATAATGAAGACATCGATCCGAGCAAATCGCCCCGTCCACCCTCGTGAGTCCTGCTCCATTGCTGACAATGATAGTTAAGATTTGTTTAGCATTTAATTACTATATACCAGAATCATGTCATCCCCTTTATTATATTATGCATTATCTCCCAACCACCCCCAGGACATGGGTACTCTTAACACTGTCATTTTTCTAGACAAGAAAATTGGAGCTCACAAAGCAGGTCTCATCCAAGACCACTCACGTGGTAGCGGCCGGGCTGGCTATCTGGGAGCTGCTTCAGCTCTGTCCCTCTGCATGGCCTCGGTTCTGAACCGCCTCTCTCCCCTGGATTTTTTGCTGGTTGAGGACACGCTGTTCTCTGTTGCTTCCTCCACCAGGGTGTAGACTGCCTGGGTGGGTCAGATCTCCCAGCTGAAACATGGAAATGTGAGCCAGAGTTCCAGAAGGATGAAAATGCTACATCCAGTTAACTGGTTGTACCCAGGACAGGCTTGCACTCAAAGTAGGGGTTTAGAAAAATCTGTGCATAGGTGGTTGAATAAATGGGGGATGGGCGGATGGATGGATGGAAGGAAAAATGGAAAATGGATGAATGAATTAATTTATCACCTAATGGATGAATAAATAGACATTCTGATTTTGAAGCCATGAAGAAATCGCCTCCGATTCCTGTCTGCCTTTGAAGTCTTGCTTGACAAAGAGTAACACCTCGATGTGTTAGCACATTTTTTTCATTATTCACCAATATTAGCTGCTTGTCACTTTAGTGGCCCTAGGCTTTGGGTGCTCATTGAAGACACCATTTCTTAGTCTGAGCCCTAATGTGTTATTGACTAGGTGCTGGTTTAAACTCCTTCTCTGGGTAATAACAATAACAGTGACTGTTATTTATTGAGCCTCTCGTGTGCCGAGTGCTACAATAAGCCTTTTATCTGATTTACTACAAATACACGGCTAACTCACAATGTTGATATTACTGATCTCATTTTTCAGATGAACAAAAGTGAGTGTTGGAGAGGTCATCCAGCTCCGCCCAGGTTAAACAGGGGCAGAGGCTGGACACACCTCTCGAGAGTACAGCTACAAATTGGGTGGCTTGTATGCTGCGTTCCTGGTTCTCAAAGCTGGTCCCCACCTCAGCAGAAGCAGTGCCACCTGGGGGCTTTTTAGAAATGCACATTCTTGGGCCCCAGCCCAGACTTTCCAAAGTGGATGCCCCAGGAGGGGGGCCCAGCAAGCTGTGCCGTGACAGGCCCCCTGGTGCTTCTGATGCAGAGTCCAGTTTGAGAACCACCACTCCTATCGATAAATGTTGCTTTCCTAGATGTCAGGGATGCACGTGTACGAAGTCATCCACACCCTTTCACATGACGTTGCGTGTGACCAGCCACTCCCCACTGTGTGTCCACCTGATGCTCTTCACTCTTCTCCAAGGTCTGTCCAATTGCATACCTTTTGCCTCTTCCACTGAACTGTAATCTCCATGAGGGCAGAAACTGTATCTGTTTTTCCTCAACATCCTATCCCCAGTACCTAGTACTATGCCTGGCACATAGTAGGTACTCAATAAACATTTGTACAAATAAGACCTGGGCACCCTGTGCTTTCTATCATGATACAGCTTATTGTGACTACCCTAGTAAGGTTTGTTACCTTTTTGTGTGTCTATTGGGTCGGAGCTTAGGGCTCTAGAAGCCAGCAGGCCTCCACCCACACCCTGTGTGGCCTGGGGCACATGACAATCTCGCTGAACCTTAGTTTCCCTACTGTGGGAGTAATAGAGTAGTAGGGGGCATTAAATGAGATAGTACACATAAAGCTCTCAGCCCAGTGCCTGGCATGTTAGAGCTAATGATCTGCTTTTATTAAATCCGAGCCTCCCCACCCCGCGCCCCCTCCCCCACTGCCAGCTGTACAGCCAGGTCCTCAAATGTCTGGTGCACACACCTGTCTCGCAGATGTTCAGAAACAACAGGTCCACTGGGGATGTCCAAGTGGGGACAGAGCCGAAGACGTAAGTGTCAGACAGCAGATTCAGACGAGTAGGTGCCTGGCTCCTCCCCCTCCCAGCTGCATGAGCTTGGGCAAGTTTCTGAACTTCCCTGGGCCTCAGTTTTCTCATCTGTAGTCCCACCTCGGTCACACAGGACGTAGGTGGTAACTATGACAGGGACCAAAGGCAATTAGAGCATGGAGAGCCCGTGCCCAGCGTGAGTACCTATTAGCTGTCATCATCATCATGACTGCCGTCATCGCTCTTGTGACCCGGCCTGATCGCTGGGGGACCAAAAGGTAGAAAAAGCGGGCTTTGTGCAGACTGCTTACCCCACAGCCCAATCCTCTGTTCTACCTTTGTCTCCGTTCCTACCCTTTCTAAACCGGCCCCACGGACAAGCACAGAGGAAGCCTGGGTAGCCGCAGTGGGGGTGGGGGGACCTCATCTGAACTCCACTTTCTTTTCCTTTTGTGTGTGTACAAAATCACCTTGAAGAGCCGCTGTTTCCATGGCTCTGAGAGTTTTAGATATTTATCTCCCATCTGCACGGGGACCCCTGGGCGCGGTAATCCGCACTTGGCGTGCCCCGCAGCATCTATCACTGCGGCTCAGGACTGGCTCCTTCCAAGTATCTGCCATGGAGGTTCTGGCAACAGCTGATGGATTTCCAGAGCCCAGAGATGAAACAGTACTCGTTCCCGTTAACTGATCCTAGAAGGAAGGCGGCACTAGAGATGGGGAGGAAGGGCACGGCAGGGGGAAGGGCCAAGGTCTGGAGCCTGGGGGGAGGAAGCGCCTCTCCCCAAAGATGCCGTTGCGAGGTGTCTTTTCTTCTGGCCTGTGTAGCACTGCGGCAGTGGGCACTGGGGGTCTGCCTGAGCCCAAAGAAATCATTCAATTGGCTGAGGAAGAAAATGAGCGAAAGCCATCAGGCTTAGGAAGATACCCTTGGGGGAAGTTCAAGGTGAGGCAGAAACAGAAACAGGAGCGCCCCCAATAAGGACGCCCACATGCAAAGAAATGAAGGCCGAGCGGGTAGAACAAAGGGAGTGGTTTAGCCTGTTATCTATGGTTCCCACTGCTGGCCAGCCTGAGAATCGCCCTCCAGCGCCCTCCTGGAGATCCTCCTATCAAAGCAGGTAGTGGAGTCCACCCCTCCTCCACCATGACCTGTTGGATCAGAATCCCCAAGGGTCGGCCCAGGAATCTGTATGGACAGAAAGTGCCTTCTGCAATTCTGAAGTAGCCCGATCAGCACCGGCTATGGGCACACATTTGGGAGTCATGGATTTCGATGTCAAAATATAATCCCAGCCACCAGAGCCCATAGCGTGGGCCCACGGCACTCCCCAGACCTGACTGTGGCTGCTGCGCCTTATCTTTGGAGCCTGGGGGCAGAGTCCTGTGTGAGAAAGGAGAAAGTAGGTGATTGGTTGCATCTCACGTACCAGGCACATGAGATCGTGGGTGCTGTTCTATGCAGACAGTTCCTGGAGCACTGCTAGCCAATGAGATGTAAGTCTACCCTCCTGCTTCCTGGCTGGAAGAGAAAAGGATAGACCTCTGTTTTCTGGGCCAGGCGTATAGAGGTAGGTTCATTTCTCAGAAGGCGTCTGGATTCAGAAAGCCACCATCAGGCTGCCAGCCATCACCTAGGTTACGGTGGCCTGACAGGGTTGGCCCAGGTGTGGCTAGCTCTGTGCTTCCCTACTTTTGAGGAGAACAGAAGAAACTAGTCTCTCAACCAGGGACTCACAAAATTAAATACCTACCAGGGTCCTAGGGACCATAAATGGGTGAAGTGAGCCAGGTGGGGACTCAGACGATGTGGGGCCACTGTGACCTAGATCCCACAGATGGCTGCCTTGGGAGGGCAAAGCACCCCTTGTCTCCAATCTGATCTTTCTTAAAACTAAAATGTGTGCATGCAATGCTTGGCTTTGAAATGTTGGCAGTGAGCTTGAGCGTTTGGGAAGTAACATGCAGCCCAAGCAAAGAGTGTCTGCAGGCTCCTTCCTCAAGGAGCTTCTTTGCACAAGAGGGAAAAAAAAATCCATCCACTTTCTACCTGTCTGTTAAATGAATGGGCTTTGGAAGCACCTGTCTACTCAACAGCCACTGATTGGACCAGGAGCTGTTCTAGGTACGGAGGGTTCAGTTGTAAACAAGACAGAGCACTGCTCTCCGAGGCATAGATTCCTCATATTTCAGAGCTGGGATGTCTTAAGTTCACCTACGTGTGTCGTTTCCAAATTGCATGCTGTGACTCTTTCTCTGGGCTTGCCTTGCAGAGCGAGGGGAGGCCGAGTGGTTGGGTGTCTGGATTACCAGCCCTGCTCCCTCGAGAGGAGCTGTATGTTTACCTGTTTTGTGTCGGGCGATTTCAGGCGGCCACCAAGTCTACACATGGGAAAACTAGGGACCAAGTGCCGTGAGCAAGGGAGCATCCCTGAAAGGAGCCACTCACACATGTGTCTTTCCACAGTGCCAGGTTTATTAGGGGAGACTCCCCAATGAGCCAATGAGTCACACGCAGGTCACGCACAGAGAGGGGGAGCTTACGCGATAGAAGTGAGCAGAGCAAACATCTGGTGTACGTTCTGGTCCCTGGCGGAGTCTGCAGGTGGAGCGTGGGCATCAGTCTAAAGCCAGGTGGCTGCCGTGGCGGAATGTGTCCGGTGGAGTGGAAGTCCAGCAGGGCTCCGAGTGTGACCCGTGGTACAGCCAAGTTCGAGCGTTGGGTGGTTGGAGCCCTGAGTTCTCATAGCTCCGCTGGCAGGGATGCCCCACTCATGTCAGTGTCCAGACAGCGTCCTTATCCGAGTGTCCAGACTTGTGGCTTGGGGGCGTTCCCATTACACCCACTAACTCGGTCAGGACCTAGCACTTGACACGACTGTCATGGCTGACAGCGACTCCATAATGGATTGTCAAAGGCATCCAAAACGTCAGCTCCGCTCTTGCTCTGTACGACAAGAAGATGACGTGATGTGTCTTACATCACACATGGGTTGTCAAGAAAAGCCTCATTCCCTGGTTTCAGCAGAGCTAGAATGGACTGAGGGATTGTTGCTTTAATTCCTACTGGGACCACCCCTTTTTCTGGCCAAAACCCACCCTTTGACAATCCCTCTGGGGTCTGATTCTGCAGCATCTCCCCCACACCTGGAATGAAAACCAGATGACAAGAGACTGACCCGGGAGGGGGGGAGCCTGGGGACCCTAACCTGATTTCAGAGACGTCAGGCCCACCCCCCTCCACTCCATCTGCCTCTCAGAGCTCAGAGATGAAACAGGGGCCGCGGCTGGGATGAGCTGCGGGCTGATAAAGCAGGATGCTTGGATATTGCCCCTCCCAGGGGGCTCAGGCAGATCCTCCTCAGGACTCAGGACCTCTGTGGCAGACCATGTCACACTGATGTGGTTGATCCGGGTCGTTGCTCACACAGGGCTAGTGGCTTCATTAGCTTGAGGCCCGGGGTGTGTTGGAGTCATTGGTTCTGAACCTCGCCCCAGTGCGTGGCATCTTGAAATTCCATTGCTTGAGCCCTGGCAGGTGTGACTAAGTTGGTCAGAGCATCATCCAGTAATCAAAAGGTTGCGGGCTTGATTCCTGGTCAGGACACATGCCAAGGCTGTGGGTTCAGTTCCCAGGCCAGGCGCATATGGGAGGGAACTGATCGATGCTTCTCTCTCTCCCTTCCTCCTGTTAGAAAAGCAGTGAAAAAATGTCCTTGGGTGAGGATCAAAAAAAATTATTGATTGAATGAATACATAAGTAAGTGAATATGAATCTCAGTGTGAGAACTACAGCAAAGGGGAGGCAGGATAGCTTCATTAGCGTTTGGGAGCACAGGTTTTTGTGTCCGCAACAGATCTGGGTTGGAACCCTGGCTCTGGCACTTATGTGGCTGTGTGATCTTGGACAAGTCACTTACCCTCTCTGAGCATGGATAATACTGTTATTAGAATTAAATTTGTTAATGCTTGTCAAGAATCAGCGCATACTAAGCATGACTAACAGTAGACTACGCTGCCGCCATTGCTATTTTCATTTATTTTGCAATATTTGTTGGCAGTACACTTAGGGAGAATGTATTACACACAGTGAAATGCACAAACAGGCATGCAAGTCAATGAGTTTTCACAAGTGCACACACCCCTGTAATCTACACCCCACCAGGAAAGTCCCCTCAGGTCTCTTCTGAGCCAGCCCCCAGCTCCCAGGGGCAGCGTCTGTCCCGAAGACTTCTGTGACCGGTTAGCTTTGTCCGCTCTGGGACTTCATAAAACAGAATCAGTCTCGATGCATCTCCGTCTTCCTGCCTGGCCTCATTTGCACAGCGAGGTGTCTGTGATATTCATCCACGCTCTTCCACCGCCGTTACTTTTTGGTGAAGGGCTTGGCGTGTGTCCTCCTGTCAGACTGAGCCCTCCTCGAGGGTGGGCTCCAAGGGAGTAGATCTCTGCCTTCCTGGCTCCTAGCCACTGTCTGGCACATAGTAGATGGGAGGAAATTATTTGATGAGCGGATGGCCGAGTGACAGGTGAGAAACAAGGGACGAGGGGGGCGGAGGGTCGCTGTGGGTGACGGGAGCCCTGCAGACCTGGCATTCTGGCTGGGGAGGAGCAGAGGACAGAGAGCTCAGCTTTCAGAAGCAGCCTTTGATCCCTGGCTCTGCCACTTGCCAGCTGGGGGATCTCAACTTCCCCAAACCTCAGTTTCTTCATCTGCATAACGCATCCTAATAATAGCACCTTCTTCATCAGGTTGCTGTAAAACAAAAGAAGAAAATGCCCTGGCTGGCACCGTAGTAAGCACTCAATAAAATACCACTATGAGTCGGTAGCTGTTCTGTCCAGGCATCCTTTAAAAAAAGTGGGGTTTCTCCCCCTCTCCACGTATTTACACCAAACTCAAGTAACTGTGGGACCTATAAGGTAGGTGAGATGTGGCAGCTGTCACAGAGCCTGAGAGGCAGCTGACCTAAAAACAGGTCCCCCTCCTCTCATCTTCCTCCCCCACCTGCTCCCCAGGCAGCCTTTCGCCCTGACGGTCTTAGTCCCGATCTCACATTTAAGGGAAAGATAAGCAAGGGAGGCAGAGAGGGGAGACATATTTTTTTTTCCCCAGGCTGTTAGGGAAGGGAGGGTGAAGCTGTTCTCTCCAAGTTGATTGATGTTGCGCTTGGGGATCTGAATTCTCTGATGTAATTACACTGTGTGCTCCACGCGATAAGGAGATTAATCAGTCCATTACGTAGGGCCTGTTTCATCCACAGATGGAGGTAATTGAATGGAGACGTTGGACATCACAGGGTCCCTCCCAGCCAGCCAGCCACTCTGCCCTGGTTATGGACAGGTGGCTGGCCTCTGGGCAGCTGGGTCGTCTTTTCCAAAGAGGAGCACCTACAGTTACTACCACTTACTAGCTTGTCTTGGGTCCCCCTTAGGTTCAAGACACATTCCATGCATTAGCTCATCTAACGCTCCCATTTGCCCTGTGACTTGGCCACTGTGCCTGGCCCCATTGCACAGAAGGAATACCTGAGACTCAGCTACCGTAAGACATTTGCCCACAAGTCACAGAACTCATCAGAGTTTGGGTTTGCATCTAGCTCAGGTGGATGCAAAAGTGGGTCCCACAATTGTTGTTGCCTCTGAAAGAAAATAAAGAAATGAGAAGGTACTGACAGCTAACAGCCAGCTTGTCTGTTGTCTGGTGATCTGAGGGAACAGGTGGGACAGGAGGCATTGTGTCATCTCAGCTGAAAGAATGTGGCACTCCCAGGAGAGACTTGAGTCCAGGAGCTGGTTTGCAAGAGGAATTGCCTGTCCCTGAAAAATAGGGAAGTGTAGGGATGAGTATGAGGGCGCTGGAGAAAAACACGGGCTTGGAACGGGCTTCCACGGCGGCGATCATTTTGCAATACAGACAAATATCAAATCATTATGTTCTACGCCTGAAACTAATACAATTTCAAGTCAGTTACGCTTCTAAAAAAACCAGCAAACACTAGATTTGACTCTGGAGTCGCTACTTCATTGCTGTGTGACTTGAAGAAGATAAGTCACCTTCTGGAGCCTCCACTTTGTCATCTGAAAACTGGCATCATAATACCTACCTTACGGGGCTGCCATCGGCTTATTTGAAATAACGTGAAGCACTTTTAACGAGAGGCTGCCCAGAGCCAGGGCTCGTTACTGCTGGTGCCGCTGCGGCTGGTGGCGGTGGGAGGGCGAGCCGCGGCAGTTTCGGGTGTTCAGAACGTTCCCTGCTAAGGCTGAGCTTGCTTCTTGCCTTCCTTTCCTCTGACTGCTCACCATGGGACTTGGGAAAGGGGAAAGGAAAAAAAAAATCACGTTTTGTGGACATTGCTGATATCCCTGGCTCCATGTTGGCCCCCTGTCCCACTTTTATCTCATTCCATGCGCGCCACACATAGAAATAAGAAATACATGTTGTCCTTACCCTCAATGTAGAGATGGAGAAACTGGGACTCAGACTGAAGAGCTCAGAAGCACCATCTTCATGTGCCAGCAAAGATCACGGTGTTTAGCACAAAAGATGGTTGCCACTCAATTCAGTAAATATTTAGTAAGTGTCTATTAATCCCCATGTTTTAGCTGGGGATGCAGAGATGAGTAAGACCGGCGTCAGTGGGCCCCCCACCAGGTGGGCTGGAAAATCAAACACATCCATTATTTAAGTGGTTTAAAGCAGTCTCCGGGAAGAAGGAGGTGCTTTTAGAAAATGTCAGTGCCACCCCGGCCACGGAGCTGGGTTGGTGGGGGTGTCCGCCCGCACACCGAAAGGTTGCAGGTTCCGTTCCCTGATCAGCGCACATACGGGAGGCAACCGATTGATGTTTCTCTCTCACATCAATGTTTCTCTCTCTCCCTCTCCCATCCTCCCTCCCTCCCTCCCCCTTTTCCTCTCCCTCTCTCTCTAGAATCAGTAAATATATCCTCGGGTAAGGATTTTTTAAAAGTTTACAAAATTTAAAAAATACCAATGCTCAAGCTCCTGCCCTAGAGACTCCGTTTAGTTGGTCTGAGGTGACCTTGGAGAATGGTGTCTTTATCTGAAGCCATTGGTCTCGAGGCCTAGCAGGTTGTTTAATAGCTCTAAATAATCCTACAAATAAACCAACTAATCCACACCCCCACCTGGGACGCACCAACTAAGAGGAGAATTGGGGGTCTGGAGTGAGAACGATGACCTCCTGTGTGGGACGGAGGAGAAAGTTTTCTCAAGGCCAAGCAGTGTGGGAGCGACTCAGAGAAGGTAGGCCTGAGGAAGACCCGGGGGAGGGGGCACTTGAGTGCGCCCCAAAGGAGGGGCAGTGAAGGTGTCCGGGTCCCTTCTCTAAAGGCCAGAGTCCATTCCCTGATGGGTCATGGGAACGGTTGCCCAGTGGTCCTCACCCCTAATCTCCAGTTGAAGTAGGTATTAGGTTGATCCAACCTCAAATGAGGTTAGTAATTTTGGATCTTTCTTATTCATTCATAAAATATCCAACAGATATTTATGTTTCTTGCCAGGCATTGTGTCTTCTCAATAAACAAAAGGAGGGAGCAGGATTAAAAAATGATTGCAGTTTTCTGATATTAATAACTACTCATTGACTGGCATGTGTTGTGGGACAGATTATGGCAATGATGACAAGCTGCCCTTTACTGGGCACCAGCCCCTGTGCTGAGTATTTTGCATGGACCGTTTAATGCTCACAGCGGCCCTTCAAGGTGAGTATTATTTTTCCTGTTTCACGAATGAGAAAACCGGGGCTCAGCAAGGTGTAGTCAGGTCACAGACTGGCCAGTGGTGGAGATCAGCATCCCAGGAGCAGCAGCCTGGGGTCACTGCAGACCCCCAGACACACGAGCAGATGCCTGGGCTCTGGCTGAGCGCCCTCATTCACATGCCTGGTCACCTCCGGCGAGTGATACTCCCTTTCTGTCTGTGCCTCAGTTTCCTCCTCTGTGAACGCTAAGGTCTTAACGTGATTTGATCCAAAAGTACAGAAAGATAAGACAGTTTGGGAGGAAGGAAGTGGGGGCAGGTCCCGCCAGTGGAAGATTTATTTTGGGACGTTGCCGAGGTCTGGAATTCAGCCACCCCAAGGAAGTAGAAGGGTGCAGCTGGCACTTTGCTGACTCAGAGGAACGGCTGGCAGGGAGACGGGAACCAAACGCACTGAGAATCTGTGTAATCAGAGAAAACGTCTCCGTGATTTGCTATTATAATTCTCGATAACAAACTCTGGGACTCCAGCATCAATACTAATAACTGATTGAAGGAGGTGGGGGTCAGGAATGAATTAAAGTTTTTGAAAAACTGTTTTTCGGTAAAGCACTGGGAAATATTCTGGGCCCCTCAATTTAAAGTGGGTATTTTTAGCACCTGTAATCAAACCGACTTTGCATAAACACATCTGCAGAGTGCTGGCATCCAAATGCCTCTGCCGTCTTCATTTTACATCTCTTGCAGCTCTCCTGGGACCCAGGGAGAAATTCACTGATTTTCCTCCTTTCATTATGGTTTTCCAAATCAAATGAGTGAGAAAGTCAAATGGAATGTTTTCTTTGCCGTTGAAAGCGTCTGGGTCCCTACCTAAAGAGTGACAACAAAATTCTCAGACTTTAGCGAGTGTAAGAGTCACCTGGGAACTGTATATAAAATGCCAGTTCCTGGGTCTCGTCCTCAGATTCTAGAGGTGCGTGAGGGCCTGGGATCCTGCATTTTACACAAATGTCCCTGGTGATGCTGGTGACCCATGGGCCATACTGGACTTGGGAATCAAGCAGACCTAGGATAAGATTCTGGCTCCGTCATGGGCGCTGGGTGGGCTACTTTACCTTTTTCTAAAATGTCAATCACTTCGTCTGTAAAGTAGGATATTAATGACACCTACCCTAGGATTTTGTTGTGAGGATGAAACTCAACATATTAGCTCAGCACAGGGCCAGGCACGTCATGAGTGAGCCACAAATATTCATTATTATTATCATCATTGTTCATTGTCACTACCTGGGAAACTTCTACCTCTGACTCCAGGTCCCCTATCGGCAAAGTGGGAATAATCATAATAGTACCTTAAAGTCAGATTTAATTCTGTATACAGAAGGAGAAAATGCCTGCAAAGTTCTTAGCGCACTGCCTGGCACACAGTAGGTATCCCATGATTATTTGCTCAATGAATGAACAAGTAGATGTATGAACAAGTGAGTGAATGAATGAGTAGAGAGGGATGAATGAATCAAGTCAGGACTTGCCTTCCACAAACTGCAGTCAAGTGACTTACAAAGAACTCCCTCTCCAACACCATGCGGAAGGCCTATAGCAGACACCCGACGTTTGGGTGCTTGGTCTCTGGACCCTCACTTCTTGGAGTCATTGGCCTCTCACTGACTCTAATCCTCACCTGCCCCCAAACGCACTCTGGCTTATCCGTCTGAAGAACAGCTCACTAGATCTGGCTTATTGGGTAGCTCTGAAGAGCCTCCCCTACCTAGGCATGGCGTGGGGATCTTGAAGGGGAGCAGGTAGGATGTATGCCACTCATACACCGGCCAGGTATCACATTTGCGACTTTAGGAAAGCCGTGGCGCTTCTCTGGGCCTCAGCCTCCTCCTCCGTGGGAGTCACTGAGGGGCTCTGTCCATCCCTTCAGTCCTGGCACTGGAAGCGCCCATTAGCACACGGTTGTGCGCCGAGTGTGAGATGCTATAGGGAGAGATCTCACCCTCGTTGGCTCTCTGAAACTCAGGGACCCGGCTCAGTGCTGAGCAATTACAGGTGCACAGTGAATGGGGGCTAGTTGACTGAGTGATGGAATAACCCCATCAGTGATGTCCCCAAGAGCTCTGGTCACTCACTGCTGCCCACGTCCTAAAGGGCCAGAAGAACACAAACACTGGGCCTGTCACACTCACCATAGTCACAGAAGCATCCCAGCTGAGAGATGGTGTTTTGGATGCCTTCATTCATTCAACAGAGCCTTTAAGCAGGGCTGGACATGGGGCTAGGTTTTAGGGACAAAGCAAATCACCAGAACTAAATCCCTGTCCTCCGTGAGCTCACAGACCACCATTATTTCAGGGAATGCTTGCCATGACAGGAGAAGCATGGAAGAGTGGCTTCAAACCCAGCTAGGGGAGGAAGGGATCTGGGAAGATGTGATGTCAGGAGGTGTGAGTCAGGTGGGGAAGGGAGGGAAGGGTGTTCCAGGCAGAGGGAACTGCATATGCGAAGGCGTGGAGTCAAGAGTGCCTGAAAGGTTGGGGGGAACTCCATTGGGCTGATACGCTTGGGACCAAGGGTGTGCCGGGTGTGGAGAAACGATGGGCTGGGACCAGATCATGCACGGTGGCCTCCTGAGCCATGGTCAGGAGCCTGGACTGCTCTCATCTCAACAAGAATCCAATGAAGGGATTTAATCAAGGAAGTGACTCCTTGAGGTGTGCTTTATAAAGACGTCCCTTGCTGTAATGCAGGAGAAAGATTGGAAGGGGAGAGATGGGAGACAGGGAGACCAATTCAAAGGGTACACTCCGGGATCTGAGTGGCGGGGACACGCATCAGAGTAATTTCTTTGAGGCATTTGCCTGCTGGTAGCCGGCGCTCTTCCCCAGCCCTGTGTGTTTGCAACGGCTCCAAACTGTGCAGAGAAAGCCATTTAATCACGTTCGCCTGCTGCATTACACACTCGGCCCTGCCTGGTGGTCACATTCTTTGTCAGCAGAATTGTGACTTGTACTGCAAGGAAAGGGGACCCTGGGGTCAGCCACCCCTTGATAAGCCCCCAGCGCATCCTGTGTTGTCACATCCTTAAAAAGCGCCGGCCATTATGCCTGATCATTTCCACCCAAGATGCTGCGGGGATCGCCCGGTCAATTACTAGTCAAGTGGGGTAATGGACCTCTCATAAGGCCTCTCATTGTGGACACACGAGGCTCTATATGAAATGAAATGTGCTGGAGTTATTTTTTTTCCAGCCAGTGATTAGTTGCTATAATTAAGAAGGCATTGTGCCTGATTTCCAATCTTTTTTCTTTATTTAAATTTAATTGATTTTTCTCCTTGATTTAATCAACCTAAATTCAGCTACCTAGCGCCTGTCTCCACTCGGATGCTCAGGAGAACCCTGGTGCTTCCAGACGCAGGCTGTCCGTTGGTCCTGAGCGCCAGCCTCTGTGAGCTGCTGTGAGAGTCTCCAGGGTGTGAGGGGACCAGGTGGTCCTGCTTAGGGTTAAAGAGAGAGGAGGGAGGAAAGGAAGGTTTTAGACCTTTGAAACCTGGCTCTGCTCTGTGACCTCCAGTGAATTATGTAATCACCCTGTGCCTCAGTTTCCTCATCTTTAAAACAGGAGATGATATAGTGTTGTCTTGATAGCATTCTGATGACGATTAAATGAGCTGTATAGATAAAATATATCAAAACCTGGAACGATGACTGGGATATAAGTAGGAAAATCTGACGTGTATTATTTTTGCCATGTCATTATCTACCCAGTAACCCACTTGACCCTCACACCATTTCTCGGGGATCAGGCTCCTCCCTTTGAAGGAAAAGAACTGAAAATTCAATGGCTGGGCCAAGATTCAAGTCCCCACCTCGGTTCCAAAGCTCACAGTCACATGTTCTGTCCCCCTTACCCAGTGGCTTCTTTCTGCTGTGTAGAACACAGAATGACAGGAGCTTTGAAATGAAATGCTTTCACCAAGGTCACTCAGCCAGTGGCGGCAGGACCGAGACCTGAGCCCCAGAGCTCTGGGTGCAGGGCTGACCCCACCGCTGCTCTGCTGTCTCTCAGAGAGGGCAGGCAACGCCTCAAAGCCGCGCAGCAGTTAACAGCCATGCAGTCCCCGAAGTCGGCACGTCAGTGCTGCTGTTCTCAACCCTGTCTTCCCCCAGCAGTCCAGACGTACATCAGGTGGGCGAACGTGTGCCGCACTGCCCCCCGGCACCCACGGTCACGTAGTGTTAACACCCTCCGCACGCAAGCTCACGCCACACCTTCCTTTCCTGCTCGGGGAAGATCCACAGACCAGAACTTAGGTTAAAGGGCTCTGTAGCAGGAGGAATCTGGGATCATTCTCTTATTTATCTAATAGATTAATTGGGTCCTTACTGCGTACCAGACACTGTTCAAGAGTCTTGGGAAACAGCTGTGAACAAAAGGGACACACACAGCTGACCTCATGATACTTAGATTCTAGTGGGGTGGGGGACTCACACAATAAACAAAAAATATGTAGTCAATAGTTCTATTATATTGCAAAGCAATAAATACTATCGAGATAAATAAAGCAAGAAGAGATAACATACAACAGGAATTGGTCGCGACTTCGCATAGGATTTGCAAAGGGTTGTCAGGGAAGAAACGTCACTGCGAATGGGACATCTGAGCGGAGACTTGAAGAAAATGAGGGAGGGGGTCCTGTGAGTATCGGGAGGGAGACGGTTTCGGCGGTGGAAATAGTGTGTGTGAAGGTCCTGAGGTCGGATTACAGGGGCGTATGGGAGAAACAGCAGAAATGCCTGTGGGGCGGGAGTGGGGGCGCAGGAGGAGAGTAGGGGCAGGAGCCGGGCTGTGTGGCCTGGCCATGGCTTTGGCATTAGGGAAGCCTCTGGAAGGCTTGGAAGAGAAGAGTGCTGTGACTTGGCTTGAGTTTCAACAGGACCCCTCCTGCTGCCTTCTGGGGGAACAGACTGCAGGGGCGGGAGCAAAAAGACCTATTACGCGCTTGCAGTGATGCAGGTGAGAGAGGGCGGGGCCCTGAGCCGGGCTGCTGGCCACAGGGGAGGAGGGAAGGATTGGGTTCTAGATGCGTTTTGAAGGGAGCGCCTAGGTTTGCTGATAGGTCAGACCAGAAGTGTGAGGGAGTGAAGTCAAGGACGACTCCAAGGTTACCACTTCGAGCAGCCATTCACTGAGATGACAAAGATTCATGTATGTATACATTTCTTTTAATTGGAAACTGTTCCCGAGTGTTCATCTTTAATAATCATTAGCAACAAACTGGTGACAGAGCTCACCATTGATCACGACAGACCTGCCTGTCACGCGGTGGCTGACAACCACCTTGTCGTTCTGCCGAGAGACCTTGCTCCCGCGAGCTGGTCGTGGCTTGTTGGTCTCAGGACCAGCCTCGTTAGTCTACGAGACTTACTGAGAGTGGGCTGTGTACTCCTGTGGGGGTCTCTGAGAGCTCTGCAGCTCCTCAGAACACGAGCCAAAACCCTCCACCAGGAGAAGCTCCCCACCCTGGCCAGTCTCTGTCCCTACTCCTCTTTGCCAGGTGTAAAGACAGACAGCAGACCCTGCCCCCCACCCAGCCTTATCATCCCTTTCTCCATCCCACCCTCCTTCCTTCCAGCTGATACAGTCTGGGAAAATGTGGACCCGAATGGGCTTTGGCTAGAAACATTTGATTGATCTCCAGTGGGCTGCTCTGGAGAGAGGGAGAATGTGTTTGTGATTCCCCCGTTTCTTTTAAAACTGCAACAAAAAGCAAATCCTCTTTTCTTCCTGAGATGGTTCCAGTGCCTAAGGATGCATTCAAAACGCTGAGCCAAACTGGCCCGGCCTGGCGATCCCGCCCGTGGCTGTGGCGTGACAGAGACTTCCCTGGCTGCCAGCTCGGAACACAGCAGCCCAGCCTGACCCGGTCCTGGCGCCAGCCGCACTCGGGCCTCCAGCAGCGTGGGCAGGGCCCAGTTTCCAGGGAGAGCCCTCGTCAGAGCAGCCCAAGGCACAGGATGTCGGGACACCGGGTCCTGCTTACCACTCTGCTGCTGACCGGCACCATGACCTGGAGCAGGTCAGCTCTCCTCTGGGGAGCTTCATCGGAAGAAGGGCATGACGGGGAACTGAGCTGCCCCATCTTTGCGCTCTAAGAATATTTAGCAGAGCAGAAGCTCAGGGAATGGCTGGGGAGGGAGAGAAGGAAAGTAGGAAGTAAGGCGAGAGATGTCGTTTCTTAGTAAACAGAGCACTTTCTATGTGCCGGGCCCTGTTCCGAGAGCTTTACATACAGTCTACTCACTATTGGTCCTAAAACAACTCTGTGAGATAAACACTGTGGTTATCCACATCGGACAGATGAAGGTCTGAGGCCCAGACAGCTGAAGGCAGTTGCCCACGGTCAGAGTGGCAGGACCAGGGTTTGAACCTGGAAGTCTGGTTCAGGCCGTGCCCTTGAGTTCCCACTGTGCCGTACCTGTCAGGCGGCCCTGCAAGTACTTCAGGTGGTTTAATGTCCAAGAGGATGACACACCTGGACATGTCAGCCATGGACTCGGAGGGTCGTGAGAGCCAGCGGAAAAGGCTGGACTTGCTCCACAGGACTCTGCAGAAGGGTGTGACAGGGTCAACTTTGCATTTCAGAAAATAACCCTGCCTGCTGCGTGCAGAGTGGGTGGGCGGGGCCAGAGCAAAACAGGAGGCTGAGGCTGTGAGAGAAGATAGTGGCTTGGACTGGGGAGGGGACAGGGGAGATGGAGAGACAGAAATGATGCGGTAGTGCTCGCAGTGAGAATGACCAAGATTTGCTGATGTGCTGGTTGTGAGGGTCAGAGAAAGAGAGGCTCTGGGGTGAGGGCCCGTTGCCGCTCGGCTAAGGAGGGAGCCGGTGGAGCTGCAGGACAGGCGGTGGGGGCAGTGATGTCTGAGCTTTGGACAGGGTGAGTTTCAGCTGCCTGTGCTGTTTCCGTGAGGGGAGCCAGGGGACACGGTTGGGCACCAGGGTCTCGAGGTCAGATATGAGAGATAGCCAGGCTGTCCGCACACCCTGGGGGCTTACTATCAGTGCGCCTTTGATCCCCAAAGTGTCCCAGTTTGAACCCTGAATTATGTGATTACCCGAGACATAAGTGGCCCTGCTGCAGGAGACATCTTGGTGTTGAGAACATCTGGGTCCAGGTTTTACCCCATCTTACACACACACATCTGGACAAATACTGTACACTCTTGTGGGTTGTCTTAGGCGAACATAAGTAAAAGTGTGACCACAATATGTGTTCCTAGGGAGGCAGTTTCATCATGGTTGCAGTGTTGGACTAGTCTAACACCTTTGTGCCAATCCTGCCGGCCCCGCCCCCCCCGACACTTGGCTAGGCCTCGGGTCCCACCCCCAGGGAGATTGATGAAGGCAGGTAAATTGGTAAGTGGTAGAATCAAGCCATGTTGATTAATTTTTTTTAGCATTCCGGTTTTCCTTTTCCACTCAAGTTGTATTCCAGAGCCACCCAAGTGGCCAACACCCCCCTCCATGTAAAGAATGGTGCTCTGATGCAAATCCACAAAGGCAAGTCCATGCTGGGCTTATGCACAAGGATGCCACAGGGCCTTTGCACAGGAAAGGGGTGAATGGAACTGCACCTAGCTTTCCAATTGTGTGTCCCATCCCTGCCACTGGCGTATAGCAAAAAGTCTGTAGGAAGAAACCAGAGCTCTGGTTAGACAGTCGGTACCTAAGGCCAACCAACCCTCTCACGCAGGATTTGAACCTAGGAAGGCACCTTCTCACATTCCTTGCCACCCATTTCTTTGGAAGGTTCTGTGCCTCCCACTCAGTGATTCCAGTGACAGAATTCACAAGGCAGCTTTCCCACGACTTCCAGTTCCTGGGTCTCCACACCACGCACACAGCTATAGAAGGTCACAATGGTTTCCTGTCCCACTGCCTGGAGCTCTCAGAGCCCCAAAGCGGGAGACACTGCTGGGGTTCAGAGGATCCACAAGTGGCCCCTGTGGTGCCCAGCCCAAGAGGCGCGCTATGGTGCAGGACGTGGATTCTGGAGGCAGACTCTGTGGGTTCAAATTCCATGCCTACCACCCATTAGCAGGACCCCCTTCTTGCCTCAGTTTCTTCATTGGCAAAGTGGGTAGATCACTGCACCAGCCTCATGTAACTGTGGTGAAGACCATCGGAACAGACAAATGCAGAACACTTAGGACAGTGCTCAGCGCAGAGCTGGCACTCCACGAATAGCCACCGTTATTATTAGTAGTGGCATTAGCATTTTTAATGGTGCTGTCAGTTATCAGCCGACATAAACAAGGATGCAGGTGGAAGGAACTAGGATAAGGAACAAGGGGAAGGAGTAGAAAGAGGGCGCTCTGCCTGCCAGGACCTCGCTCAGAAGCCCCCAGGGGTCCACGCGGTAACATTCCATTCAGACTTTTCTTTCGCGGGAATGAGAAATGCAGGTTCTGTGTCAGAAATCATTGCAAATTCCAAATTAGTGAGGTTTCATGGTCTGCGGAAAGGCGCTGGAGGGAAAATTGGTCGACGGGGTGTTTTTTAGCTGTCGGAGCAAGCTGGCTGATTGATTGTCTTGGTCAGTAGACTGTGCAGTCGGCAGCCAGGGAGCCGGGTGCGGGCCGGGGAGCAGGGAGAAGACGGAGCGCCGGGGAACATGGAGGTGGCGGGGATGAGGTCGGCGGCAGAAAGTGGCGTCGTTACACCGCGAGCTGGGTGCACACAGTCTGGGCTGTGTAGCCACGTTCAGTCTGGGGACCAGGGGCCCCCAGCCACCCTTCCTTGAGAACTCTGGGCTCCCTCACTTGCTCATTGTGTGTCCTTAAGCAGGTCACTACACCTGTCTGAGCCTCTTTTTTTCTCACCTAGAAGCAACCCTTGCAACATCTACTCCAAGGGCTTATTAGGGGACTTGAATGAAATAATGGGTTTTAAGTGTCTTGCACGGTTTTTGGCACATTATCGGTGCGCAGTTAATGTGCAGTCCCTCTATTCTAACACGGCAAGTGGGGGGAGGCCGTGTGCCCAGGCTTCAGCCGAGGAGCTCAGAAGCTGCATTTGGAGGTGACAGCTCTCATCCTTTAATTGGGGGGCTGATGAGGCGCGTGTTAGGTTGTGGGCCCTGCGGCACCACCCCTGATGTGTTCAGAAAGAAGTAAAAAGATGGGGATGACTTAGACCCAGAGAAGAATCTAACTCACAAAGTCTTGGAACTGGACAGGCCCTTCAGAGGTCACTGGGGCCAATCCCCTACCATCGGGGTCCCAAGTTACTCCAGGCAAGTTGGGAGCTGTGCCCTCCTCAAAGATGACTGGGATGGGATAATCTATAAGGCCAGTCACCAAGCAGAAATTCTTTGTCACACGGGAGCCACCAAGCCCCTTTCAACAGTAATTGCAATTACAATTACAATAATGGGCATTGTGCTTAGCTTAACAGGTATATACTTCCCACAACCACCTCAATGCGTAAGATATTATACCCATTTTAAAAATGAGAAAACTGAGGCTTATATAGATGAGGGGCCTTGCTCAAGGGCATGCTGTCAAAGGGCTGTGGGAACA
Source organism: Micronycteris hirsuta (assembly GCA_004026765.1). NCBI lineage: Eukaryota > Metazoa > Chordata > Mammalia > Chiroptera > Phyllostomidae > Micronycteris > Micronycteris hirsuta. The sequence continues at coordinate 184,295 of PVJI01001339.1, forward strand.
CAATGGAGTAAAGAATTTAGTCCTACAGGGAGCGTGGCAGTGGGGGTCGGAAAGGCAGGCAGGCTGGGGGCGCTGAGCCTGGGAGGACCAGGGAAGCCTCTCCTGGCAGAGCAGGGAAGGAGGGGCCCTGAGCACAGAGGGGCCAGCTCGAGCAAAGAGAGCAGAGATGGGAGCTTCTGTCGTAACACCTATTTACAATGAATAATTACAATTACAATGGCAGCTAACATGGATGAAGCACTTACTCGGCACCAGGAATTGTGTTAAGTGCTTTACGAGAGCTGGGCACTGTCGTTAACCCCGTTTTGTAGAAGAGAGATGAAGTGACTTGTCCAAGATCACAGCTTGAAAATGGCTGAACCAGCTTTTGAACTCCGGTCTGCCTGAGTCCAAAGCTCCTGACGGCTCTCCAGTCGCTGCCCATTGTCAACTCTGAAAGCCGTGGGTCTTAGGGAGACCTCTGCCCGTGTGGTGCGAAGGAGCTGTCCTGAGGCTCCTAGTCTGCTCCTGCCACCCCCTCCAAGTCCTCTTGGAGCCCAGGGGAGCCCATCAGAGTTGGTGGGAGATAATCATGAACCTGAGTGCCTGATAACAATAAAGCTCTCCAATAAACCTGCAGTCCTGTGGTGATGGGTTTGACTGTTATAAAGCAGATAAAAATCCCAGTGGAAGGACAGGCCTTTCCCATCAACTCCTCAAACAGAATTACCACGGAGGAGCCATTTCCTATAGGTGGGACAGCTGGATGCCTGGGCTGGCGTTGAGAAATGCCCACTTCCGCGTGAAGCCGGACCAGCTGCTCTCCCCAGAGATCCGTCTCTCCCGCAGGGAGGCCTTTGTCGGAGAATGATGATAATGGAAAGTGATGGGGCCTCGGGGACAAGCCTAAGGGAGGGTGAATGGAAAGGGTGTGATTGGATAACTCGCAGGTGATTGGTGCTGGAGCTGCAGGGGCGGAGTCTTCTGAGAGTTTTCTGCTGATTGGTGGAGTCGCAGTGGAACAAACTCTCCATTCATTCTGCTGCCATCATCATCATCATCAAATACCATATATTGAGCACAGACTGTGTGACCGGGAAATGTGCTAAGGATTTTACAGTTACCTCAGGAGGCAGGTAATCTTAACACCTGTGTTAACATCCCACAGGAAAACTAAGGCCTGATGACATTAAACAGCCCCCTGTGGGTCAGCACAGTCCGGAAGCAGCAAAGCGGAGCTGCAAA